>CM034469.1:18080890-18417876 GCA_019925255.1 Litchi chinensis | reverse complement strand
ATAAAAAGGTAATTAAATTAATATGGATAATATTTTATTTGGGACTAACGAGAGTGTGTTTTCAATCTAAAATTCATTAAAATTTAAAACATTATAAAAGTTTGAGTGTCTTTAAATTCATATTTGGATATTGACATCTAATGTATTTAATTCAATTTGTTTTGAATCTATTTAAATATATTTGTATTCAATTCAAATTTGTATGAAATCTAATAAAATTTAGGTGTATTAAAAAAGTCGTTGATTTTATAAATTTCATTTAAGTGATGAATGTGAATTAATTTTAAACTAATTTTTACAAAGAACAGAGTATATAACAAATCTTAACATTCTTTTTCAAGATTTTATTAGATTTATTAAAAAATTATAATAAATTTAATATGAAATTTATAAAATTTATAAATTCCATTAAAATCTATTATTAAAAAAAATCATAAAATTCCATAAACTCTAAATTAAATATATCATCCTAAATCAATGGTGAATACTATTTAATTTTAAATTTTGGAATCAATATATTTACCACTAAATCATGCTTAGAATCACTAATATTATTACTTGTTATATAAATATACCAAACATAATTACTACATATTTTAATTTATTTGGAAAAAAACATATTAATTGTTTGTTACTGTGATACACAAAATAGACACTGAAAGATTACAAACTCATTATTCCACTAGAAGGATGTGGCATCTTACATTATTAATACAAAAATAAAATCCACATTAAAAATATCATGCTAATATAATAATTATTTGGTCCAATAATTTTGATTTTGAAAAATATGTAAAACTAAAAACAAATTTAAAAAAAAAAAGTGAGAGAAGGTTGAGTTTAAAGCGTGAGGAGAGAAAGAGAGAGAGAGAGAAAGAGAGAGGGTTTTCGGTGCAAGACAGGCACAGAGAGAGAGAGAGAGAGGTTACACATATCTTCTTTTTCTCGTTCGTCGCAGTCGAAGCCGAACCGAATACAATAAAGCAAGCGGCCAGACGACGCCGTTGCGAATCGTTTATCAGATCTGAGTGAGAGAAAAATGAGTGGCAAGGGAGGAGGCGCTGGGGTTGGCGTCGGCAAGGGCAATAATGGAATTTCCTCAATCCCTCAAGGCTCCAGGAAGATTGTCCAGAGCTTGAAGGAGATTGTTAACTGCCCCGAGCCGGAGATCTACGCTATGCTTAAAGACTGTAACATGGACCCCAACGAAGCCGTCAACCGTTTACTCACGCAAGGTCTCCTCATCTCCCTCCAACAAATTCACCAAACCATCAAATATCGTTTCTTTGTTAAAAAATCTGGGGTTGATTTACTAAGCGAGGCTTTTCGAGCCAATAATTTCTAAAGTAGGTTTTTTAGTGGGACTAGTGATGTTCGATTTTGTTAAAAGTATAAGAAAACGAGCATATTCATGTGTGACTGTGCGTCTCTGCACGGATATGCAGTGGTGACATTGATTGGAGGATATCGTTCTTCTTTTTTTGGATGCGTGATTTGTTACCTGTTGCTTTGCGTAGCTTTTTCGTTCTCTGTTTCTGATGTCAAGTTTATTAACTGTGTAGATCCTTTTCATGAGGTGAAGAGCAAACGAGAGAAGCGAAAAGAGGTGCGCACTTATGTTGCTACTTTGTTTGTTTTAATCGACTGTTGAATTTTCATTTGATGACTTTATAGTAGTGGTTATTTACTTTCTGTTGTTGCTTGTGGCTTCTTTGATTTGAGTGTTGTACTTTTCGAAACATAGATGTCTTCTAGGTTATAGATTGTAAATGGAGCGTGATTAATGTGTTTCCTTTACGTGTAAGTTGATTTTGCTAATTTGATTTCACGTTAAGTTTGACATGTTAATGTTTTTGTAAATGCTCAGGAGTTTCTTTTGCTTCTTCCATGCCACTTGATTCTGCTGATTCTTTTTTGTTATTGTTTTTTCACTTGCGTTTTTCTTATTGCTTCAGAATAAGGATTCAACAGATTCTAGGTCTCGTGGAGCTAGTAACCCCTCGAACCGTGGTGGCAGGGGTGGTGCAGACCGTTATGGTGGACGAGGTGGTTCAGCCCAGTTCGGTTCTAATGGTAAGAACATGATATAATGACTGTTTGGATTTTGGATTACAGTTCAGCATTTATTTAGTTAGAAATGTATTTTGTTCTTGAATCACATGTTCTTACCCTCTGATTTTCATTGTTTGTTCAGAGTCTGGTAGTTTGCACAATAAACCTGCTTATAAGAAGGAAAACGGAACACATGGTTATGCAGGTTCCACATCTTCTGCATCTAGTATGGTGGCAAATAATATGAATCGGCGACCTCCATCCCATGGGTTGGTTCTGTTTGAAATCTCATAGCAACATCCATCTGCTTTTGATATTTTTGCAACTGAAATGCTGTCTTGATTTAGTTAAAATGTCACTTTGATAGCTAAAGTATTGGATCTTCTTGGAAGAAAAATGGGTTGAGAAGTTGACGTTCCTATCTGATTGCTTTGCTCTGCATTTGTTGTATTCCTTTTGGTCATGTTTTCTCAGGATGGTGTAAAATCATATTTTTTGCTTGCTTGGTGATGGATACATGAATGTGGTTTCATTGTATATTTCAATGTTAATTTGTATGTGATGGTTAGATTTATGTTTCTCACATGCATTTTACATTTATTGCAGTGAATCTGTGGCCATAGAAAGTAAAATGTTGACAGTAGGCTCAGGTGATGGAATTTCATCATCGTCACAGCCTTCTTCTGGGTTTCAATCTGCCTGGATGGGGGTTCCTGGCCAAGTATCAATGGCTGATATTGTGAAGATGGGTAGGCCACAGAACAAGGCTTCTGCAATGCAGAATTCAGCTCACCATAGTGTTAATAATCGCCATGCTGTAGCTCCTCCTTCAATAGCATCACATCAAGATTTGCATTCGTCACAAGATCATGCTTCCAAGGTGTCAGAGATAAATAATGAGCCAGAGGTTGCTGCCAGTCCCAACGATGAATGGCCTTCAATTGAGCAGCTGCCACCTACTGTGTCATCTGTCTTGGATGCACCTCAGCACTCTGAGCTGTATGCAAATACATCTAACTTATCTGTGGATAGAACTGATCAGCATATACCATCCCAGTTGGATGAGGTTCAGGTAGAAGAAGATGGTCCTGATGAAACTCCTAGTGTAAACCATGTTGCATCTGCCTCTGTGTCTAGTAGAAATATTCAGGAGGATAATTCAGGAGGATCGTCTCTTTTTGATAATAGCTTGTATAATAATATGGGTTCCTACCAGCCTCAGAGGCATTTTGAACACGACGAAGGTGAGTATGATGCTTGATAGCTTGATGAGATTCACCATTTGCTTTTTACAATTTTTTTTTCTCTTTGAAATCTTGTATTTTCTTTTAAATTTATCCTACTGTGGTTGTCCTCTAGATTATTTATCTTTCTTCATTCTACTACTATGAAATATTGCTTTTTAACTGCGAATTTTCATTTCATACTTGAGTTTTTCATTTGCCGGAGTGTTTTGGTTGTACAAGATGATAACACTAGGCAGTATTAAAATAATGTGCATCAACCTCCTTTAGACTAAGGTGTCAGATTCTTAAAAACATTTTTCGTATGAGTTGATATTCTAGTTGAATGATTTAGCCGAAAATATAATTGATTTTCCTTTTGGTATTGTCTATTTCTTCGTTCTTTATGATGCGGAGGACATAGATGTTTGTCGTTATGGTTATTGGCTTTTCCAAGGAGTTCATAGTTTCATGTTATTTCATTTCAGCTGGAGATGGTGCTTCGTCAATGACTGCAAAACTGCAACAACTTAATTTACAGAATGATGAGCGGGGGGCACCACCCGAAGAGGAAAACCCGTCTGTAATAATACCAAATCACCTCCAAGTCCACACTCCTGACTGCACACACCTGAGCTTTGGCAGTTTTGGATCAGCCATTGGTTCTGGTTTTTCTGGGCCATTTGCATCAAGGCCTCTCAAGAATAACTTGGAGGAGGTACCTGAAGCAGCAGATGCTTCACCGATTGGCCACTCTGAACCTAGGTATGCCTTTTGCATGACTATGATCCTTTTGTATATTTTTCTTGTTTTTTCTTGATATCTTAATTTGTTTACTTGCAGAAATCCCGATTATTATGGGGATGAGCATCTCAGAAATACGTCAGATGCAAACATTGTTCATAGACCCACTGTGACTGCTGGGGATTATGATTCCCCTTCAGTTTCACAACCAGAGGTGTTGAAGCAGGAAGCCCCTGAAGCTGCTCAGGAGAGTCAATATCCATTTCCATCATCTGCACCCGGTTATACTTATGAAAATGCCCAACAGTTGAATAGTGCATTTACTCATCCACAAGCAAGCTCTCAGATGCAGAATCTTGCTCCTTTCTCAAATGTGATGGTAATATAAGAAACTAAGAGTTTTGTCTTGTGAAATTTATGGATTTGAGGCCCTGTATCAAATTCGTGTATGAGAAGAAAGTTGGCTGAGTAAATTTGTATCTGAAACAGGACTTGATTCTTAAAGTAGCATAATTTTGTAGATAAATGATTTTTTTCCCCAATAAGCTCATCTAATATTTTTGCCCCTAAAGTTTGTGAATTTTAGGTACTGTATCAAATTTGTTAATAGGAAAAAAAAAAAAAAGCTAGCTTGAGTAAATGTTGTGTCTGAAACTGAGCTTGATTCGTCCTATGACTTTTCATTCTATTTCTAAGTGTGTGAGAAATTTAATGCGGGGTCCCATGTATTTTTTAAATAAATTTGTCTACTGATTGCCTGTAGTAGAAGTAATTATGGCAGGGTGGGTGGTGTATGGTAGTAGGTATGTTTTGTTGATATGAATATAAAATTCGCTGCTTAGTAAAACAAAAAGAATAAAATTGTTTCATAGTGGGGGCTATGTTAAAGAAACAAATTAGATTATTTTGTTAATTATCACAACCATTATTCTCTTATGATACTAATATTTATGCTGCTGCAGTTGTGCTTTGTATCAAGGCCTTGATTCTGCAGTTATAAGTTTTGTTCTGATAGAATGTTTCCTTATATGTTGTCAATTTTGCAGGCATATACAAATTCATTACCCAGCACTTTGTTGGCTTCAACTGTCCAGACTGCAAGGGAGCCTGACCTTCAGTACTCCCCCTTTCCTGTGTCACAATCCATGCCGACTAAGTACAGCAACACAGCTTCTTCAATTAGTGGTCCAACCATCTCCATGCCTGAGGTCCTATCGTTGCTCTTAATTTACAGAATCTTTATGATTTGTTCTAGGAATAGGTTTAACTTTTATTTTTTGAAAGTATAGGAATAGGTCTACTTATTATTGAGGAATCAGTTTATTCTGACACTATTGGAGAAGGATATGTATACAAGGGCTGAAGCATTTGTGTGAGACATTATTAACATCTAAGAAGGGTATAGACTTAAGAAGTGTTAAGCCTTACTATGAGTAACCAGATATATCCTTTTCTGACATCAAACAGTTACACACGGGAATAGGAGGCTAACTACACTTAACAAAGATAGAAAAGGTTACCACCAAATAGGAAACACCAAAGGCTACAAATTTTACTTGGAAAATCTCCTTTGAGACTGAAATAGTTGTAGTGTTGGAGATCTATAAATAACAAGTTTGAAAAAAGCCTACAAGCATAGATGAGTTACAGTCGAGCCACACTCATATTTTCAAATCAAAGTAAATGTCAATCCAAGACTGCTTGACTTAGCAGAAAATTACCAGTTCGTTAGAAACTGAAAACTCGCTGACAGAAGCAAAGCGGAGAGAGACATTTAAATATTGGGCAGCATTAGTCTGTCTGAACCTTTGGAAAATTTATTATATTCTTTTTACAGGATTTCTAATTTAGCGCCTTCAAAAATATTAGAATTCTCAATTCTGACTGAATGGACTTTCCATAGGTATAGAACTTTTGTATCAATTTGTTGGAGTGGCATCATTTTTATTTCAAAAATATCCTATGAATCTCATATGGTTGTACCTTATACGAGGGGATAATTCTTGTCTGATGGCCTTACTAAGTTCTCTCTCTCTCTCTCTCTCTCTCTCTTTTTCTTTAATTTTTGAATTTTATTATAAGTTGTCACTTTGTAATGCTGACTTGTTCCAAGAATATGATATTTGTGACGGGTTGTCATTAATGGGTGCTGTATAGCAAATCTAGTTCATAATGCTTGTGAAAGTGTAAGATGGTTTAATTATTTTTTGTTGTTCTGATTATCTGTGTTCATGTTCAGGCATTGAGAGGAAGTAATATTTCTACACCTCAGCCAACTCCACAGACCCTTCCAGGTGCTAGTGTTGCTACAGGACCTGCTCTTCCGCAACACCTTGCTGTGCACCCCTATTCACAGCCCACTCTTCCTTTGGGTCATTATGCCAATATGATTGGTTACCCGTTCTTGCCACAGAGCTACACGTACATGCCATCTGCTTTTCAGCAAACATTTGCTGGTAATAACACATACCATCAGTCATTGGCAGCAGCAGTGCTGCCACAATATAAAAATAGTGTTTCCGTCAGCAGCCTGCCTCAGTCTGCTGCTGTTGCCTCTGGCTATGGGTTTGGGAGTTCAACTAGCATTCCTGGTGGAAACTTTCCTCTGAATACTCCAGCTGCTCCTGCAGGAACGACCATTGGCTATGATGATGTTTTAAGTTCGCAGTACAAAGATAGCAATCATTTGATCTCACTTCAACAGGTAATTTACATATATCTTGAATGAACATTGCGAAACCTCATGTAAATGGAATAATGGCGTTTCTTCCTTACATTAATTTTAAAACACAATGTTTTCCTGTGATATGGGATCGTCACAAGAAAAAAAGAAAAGCTGTATCAAATCATTGCATTATTTTCTTGTAGCTGATCATTTTATAGGTTATAGTAAACAAAAGTTATAAAGAATGATGTTGCTTGCATTCTTTCGACAAATGAACCATGTTGTATATTGTGGCTGCTTTCAAAATTTATTTTCCTGTGTTTTCTCTTATGACTGGAGTTGTTTTTTTTTCCTGTCCTGCCAGAATGAGAACTCAGGTATGTGGGTTCACGGGCCTGGTTCACGAACAATATCTGCTGTGCCAGCCAGTACATATTACAGTTTCCAAGGGCAGAATCAGCAGCCTGCAGGTTTTCGTCAAGGTCAGCAGCCGTCCCAGCATTTTGGGGCACTTGGGTACGCAAATTTCTACCACAACCAGACAGGAATGTCGCTGGAACACCAACAACAAAACCCTAGAGATGGATCCCTGGGTGGGTCTCAAGCCCAACCATCAAAGCAGAGCCAGCAGTTATGGCAAAACAGCTACTAATCATATCACCTCCTGGTTTTTCAGGGTCTTGTAGTGAGTTTAAAAGTGGCCAATCGAGGCATTCTTGCGGTTAAAATAATTTATGTATTATTTGATGGTCTGAAGAGACCCTTGACTGGCTACTGCCCTGTACCATGAGGTTGTATTCTTAGTATTTATCGTTTGGTCATGTTAACTTAGGAACACAGTGTGCTAATTTGAGCTAGTGGACCACGTCGTCGTCTTCTTTTCCTACTGTTATAGTGAAAGTTTGCCTTTTTATCTTTTTAATTTATGGACCACTTAAGTCCTATGCAATATTGACATCTGCTATGGTTACCCGCAAGTTTTCCCATCCATCACCTGGAAGTAGAAAACATTAGTAGTAAATGTGTCCTCCACTGAGGATGATAAAATAAAATTATGCGTATAAATGTATAAATTAATACATCAATACGATATTTGATTTAGATTCATTTCCAACCTGGCTGAGTGGTAGCTCTGTTAAGAAAGCGAAAACCGCGTAAAATTGGACTGTCTTTATGATAGGAGTTGCACTTGGAAGGTGTGTTGAGTTGAGATAATAATTGATGACTACGAATGTGAGTATTACACTCGACATCAATATCAACACGTGAACGATGGTCACATGTTGCATTGATTAATATGAGTATGAATATGAGAGCCGACGCTTCAACCGTAGCGTTAGAAAGCTACAGTCGACAGTGAGTCACACTCCTAGTCAATGGAGAGAGCCAAGTGATAGACAATTGAACATAATCCCAGTAACGTACATAACGCATTATCAAAGAAACCCGCGCATTTTAGCAGACTTGACACGTCGGACCCTGTGTATGCAACAGCTAAGTTATTCTCTTCTTTTTTCCCTTTTAGTGGAAATTTGTTCTCTAGCACCGTCATCTCTGGTAATTCCATCTTTTTTGAATTTGTTGGCACATTCATGCGACGCGTTCTTTTTAAAATGTTGTCGTGATTTTCAAAATTCTTTTCTTTGCTTGTCAATTAAGTTCAAATTTAAATTTTGATCACTCTTGTACTCTTTATCAACTTTACACAGCAGCTTAAAATCTGAAGGCCAGCTCTCTAGTTTCTCAATATTCTTCAGTTTCAAGGTAATTTTTTTTTTTTTTAACTTAATATATATAATTTAAGTTAGCTTAAGCTCTACTCTGTTATTTTTTAATTCTATTTTGAGTTGAATTTTGTAATGACTAATTCTTTCGGTAGTGGCTACAATTATGTTAAATTATATCTGTAAAATTCAATTTAAATACTCAAGGTGTAATTAAAACACTCAAATTTTGTTTGATTTGAACAAATAGAGATAAAAGTATGAAACTTTTTTCAATGCTTGATATGTTTGATAAGAATGAATTTTTGTTGTATATATTTCTTTGAAATAAGCATTTTAAAGTCTGTGTTGAGGAGTTCATACATGTTGAGAAGTTAATTTTAGCTCAGAATTTTTGTTTTTGGTGGGATTTGTTGATGACTTCAAAAATTAGTTGGAAATGGATGGAACATCTGGCTGGGAAGTTTTCAATATGTGCTGCGGTTATTCTTTCGGTGGATTGATCTTTTAGGTAGTATATTGGTAGAGCGGTAGATGTCGAGTGACAAATGATGTCATGTATCTTAGAGTTTTATGATATTAACATATAAGGTATGATAATGATATGTCTTTGTTTCTTATTTCAGAAAATGAAAAAGCCAAGCAAAATAAAACAATTTAAGAGTTTTATGCTACTTGGTTTTATGGACAGTCTACTTTTTTAGTATTTTATAATTTGTCCTGCAATGCTTGAAGTTGTAGAGGAAGTTTTAGATTTTGCTTCATTCTATACAAAATAAAAGACTGACTGTTTATTACTGCAGTCTATAGATATTTTTTCATCTAGGTATGAATCTTCATACATCAATCTTGGAGGGAGATTCAAATTAATTTGTATTTGTGCATGTGTGGATGTTGTTACTTTTCCTAAGTTAAGTGAGTGTTAATAAGTTGTAGATGTATTTGAGATGATTTTCTTGTTCTATGTGACATCTAGTGTAAGTTTTTGTTTACTCTAATATTATTATTTTTTTTTTAAATAATAAAATTAATAATGAAAAAAAAAAATTTTCTTTCAAGCCTGGTATCAGCATGTGGTATCCATCATTGGCTTAGAACCTAGATTTCGGGAGGATGCTTCACTATTGATTCATATAGCAGTCAATAATTTTGGTCATAATCAGTATATTTCAAGCTCTGTTTCTTCTGTTGATGTTTCTACTGTTGTTTAGCTTACTGAGTTCCTACTTGATTGGATGGCTTGTTATCGCATCAGATGTGAAGTTATTTTCTCATTCTCTTGAATATTGCAGTCTGATCTTGGGTCTTGGATGACTTAATAGTGGCTTGTCTCTAATAAATAGCATGACAATTCCAAAATGGTGTTTCAGTGTGTCAGCCTGAGTTTCTTGACAGAAGTCTCAATGTAGCCATTTCAATATGTAGATGCCTGTGAGAAGTTTCCTTCCAGGTGCCTACAATTCAGTAACTACAAAAGCTACTAACCAAAATTTGTCATTAGCTATTTCTCTGTATGGATTGTTTCAATCCTGAGAATTTATCTAATGCTTGTTTACTATATGTGCATAGATGGAACAACAAATAAGGAGTGACTTGGGTGAAAACCACTCTAATTCTCAAGGGCATAAAGTGAAGAAAACGGAAAGCCATAAAGAATATGCTCATAAAGATGTCATGCCCCGAAGTGATCTTTGGACAGATGGGCTTATATGCGCTTTTGAATTCATTAGAAGCCATAAAAGATCAATGAGCTCAAAAACTTGCTCAAAGGTCCCCAGCAGACAATCAGATGGTGAGCAGTTGAAAATGCCAGTTCCAGTGAATAGACTAAGTGAGGCTTCCTCACAAAAATTAGATAGGAACAAATTACAAGATTCCTCATTTGCTGATGAGTTTAGGGGCAATCAGAAATCTCCTTTTAGTGACTACAGAGATAGCAATAACTCTCAATCAAGTCATTTTGATGCCACGGAAAGATTTGGTAGTGGCCATTGGGTACCTATTGGGTGGGCTAGAATCTCAGAACTTGTACAGACAGTGCAGGTTGATGGTGGATGGGCTTCACAACAATTGGAATTAATGGATGATGAAGATGATGTTACTGTTGCAGATTTAGCTGCCCCCTACTGGGAGCGCCCAGCAGGGCCTGCATGGTGGTGTCATGTGACTGCAGGTCACCCTTCTGTTGAGGCATGGCTGAACAATGCTCAGTGGTTGCACCCTGCTGTCAGTTTAGCTTTGAGAGATGAAAGTCGACTGATAAGTGAGAGGATGAAATACCTTCTGTATGAGGTAAATATATTATTTTATCTTGAACTTGCTAATACTGCAAGCAAAGTTAGTTGGCACGAAAATTAGCTAATTATCTATCGTCTTCTAACTCATAATTATGAAATAAATGCAAATTTCGTATTATTTTTAATCCAAAGATTCCTTGTGGATCTCTATCTCGGATGGCCTGTAGATAAATGAACAAGAAGTATATATTTCAATATGGCATAAGTTGACAACTCTTGTATGGAATGAGATGATGCTGTTTTCTTTTTGAAATGTTTGTGGACTTTGGTTTCATTTGGTCATTAATCATCCTTTTATGTTTATCAAGGTCCCAGTTAGAGTTGCTGGAGGGCTTTTATTTGAACTCTTGGGACAATCTGCTGGTGATCCGAATGTTGATGAGGATGATATCCCTATTGTACTTCGGTCGTGGCAAGCGCAGAACTTCCTAGTAACTGTATTGCACGTAAAAGGACCTGTCTCAGGCAATAATGTTTTGGGCATTACAGAAGTTGAGGTTGTTTTTGCTTGCGGCTAATTCTTCTAAATTTTTATGAAAAAAGTTGCTATTTAATATGCATGTTTGGAGTTTCAATTGATTTACTTTTTGAATCTTTGGTTATCTATTCTGGTTTAGGAGCTTCTTTATGTTGGAGGTTATAATGTGCCAAAAACAGTCCATGAAATCATTGCACTTTTGGCTTCCCGTCTGTCACGATGGGATGACAGGTAATTGAAAAATTCAATAATATTCCCTGTAGTAAGCAAACCCTCTTTGTTATTTTTTTGGTTATTATCCTGTCAAATAGCAAAAATAACCTGCCTATTATATAAATTTCCGAAATACAGGACAATCATGTCTGCACCAAACAAATGCAAGACCTTAGAATTTTGTTATTCATTTGCTAGCTGATGGCCAGCCCGTCTCTCTTGATATCCTCCTAATTGCATCTTTGGGCATTTTTATTCTACCTTCTAACAGGAGTTTGAGAAATGATTAAATAGCATTGAAGTTACTTCAACATTTCAATAAAGTAAACTGGTTCTTTGTTGAGAACATCTTTTTCCAAAATTGTTTCAATGACTTTACTCTATGTCGTTCATGTAACAAGAAATCTTTTTTCCCCATTTATTTTATTTTATGTAATTGTCTTGTTGTCCTCGACAATGTGTGCTCTCCGTCTTTGTAATTTGGTTTAACCTAATAAGTTATAGGAAAGTTTAGTAGTAGCATTCATAAATAAATCTCAGACTGTTGATCATGTATCAATATCATTTCCCCTATTTGTTACAATTTTATGTACAGTACTGTGCTTAAATGGAATTTAGTTTGCTGACAGATTTTTTTTTTTTTTTTAAATTCTCATGTGTTATAGGTTATTTCGTAAGTCCATATTTGGGGTTGCTGATGAGATTGAATTGAAGTTTATGAACAGGTTATCTCAAAACATACAACTATTATCCAAAAGTGAGTTTATGACTTCCATTTAATATACTGTATTAGTGACAAATTATTCTCAATGATTAGGAGGAACCTCGAAGATATGAATCTTTTTGGAATTATTTTAAATCACGAAATCAGAAGATTATCTAAACAGGTACGGTACTTCCACCACTATTATTAGTGCAAAACAACTATGATCATTTCTTAAACTGGAATATTGTTATTTAGAATTCTTGTGACTTATGGCTGCTGAACAATTTACTAATAGTATGAATTAACTTGCTATACTTCAGACTTGACTCAATCTCTCCTTGGCATTTTTATTTCTTATTTTAATAATGCAGATGATGTGATCATGTTCTGTGGCTATTCCTTTGAATCTGTGTTTCTTGGGTCTCTTTCTTTCTTTCTTTTCTTGTGGGAGTGAGAAGTGAATTTTGCTAAAAGATGTGATTTCAAACAATTTGGTCTTGCAAACTGAGGTACATATTCTTCAGGTTGCCAAAGGAACTGGCTGAAGAAATTGAAATGTGGAGGCATTTACTTACTAAATTTAGGTCTATAATTCTAGTAACACAAGGCTTTTGTTAGCTCTAGGTCCTAGGTTAAATTTACCATTAGAAACTGAAACAATAGGAGAAATCAAGTTTGTGCTTTCATAATTGCTTTTGGTGCTGTGACCTGGCAGACTGCCAGTATGATAGTTTGTTCATTTCCATGTCATAATCATGTACTATTTCTCAATCAAGATAAACATATTTGTTACCCTACTAGTAGTTTTCATGGACACTGCTTTGAAGCCTGTAAAATTTTTTATAGCCAAATAGCAACCTTTTAACATTTAACAAACCACAACAACACTCAATTTCCCTAGTGTTGAACCCATTTATCCTCTTCCCTTTCAAATGGAGCATGCCTATTATGGATTCTTCTATTCCTCTTAAAAATTATAAATTCTATTTTTTATCATGATCAAAATTATCTGGTTTATGAAGTCATTGTTCCAGTGAAATTGCTATGGTTGCTCTAGCAGGTATACTATAAATTTGTATTTCTGATTACAGGTTATCAGAGTGAAATGGTCGCTGCATGCAAGAGAAGAAATTGTGTTTGAACTATTACAACATTTAAGGGGAAATGCAACTAGAATCTTGTTAGAAGGAATAAGAAAGAGTACAAGGGAAATGATTGAGGAGCAAGAAGCAGTTCGTGGCCGTTTATTTACTATTCAAGATGTTATGCAAAGCACTGTTCGCGCATGGTTACAGGTTTGTATGCATAAATAACAATGTCGGGAATTGTCAAGATCTTCTTTATTTATAAACAATTATTTATCTACATTTTTCCTGGATTGATTTTGCTAAGTTCATATTCAGGACAGAAGCCTTAGAGTAACCCACAATTTGGCTGTTTTCGGAGGTGGTGGTCTTGTTCTTTCAATAATCACTGGGCTTTTTGGAATCAATGTTGATGGAATCCCTGGAGCAGAGAAAACACCATATGCGTTTGGTCTGTTTGCAGCCATTCTCTTCTTTATAGGAGTTGTGCTAATTGCTGTTGGATTGCTATACCTTGGATTGAAGAAGCCCATCACTGAAGAGCAGGTTGAAGTTAGGCAACTGGAACTGCAAGAGTTGGTTAAAAAGTTCCAGCATGAAGCAGAGACCCATGCCCAGGTTCGTAAAATTTCTCGGACTAATTTGCCACCAACTGCTGGAGACATGACCCCAGTTGACGTCGATTACATTCTCATACGGTGAAGGCATTATATGATCTTTCTAATACTCTCTACACTGATATTTACTGTTTATGTAACAATGGCTTCCTCATGAAAGGAAATCGAAATTATTAAATGTGCACATTGAGAAAAACATTGGAAAAAAAGAGGCTCCGTTTGCTGAGGTTTATTGATTTACTGACACTTTGATATGTGTTTGATAGTAGATAGGAATCAATAGTCATCTTTTTTAGTTTTCTTCAAATGCTAAACTTTTTACATCCTTTCCAGGAAGACTTTGAATCCATCATTCACCTTTCCTGGCTCTGGTTTGCACTGCTTTACACATGCGAGTGTTGATTGAAATAACTGATATACATGGGGTGTGACCATTCAAATTATTTCGTAGGAAGCTCACTTTCTTCTCTTCATGTACATTTTTTATCTATCCCTTCTCATTTTTAACTTCAATCAGCACAACAGGGTCTCGATATGAATGCATGTGCTTGTGTACCCAGAAGAAACTTGGTGGCGCCAGGGTCCCATCCCAACTTCGGAAAAATGAATATCAATATTTTGCACGAATATTTTTGATAGTTTTCATATTTGAGAGACCATTATCGAAATGAGAGGACATAATTAATTTCTTGAATATCAGCTATATTTTGATATTTCAGAAATACCCCGATTATATGGTGTAACATAGTACACCATATAATCATATACAATTTTAATGTTACCACATATTATGAGTGGGGTCCTTAGCCCCATTCACACACACCTGTGACTCGTCCCACCAATTTAACTTGTGCAAATAAGTTGGCATTAATTTGTGTTTATGGTCAGATGGTATATATATGCATCGCCAAAACGCTTGCACTTAAGAAATCAAAATAACAAAAGGCTTCCAATATCTGGGAGCTTTATATATTTAACTAATTTAATAATTATTTTTTTAAAAAAAGGGACTTCTACCATAATCACCACTCTGTGTTTAATTTTCAAATCACTCTGTAAGTCTACACGAGAAAAAGAAGATAAAGTGCCAAAAAGCAATCAGCCCTTCGACAAGGACTGGCACTTTTGGCATCACAAATAGCAGCATCATCCACTAATATAAAAAAACCAACATTGACACAGAACCGATGCTCATCAACCATTATATCAAGTATAGTAAAACTGGGAAATACAAAAATAAGTCCTCTTTTGCCTCAGTGCATTCATCATTTAAGAAGGGATCTTGTTAAATGTTCCCGAGCAGTGGCCAAGGCTTGGCTTATTGTCTGCAAATACAAAATAAAGAATTAGTGAAAACAATCATCCGACGGTTATACCATTTTGATATATCTATTTTGAGAGAAAGGGAAGGCCAAAGCCGAAATACCTGCTCAGACAAAGGAGCTCCAGCATCCATACTATGACTTGCAACCTTCCCAGCAATAACATTTGCATCGGTTTCCAAAATAATACTGCAGAGAACATGAATAAATTAATTCACTGTTGTAAGGCATTTAGCCTCACAAGATCAGTTCAACTGTCTCCAGAACTTTAGGGTTGCAATATTTCAGTTGGCTAAAAATAGACGAACAAATAAAATCCCTCAGCAGAGTATGATGAATACAATGTATAAAGACTCTCATTATGATCTTGCATGCTTATTATTACTATTATTATTCTTTTCCTACACACTCAGACCCGAGAAACGAATTAACTTGCAAACTAAATAATAAACACTGTTGTGTATTTTAATATTTCTTGTTCACATACCATATGTTACAAGGGAAAATAGCAGTTCATAGAATAATAGGCAACTCTACTGTTCTGGATACAGAGTTCGAGCTGAAAGTGTCTTGTCTGCTCAGAATTAGGAATTGGCAAGTCTTGTATTGATCCACACAGAATAGAAGGTTGAGATGCCATTTTAGTTCCTCATTATTTTACGTTGTCACAACTCCACTAAACCATTTATACTCCAGTAATTTATCAGAGCATAACTAAAATCCAACAAAAACAACTTAAGTTGTTATTGACAGGACAACCCACTAGGTGGATGATCCCCATTTAAGACAAACTCATACAGGGGGTCTCATTTCCTTCTATTATTTGTTCCATTGTATTAAAATGACGTAAAAAGTAGAATTATGATTCTATGATTGAACCAAACAAAAGAAAACCAGACGCAAGCCATGAAGTTAAACAAAGATGATATTTATGCAATAAATACATAAAAGATAAGATTTAAGTGGTGAAGGAGCACTTTTCATACCCGCCATCAACAATTTCATCAAGGCATAATAAAATGAGATCTAGATTCTCAAGAGCTTCCTTCTTGTCCACATTGCCTCTGGAACAGGATATATTTAATTAAGAAGTCAAATACTGATGAATTCTTATATACAAAATATGGATGTATACAAGAAGAGAATAGAGGTATAAATATGATGAAAAAACCTAAGAAGGAGGCCAACTGCATCAAAAAATCCCTGAAGAACTGTGGCTAGGATCAGCTCATTTTCATCTTCACCTCCGGTAACAAAAAAGTGAAGGTCTTGAACAAACTTGTACACAACAACGTTGTTCTCAAACATGGCTATCTCCGCTGTAGAAGCAGAATAACCACATTTTAAAATAAAAGGTATATATTTCAAGGTCAAGATGTAAACTTTCTTGATCCACAATTCAAACAGTGGAATGCAATGCAACTACAAGTCCTATGAACTTTTGAGGACAAAGAGATGTCACCACTGTCAAATACCAGTTCCCATCTCTAAATAGTGTCCTGTGCCCCGCTGGTGTCAATAACACAACATGGTGCAGAATAAACAAACAAACTCAAGCTGCTTGCTATATGTCTATTGTATGTATGTGAAAGACATAGAATGTATAATTTCAGATTTAAACAAAAACGAACACCATCAAGAGTTTGCTACTGGATAATTACAATGCATGTAAACAAACAGCTAAAGGGATCTAAATTGATGGGAAGAATATGCTGATACACAACATGTTTACATGCGCCGACAGACTAATATATACACAAAACTTGATCAGATGGATGGCTATAAGAAAACCAAATGCAAACAGTTAACCTTCAGTACGAGCATTTGTCTTCTGGGTCTTTGTAAACACAGCTTTTTCAAAAGCTTCCTTTGCACTGTTGGTTGGCCAGTCATCAGAGTAATACTTGACAGCTACACGTTTCCCTTCAGAATCCAGGAGGAGAATATTCTTTATAGACGGACAAGACTCCTGCAAAAACAGATCGAATTCTTTCTTCAATTTAGATCAATCCACATCAATTCTTCTACTCCTCATCTTCAAACAAGACAAACTAATCACAAACAACAAGAATCTTGATTGCATCAAACTTGCCAACAATCCTCCTACTAACAATAAAAACTTACATAATTCTAACAACATCTTAACGCAATTAGATCACATTCTTGTTGTTGAAATAACAGCTCAAGTGGCTTCATCAACGACCAACCCTGATTGGGATCTAAATCTCCCTACTTGGAACACCATATCTTTACTTCATTATCAATTCCCACCAAACTCACAAAATTCACATTCAACAGCCAATATAAATAAAGATCAAATCTTTCCACAACCACTAATATCAGTTGTCTTATGAGACAACAAGATACACCAAGTCTTACAAGACAAAAGTTGGATCTTTATAAATTTCATTACAAAACAAGAAAAAAGAAAGCAAACCCACGTCACATTTAACACAAACAAGTCTAGATCTGCATCCAAAAGACAGTAAACTAAGCACAACCATGCAGATCTTATAAAAACAAGTACAAAACAAAAGCAACAAACCCTAAAATGAAAACTATAGACAAACTCGCAAAAAGAGAGATGGAGAGTAGAAGAAGGAACTGACCATGTTTGTCGCTCGCTGAAAGAGTGAAGTTTTGAGTTATTTTGGAGTGTGAAGACTAGCCAAGACTAGACGGAGAAATTTTGTAACAGAGGAATGGCATCAACTACTTGGCCAGCGACCACCAAAATCGAGCAAGGAAATAAACTTTATAGTTTCTGTTAAGGTGCTGTGTTTTGCTCTATTATTACTGTGACCCCAAATCTTTCTTTTGTTTCCTTTCCTGTCCATGATTTTTTTGTTAATGTCAAAAAACTAAATATCAAAAGATTTACATTTACTGAAATATCTCCAATATTATTTATATTTTCGCCTAATTGATATCGAAATGACGAATATTTAATGTACTACGAAATATCCATACGTATTCTTAAATATCCATAAAAAATCCTGGTATTCTTAAAATATTTCAAAAAATCCTAATTAATATTATGTAATATGTAATAAAGCAAGTTTAGCCCAATATTGATATCGATATTTTTTTCCCTCCATTAATGCTATGTAAATATGTAATAAAAAATTGGCACGAAAAATAATTAACTATTGTAAGAATTGATAAAAAAAATTAATTTTATTATATAAATTATAAAATGATATGATATATGATATAATTATAATAAATTATCTAATTTATTGATTGTATTAATTTTAAAGTTAAATTTGAATGATATCTTTCAATTTAAAAGACAATAAAAGGTTGTGATACTTAAAAGTAAAACCTAAAATATATAGCAAAATCCTAAATAAAATAAAAGTTACTTTTTATTTAAATATAAAAATATTTTATTTGAGAATGAAAATTTTAACAAACAAATGAAATATTAATTCAATATCCTTACATTTTTTGTTTTTTTATGTTTGATTATTATATAAATATTATATATTGAATATTTTTAATTAAAATTTTCGTGGTATGGTACAAAGCTGAACTTTTAAAATCGGAAGAAAAGACCTATTTTGTACACTTAAATAAGCAAGACGCGCATAAGATTAATTAGCTATAATTCATTATTTATTAGAAACTCTTTTTATTTTTTTTTCCCCTTCTATTTTTTTCACAAGAACTAGAACTCGCGGTCTATAGTAAGTGTACATACCTTGAGAAGCAGAGACACGTTTGTGAAGTAACGCAAACATAGAATGAGTTTCTGTTCTTTATTTTGGGTTGAAAGTATGAGTCGGTTGATGCAGCAGCCCCGCCTTTTTTCTCTCTCTAGACCACAGGTACTCTCCTATTCTCTCCTTCTCTTCTCTTTAACAACTTCATTTACTAAATTCTTTTTCACAGGTTTCAGTAACATCATCACTGCCTCGAACTCTCTGTACAACTCATGGACGGTGATTTCCTTGTCAACCCAGATCTTTTTTTCTTGCTTTTATTTTCTTGGGTTTGGATTTTAATGGTATATAGAGACAACCCTTTTTGTGTTGCTTGAGGATTTTGTGTTGTGCACATCAATTTGAGTATATGTGAGTGTCTTGTTATCTGACTGGGTTTTATATTAGCTGATTTGTGTTATTGAATGTTGAGATGCAAGTTATATAAAAGATGAATCTTTTTCGAGTTCATTTGGGGAAAAAAGGCGTTTGCTTTAGTTATTGATGAAATGTTTAGTTAGTTTCAGTGTTCAATGTAATCAGTGAATTGTATTTCATTTTAAAAGTCTTAATTTTGTACTCATGTTCCACAGGCTGCATTGGTAGATATTATATAGGACTCTAATGTGAATATTTGATGTACCTTTTTTGCTATAATATCGAAGAATAAATTCGTTTGATCTTGTTTTTAAGTACTGAACTACCTGTATGATTTTGGTCTTATATGATATATCTTGTTGGCTTTACTGATGCTCAACTATAATATTTTATGCTCTTTTTTTTTTTTTTTCCTTTTTCCTTAATTTTTGTTATCTTTGTAAAGAGTTGAGAGTTTATAGTTTTCCTTTTCGCTTTTGTTGATGATCCGTTTGTGAAGATGAATGTTCATACTTACATACAGACCTGATACTCGAGTAACTGAGATAGTTGGAAGTCGTGTGGGATTGTTGCCAAATAGGAACTCATTATATGGATTTAGAACATTTTGCACTAATGAAGGTGCGTGATGACCTTTTATGGTTTTACCATTCTATGATATGTTTGTCTTTCAAGTTCAATGGCTTTCTGTTTTGTGATATTATTAAACATAAGTGTGTATACATTAATTCCTGTTTTATCAGTTGTCATCAAATTATTTAAAAGGAATGAGTGTATAGCTTGATTAGTTTTTTAGTGAAAAGTAGGAATGTGAGGGTAAAATAATAATATGAGTATTGGTTTTTTACTGTTGTTCATTTTGTTAATTGTGGACTAATATTCACCTTAAGTTTTGGCTATTTTATAAGTTAGCCCTTTTGAGTTTCTAGAATTTATGTAGAGAGATGTAAAAGTTTCTGATTAAAAATACAATATGTAACATGTTGTATCAAAATATTTAACTGAAGAGGTCCCAGGCATCTATTCCAGGTGGATTAGCCACTTCATTTGGTGAAAGTTGCTTGTTATATTCCCTGTAATTTGAAGTTAGTTTTCCCAATGTTTTTGTCCTGTGGCTCAAGATTAAAACCTCCACAGCCTTTTTAATAGTTTTTTGTGGATACTCCACTGAAAGAGGCAAATAATATGATTTTGATCATCTGATTGTGGTAACAGATATGTATATGTTTCTAAATGCCCTTAATGGAAAGAGAAGTGCCACTATATGTAAGAGTTATTGGTGGAGGTCCATTAAAACTTTCCATTGTTAAGAAAAATAGGTTCTAGTTTTGTCAGTTAAATATGTCCGTTCTTTTTTTGGCACTTTGAGGGCTGGTTGTTAGCAAAATGGAGTACTTGTCATTAGACGCTTGGTTAGGCAGGTGGGCCATGATGCAATCTCATTTTTGTATTTTATTAAAGTTAGTTCTTTGTCTTTATTCCTTATTATTCAACTAATAATGTCCAGTGATAACAGAAACATTCTTCTTGCATCCATCAAAGAGTGTTCTACTTTCCATCTTAATAGGTTTCATATTGCTTCTTTGCTGTCTACTGACCTTGCCCGATGACCTTCTGATACGTAAGATTAAACATTAAAAACCTGCATTGACTGGTGCAAATTCAATGAGGAAGTCTGATATCAAAGAGGCAAATTTTCCTTTAAAAATATACTATTTCAATGAGGAAGTTTTGTGTGGGATGGACGACTATTGTACACCTAATGATTTAGACATGTTGCAATTGTTATTGGCTCGATATACCATAACTTTTTTTTTCTTTATTTCTTTCTGTGTCTGCAACCACCACTGGAGTAAGAATCAGAATTTTGTCAAAATATATTTGCGGCAGGTACTCTGCATTATTGGAACAATTATTTGTGTTTCGTAATATACTGTTATTGTCATCGTAGATTTGTCAACTAAAAAGTGTGTGCCATGCAACACAAAGGATTTGCGTGCCATGACAGAAGAAAGTGCAAATGGACTGATGCAAAAGGTCTCTATCCAGATTTCTGCTTTTCTGGCTATTTAATTGTACAAATCTATTTATCATAGCTATAATACATTGTCCAGGTAGAAGGATGGAATTTGGTGAATGAAGGTGGTATTTTGAAGTTGAATAGGTCATGGAAAGTGAAGAGTTTCACCAAAGGGTTGGAATTTTTTAAGGTTGTGGCTGATGTTGCCGAAGCAGAAGGTATTAAACACCTATTTTTTAACTCATTCTGACTTTGATATAGATTTGACAGATTGATAATGTCTGTTTAAATACATGTAAATTTGGTCTTCACATAGATAATAATCAATATTATGGTGATGGTCAATGCAGGTCATCACCCAGATCTTCATCTTGTTGGGTGGAACAATGTTAAAATCGAGATATGGACACATGCAGTTGGTAAGAATCATCTGTTAACTAATCACTCAATTCTGTTTCCATTGTTTTTTTTCCCTTCTTGGTTATTGTTATTAGATTTGTTATTTCTGGGAGGGACGGATGGTTTCAGTTTCTGCTATGACAGAACTGTGAAAAAGGCTGTGTGCATGTCTCTATCCAAAATAGAAAAATAAATTCATGTTTATCCTTTACTATGGCTAGTGGTTCAGCATTATATTGTATCATTAAGTTAAAAAATTAGGTGCTGAAGTCTTAACACAAATTAACTGCTTGAGGTCTAAAACCTTGTCTCATGGCAGCTGAATTAGTGTATTGGTGGGTTGTCTATTATATTCTTATTTAGTTTAATACAAAAGCAGTTATTAAGGGGTGGCTCTAATACCCTTCACAAAATACTACTGACACCCGCTTTGCTAGTTGGGGTTGTATGGCAGATTTTGGATCTGGCAACCGGGTGTGAGCACACTGGAATTTAAAAGCCTCCACAGTCACATTAGAAATTATTCTCCCTGTAGTTGCTTTTCTGGTCATATTGGTTTTACTTTGTGAGATTAAAGTACAGGATGATACATTTCTTAACATGCTTTATATATATATGCACAGGTGGACTGACAGAAAATGACTTCATACTTGCTGCTAAGATCAATGGGCTTAACCTGCACCACCTACTTAGGAGAAAGGTTTCTGCCTGAAGTTGATAAAGACCATGCTAGTTCCAACTCCTTTTCCAATGCAACTCGAGTCTGTGAATAGACTTTTGCTGTGTCTGATGACTTGTTACCAACATAGGGATTTTGGTGTCAGTTTCTTGTTTTGCCATGACAAGTCTGTGAATAAAGTTTTGTTGTGTCTGATGACTTGTTACCAACATAGGGATTTTGGTGTCAAGTTTCTTGTTTTGCCATGTGAGTTTGCCTGAAGAACTATCACAATGGTTTGCATTAAGATATCAACTTCTTTTTATCTTTTGTGAAGATGAAGATTTTAGACAAATTGTGGCATGTTCATTAAAACCAACCATATATGGTCACAGACTCACAAGCCAACATATACCCTTGTGAGGGGACCCATATCTTGGCCCTGATGCTGGTGCATGGGCTAACAAACACATGCTGGAAATTCAATTAGTGCAACTGGGGTAATCTCTTTCACATGTTTACATTATTTTCGTGTAAATATGCTGATTTCATCCACTCACATCTGTTTTCTCTTCATAATTTTATGAGAAGATAATGATACGAAATTTTCCATTCCCTCACTCAGCACGGGTGTTGTAGTGGTAAGACAACCCCTCACTCAAGCCTTGACTTCAAAGTGCTAGGTTCAAGCACGTCTCCTCCCACTTAATATGTGGGTAGTTTTCTCATGCTATGTGGACTGTCTTCTTCCACTTCTAGAAGTAGAGATTTGAGTTGTGTTTTAAAGTTTTATCTTAGTTGGTCCATACAATGTGTTAGTTTGGTATCAATAAAAAAAAAAAAAAACCAATCTTAACTGTACACCTATCATTGCCACGGATTATTGGGCATTGCTTGGTGGGGCACGACTATGATACATACGTTAAAAACGTTTGTATCATACGAATGAGAGGAAAAAAGAGAGCTGAACCGTTGGATGATGAAAAAGATGATCCAACGGTGAGGAAATAAGAAAAATGAAAAATAATTAAAAAAGATTAGAAATGGAGAACCGGTTGAAGTGGTTATTAGTTATTACCCTCTATCCCTTCCCTCTCCTCTGTCACCAGAACCAGAAGATGAAAAAAAAAAAAAAAAAACCCTAGATCTAACTGCTGCTCGAAGTCGATCTGAATGGTTTGCATCCTAGAAGTTGCGGATCCAATGCTTCTTCTTCTTTTTATTGTTGGTAGTAGTCATCACTTCACTTGAGTTGGTATATTTGTCAATAGAAGAAAATGGTTTCAACGACAAAGGATATGTTAAAGCTGTAGCTTCCTCTTCAACAAAAATCTCTCATTTTGTCTGCTGATGTCAAGACTAGTCTTGTTCTTGTTGACCTTGTTAATGGCTTTTGTACTGTCGATGCTGGCAACTTGGTAATTTTTTCATTCATTGTTTTATAATTTTTCTTTCATTTGTGTTTGGTTACTTAATTTCAAATCTGGGATTTTTGTTACAGGTTTCATAACCACTTGACAAACAAATGTCAGAAACGTTGGATGAGTCAGTGAGGCTTGCTAGAGCATTCTGTCATAGAAACTGGTCTATTTTTGCTTGTCTCAATTCTCATCATCCCGATATCCCTGAGCCTCCATACCCTCCTCATTGTATTATTGGAACACATAAAGCTGAACTAGCTCCAGGTGCTTACTTGCCTTTTCTGTCCAACACTACTTTTCTATGCCTCTTCCTCATCTTCTTTCGCCTTGTACATGTGGTCCTCCAACTGCTTTTTCGATTTAACTTTCTTGGTGTTTTTTCTTTCTGTGATATAACTTCAACTTGTGATGGGATTATTATTATTATTTTTTAATGGTGTTTTGTTTTAAAATTTTTTTGGGGTATTGTTGGTTATGGTTTTGCTTGAGCAAAATGAAGTTCTTTTTGTTTTGTTTTGAAATTCAATGTATGGTGTTCTCTTTTATTTAGATTTAAACGGCTTCTATTTAATTGTGTGTGTAGTTATTTGATGTAATAAATTATTTGGTTTCACTATGTCCAACATATACACAATATTGGGGAAGTGGTGGGAGAAGATGCACATGAGAAAGAGATTAAAGGGCTTGGAAGTGAAAAATGATACTTTCGATTTTTTTCTATTTTCTGGTTTTTTTTTTTTCCCATTTTGTAATTTGAAATGCTTTTGATTTTTTTTTGTTTTCATTTTTTGGGTTTGGTTTAGATCTGCTAGTGATCTTGTTAAATTAGTTGTCTTGTAGTAAATCGCTTGTCTATCTATTAAATCTTTATGAACTAGACTGGGGTTGGTTCAAGTAAGTTGGTAAGTTGTTCGGTTTCTTTGTCTTTTGTTTTTTGTTTGTTTGGTTCATGAGAATGTGGATGATTAAGTGTTAAAGTTTTGAACTTGAGATGGTTTTTTTGTGATTTGAGTTTCTGGGGAGCTAGAAGTTCAACTAAACTTAGCTTTAGAGGTTCTGTTTTTTTTATTTGGGGATTTTTGGTTGGATGTTGGTGGCAGTTCATGGAGTTAAGCATGCATTTGGAGCTCATGAGTATCCAACAACAGGGATATTTGAAGGAGAGTTAAAGTAGTGTGATGGGTTCATATCTTGAAACACAATTTTGATTGGAAAACCTGATATGGGGCTTGTAGAGGTGAGGACAATGATGGAGGAATTGGTTGAGAATTACGAAGGCAATGCATACAATTTGATGACCACAA
Source organism: Litchi chinensis (assembly GCA_019925255.1). Taxonomy (NCBI): domain Eukaryota; kingdom Viridiplantae; phylum Streptophyta; class Magnoliopsida; order Sapindales; family Sapindaceae; genus Litchi; species Litchi chinensis. Next base: position 18,392,866 of record CM034469.1, on the reverse strand, counting down.
ACTATGCAATGATGCTTGTCTTAGACTCATTGTAAATCCTATTCCAAGTTGGGTTAATAGTTTGGCAGAAGTGGTAAGGCCAAAATATTATTATGGATTGAATTATGTTGTTTTGATTTTGCTAATCATAAATGAATTGATTTTTCATTTCACATTATTGTTAGTGTTGGCATGTAAGTTAGATTCTAGTGGTTAACTCGATAGCGAAATGCAAAAAATTCAATGGTTGTTTGATTCATTGTCTAGAAAGGTAGATTTGTTTGGTTTGATTGCATCCAAGAATAGTTTTAACTTTTAAGACAATCTCAAAAATATTGCTTCAAATTGTAATAATAAGAAATTATGTTTTTCGTTTTTTGTTCTCTATAGTTTGTAGGTGTTCATCCAGGTCATTTTTCAAAATCTTGAACTTGTATTCTAGTGTTTGAAAACTATATTCGAATCATGAATCATTTGAAAGAGTTGCACCAAGGAATACTGTCTATGATGCTTGTTCTTTTTTTTTTTTTTTGAAAAGTCTATGATGCTTGTTCTTACGATAACAAACTGTGAAAATTGTTGTTCATGTATTTTTTTGGAACTTTGATTTGCAGTGAACCGTTTTCTTGTACATGCATCATATATAAGTTTTTCAATTAAATGACTATCCATTGTAATGAATGATGGTACAATTAAGGATTCTGTCACAAGTTGCAGTTTGGTTTTCTCATCATTCTGTTCAATATCCCATTTGTTTGGTTCTTCCATAACCCCCCTTTTCCTGTACTTGCAGTGGACAAAAAGTCGGAGGAGGCCTAAGGGAGTGGTGATAATATTAGAGGTCTGCAAAAGAATAAGAAATCGTTTAAAAAAATTCCATGTTTATGTTGTGTTAATTCGAGTAAACAATTGTTAGTATTGGTTCTATAGCAGAAATTAAATTGTGATATAGTATCCATTTTTGTGAATGTTGGATGCTATAATTGACCTCTTTTTAGATTGCACTTTTGAGGGATTCCGAGTTGTTCATGTTGTTATAATTTGATGTCTTCCTTTGATGATTGCTTGAAATTTTTAGTCTTAATTGTAGTCTTTATAGTTTTAATTTTTACAAAAAACTTGGTATTAGTTGTTTTGTACTGGTGAATTCAAATTATGTTAGCGGAGATGGAAGTAGAGTTTTATCAAGTTGGCGAATATGAAAGCAATGTTTTATCAAGATTTGTGCCTCTAACCCTTTGGAGTTGGGGGTAGATGTTGCAGTAAACCAAGATAAAGAACTGCAGCTTCAACGACTTAAAATCATTTGCTTTGGTTTTATTAAAAGGAATAAGTTGTTCATTGTTTTCCTCTTCTTCTAGTTAAAGATGTTGTTGCTAATCCGTTTCTTTTCTTGTAGATTTTCATAGTTCTAATCTAGCCTGGAAGGTTTCAATTGTTTTAGCTCTTATCTAATGGAAACCACCTTGCTAAGGATGTTTTAATTTAAATATTGACATTGCAATTTGTGTGGAAAGAAAATTGGTTCGTCTTGGTGTGATTATCGAAATTTAAAGCGAACATAATGCTTTCAAGTCCTAAAAGTTTTAAGGCCTTTTTATCTCTGACAATTGCAAAAGCATAGATAATATTTATTGGTTTAAGAATGTTGAATGTGTAGACCACCTCTGTTATTTATGGTTGTTTGAAGGATTATGAGAATGGGGTTTTGATGTTAATGAGTGATAATCATTATTATAATGGAAATAATGATTATCAAATAATGATTATCAACATAAAAATGGGAAAAATATTATTTTCTAGTAATTTTGTATGGGTTGAAATTCATATTATCAGCACAATTGATGTAGGTAATGGTGTTAATAAAATTCTGGTTGACAAGTAAAATTTTTGTTGCGTATTTTATAAATTCTATCTTTTGCCTTCTTTGAGTTTTTTTTTTTTTTTTTTTTTTTTATTTCCAGTAGAATTAACTTGTAAATGTGCAAGTTAAAATCATGCAAATGCACAAAAATTAAGACTGTACATCGAACTTGTTTCATAAAACCCATTAAAATCTACTCAAGTTTCATATTTTAATTTTAAATATAGTTGAAGCTTACTTAAAAACGAAATAAAGAACTAAATTCACTATATTTTTCACATGAATATAGTGTCATAACCTCGCAAACATGGTTGGAGAAGTGAGATTTGATTCAAGAGGAAGAACTCAATCTTTTTTGTAGTATGCCGTGAATTAATAGTTTTATGTATCCATTAAACATCATAAATGTGAAGATGTAAATGTAAAATTAAATCCTAATAAAAAAAAATCCTTGAAATTATATTAAAATTAGGCGTAAATATTTTTATGTATTTTTAAGATATAAATTTAATTAACTTATTTTCTTCAAAAATATAATTAAATAATATTTTAATCTAATTTAATTATTCTTTTTAAAAAATCCAATTTAAGTTATTATATTTGACTATATTATAAAATTGAAAATTAAAAATTAAATTAGATTACACTAGTATGGGTGCGTGAACACACTAAAACAATAGTTGCGCAACCACACCTTTATTGGAGCGCAATTGCACATCCATGATCAATTCAAGTTTCATATTATGGGCGCACGGCCATGCTAAACCGATGGTGCAGCTACACACGAACATTGAAGAACTCCTGTCACGCCTAAGGCAACCATGATAAGAGAGCTTTCTGTCACTCTTAAGTGTGACGAAAGGCTCTTCCATCACACTTGGGTGTGACGGGAGGCCGTTCCATCACACTTGTGTATGACATGAGGCAAGTGTGATTAGATGCACCGGTATGGGCGTGGCCATACTAAAACAATAGTGTCGTCGCGCATCAACACTGGGATCAATGAAAAACTTTCATTAGTATGGGTGCGCGACAACGCTAAAATAGTGGTGCAGCGGAACACCAACACTCGGATTAACGAAAAGCTTTCAATAGTATAAGTACGCGGCCGCGCTAAAACAGTGGTGCGGCCGCACACCAACACTGGAATCAATGAAAAGCTTTCATTGGTATGGGTGTGCGGCCACACTAAAACAATGGTGCAGCTGCGCACCAACACTGGGATGAGTGGGCGACCACGCTGAAACAATGGTGCGGTCGCACACCAACACCAGTGTTGGTGCGCGGCCACGCTGAAACAATGGTGCGGCCGTGCACCAACACCAGTGTTCGTGCGCGACCACTCTGAAACAATGGTCCAGTCGCACACCAACACTAGTATTGAAGTGCAGCCACACTGAAATAATGGTGCGGCCGTGCACCAACATGCGGTCGCACCAGAATTTAAGTGCAGCTACATACTTATAATCAATGAAATGCTTGCACTGATATACGAGTGCGGTCGTGCTAAAATGGTGGTGTAGCTGCACACCAATATTGGAATAAGTAAGTAACTATATCATGATGTGAGCACAGTCACACACCCATGACCGGTGGAAGGCTTCCGCTTTAGAATTTATCAATTTAGTTCCTCTGATCGTTTAACTACAGTCAAATGCATTACAAATTCTATGAATACTAAAATACCCTGAATCAAAATTATAAAAAAAAATAATAATAAGAAATAAAAATCAGAAACTTGTTAACACGAACGTTGTAATTGTTCACGGAACAAGTATGACGTTTGCTGACGTCATACGTCCATTTTTGTTAAGTTTGAACAACTTCGGGCGTTGTCCTAATGTCAAACTTGTTAGCTAAACAACTTCGACGTTGATCTCAATAAGATAACGTCACATAACTTGTTAGCATAACGTTGGAGTTGTTTATAGAACAACTTTGATGTTTGCTGACGTCATACATCCATTTTTGTCAAGTTTGAACAACTTCGGACGTTTTCTAATGTCAAACTTGTTCACTGAACAACTTCGACGTTAATCTCAACAAGATGATGTCACATAACTTGTTAGGATAACGTTGGAGTTGTTCATAGAACAACTTTGACGTTTGCTGACGTCATACGTTTATTTTTGTTAAGTTTGAACAATTTTGGACGTTGTCCTAACGTCAAACTTATTCGCTAACATTGTCCTAACGTCAAACTTGTTCCCTGAACAACTTCGACGTTGATCTCAACAAGATGACGTCACATAACTTGTTAACATAACGTTAAAGTTGTTCATAGAACAACTTTGACGTTTGCTGACGTCATACGTCCATTTTTGTTAAGTTTGAACAATTTCGGACCTTGTCCTAACGTCAAACTTGTTCCCTAAACAACTTCGACATTGATGTCAACAAGATGACGTCACATAACTTGTTAGGATAACATTGAAGTTGTTCATATAACAACTTTGACGTTTGCTGACGTCATACGTCCATTTTTGTTAAGTTTGAACAACTTTGGACGTTGTCCTAACGTCAAACTTGTTCGCTAAACAACTTCAACATTGATCTCAACAAGATGACGTCACATAACTTGTTAACATAACGTTGGAGTTGTTCATAGAACAACTTTGACATTTACTGACGTTATACATCTATTTTGTTAAGTTTGAACAACTTCGAACGTTGTTCTAACGTTAAACTTGTTCACTGAACAACTTCAGCGTTGATCTCAACAAGATAACGTCACACAACTTGTTAACATAACGTTGAAGTTGTTAATAGAACAACTGTCATGTTTGCTGATGTCATACGTCCATTTTTGTTAAGTTTGAACAACTTCAGACGTTGTCCTAACGTCAAACTTGGTGAGTTAACAACTTCAACGTTGATCTCAACAAGTTGACGTTACTAAACTTGTTAAAAAGAACGTTGAAGTTGTTGACCGAACAACTTCGACATTAATATTAATTTTTAATAATAAAAAATAGTTAATATAATATAATATTTTATAATAAATTATTATATTTATATATTATTTTAATTATAATATAATATATTTTAATTTAATAATAACTTAAAATACTTATAATATTATTATAATACTATATTTCATAATAAAATAATATATTTATATATTTTTTTATTATTAAAATATTATTTTAATATTATTTATTATAAAATTATTATTTTTAACCTGCAGCAACCAGTTTGTTGCAGGTTAAAATAAACACTATTTGGCTGCCAACTTGCAGCCAAATGTGTTTGTATGGTACAAACAACAGTTGTTTGTACCGAGTTGTTGTTTGTACCATAGCCAAAGTTGTTTGTACCATAACCATTCCCTGCTTGGTGGCCTACGCAAACCCATAATAGTTGGATTGGCTCCACATACTTTATACTATTATAGCAAGACAAAATTTCTAGAAAAAACCATTAATTTATCAAATTAAGGTTTTAAAATAAGCACCAATTAGGAACTTGATTTTGGTACTTCATTTTACCAACTAGCTACCATTAGTTAATTTCTTTGAAATCTTCCTTACAAAATCAGATGAATAATATTTTTCCGGCCAGCACAAAAATTTTTGCGGAATTTGAAGAAATCATTGTGAGAATAGAAATACACACCAAAGTGGCGTCTCTGGAGAATTGACATTCTACCCTGTTGACCATCTCCACTTCTCTTTTGTCGTGGGTGTTCTGTTTGAATATATTTGAACTAAATTCAGGCAATAACCAACAACAGGTCACACAATGTAATAGGTCATCATAAAGTGGGAGGCAATTTCATTTTCTTTTTTGTTTTTCTTTTTGCTTAATTGGCTACATTTTCCCTAGCTTTTAACATGAATGGAATCCATGCTTTTCTCTACCTTTTGGCTGCCACTTGGGACATACAACCCACTTTTCCAATGATTTTCCTAGTAGCAGTAGATTTGTTAGCCACCCAAAAAAGCATTATTCTTCTGCTTATTTGTTTGTAAACAATAAAATGGACTGACATACCATAACAAATAGTTCCTAAACCAATGACATACTACCAAAAAAAGGAAGCTTAAAAAACCAAATAATACCAATCTCTTCCTGACAGTATTTTCCCAAAATCCCTAGTGATCATATTCAGACCCCCTCCCCTTTGTTGCTAATGAATTTTGATTTTTCAGTTCTACTGTCTTTATAACATCAATAACCTGCTAATATCTTCGTCCACATTTGTAAAAGTTGCTTGTAGAGGTCTGCGATCTGTGAGCATAATTGAATTCTCAATAAGTAATCTGTGACATGTCTGTCATTTAAGCAGTCGATATCTGACAGTGATACTTTGTTTTGATCATTGATCTGGCAATAACACCTGAAAAACAAGAAGAATGAGCTGTGATACAGTATAATAGAAGTTATAGAAGTAGATTCAACAATTAGGCCTTAATGAGGATTCAGAAATCTATACAATATCCAGTCAAGCATCAAAATCACAGAACTTTGTCTTGAAGAAACCCTCAATACTTGTGAATTCCAATTACTGCATGGTAAACTGACCTAAATTGTTTACTCACAAACACTATAATAACCTCAAGGCTACATTTGACACGTGGGATTGGATTAAAAAATTATTGTTTCATGTTTGATAAAACTTGAGATTGAATTAGAATTAGAATTATACCATATCATGTTGAGTGTAGGTTGGGATTAGATTAAAATAAAATTAATTTAAATGTTTTATAATAAAAAATCATTTTGAAAAAAAAAGTGGAGATCCACCAAATTGGATCTCCACTATCTTTAACATCATCAACCATCCATTTGATCAGCATCATCAACAACCGAGTTCATCAACATCGTCATCTTCCACAACAACATCCATCAATAATATCAAAGCATAAAGACATGAACCCAGAACCAACCCAAACTCCAAAAAAATTATAAAAAAAAAAGAGAGAAAAAGGGTAGAGAGTGTTGTTGGTTCCATGGAGGTGTGATAAGAGAAGGAGGGAAGGTGAGAGAAGAGAGATAGATAGAGGTGTGAGAGAAGAGAAAGAAGACGAGAAATAAGAAATCTCATTCCCACTAAAACCCACCATTTTGGTTGGGAATGAAGATTCCCTAACGATCGGAAAATGAGAGAGGTTGAGATATTTTGAATCTCAAACCCATTGCTCTCCGATTGCTCTCCAAACGCAACATTTGAGAGTTTGGGATATTTTGAATCCTAAATCTACTCCCATTCCAGCATGCCAAATATGCCAAGCACAACAATAACTTCGAAGGTTATTCATACATCAAACAAGTGACTAAGGTGTATGTTTGGATTCAGAGTAGGAATTTGTTTCAACACAACAAAAAAATGAGTTAGTTTCCTTGCATTGATCAGATGCTCAACTGTTTAGATGACTCTGAGCATATTGAGCTGGTAGCAGATTGTCATAAACATATGATAAGATGTTAATATATGGACTGTAAATCACTTCTTCATGCAAAAATCACAATGTACTCTGTGTCGGTAATCCACAAGTATAAAGACTTCCTTCTCTGAGGACATCAAGGTTTGTGTTTCAATTCCATAAGATCAGAGTGAAGTAGATCTAAGAGAAATGAGAAATAAAGTAAATGAAGCTTTCAGAAAGTCATGTTAGTTGAGAATTAAGGTTCATGAATTCAATGTTAGCTGATAATCAAGGTTCATGAATTCACATATGCAGACATGGCTTTGAGTATAAACAACGTATAAAGGATACAAGAAGAAACTCATCTTACTCACTATTAAAACAAGTGATTCTAATTTACCCTTTGTGGAAATTTTTGAAATTCTTTTCTCTTTTGCATCAAGACTTGTGAAAGAGGAGGAAATGGCCAATGACACCTAACAACCTTACAAGTCACAACAACATAAACACATGCTGCAACTTGAATCTGAGCACAGAGCAAGAATAAATAAGTGCATTGCCACTCAATAAATTTAGTGATGGAGAAACAAAGCCATATCTGATAGATTTTAGATCAATTAATACTATTTTCCAAGGGATTTCCATACAGTTGTAGACAGGTCACCGCCTAACTAAGCGACATGAGGTAAGAGGTACAATTCAACTCCCAAAATCTAAAAACTAATTGTAAGGATACGTCCCATCAACTGGATAACATAGGAACTTGGATTAGAGCAAACAATTGCTTCCATACAAAGGTTTTTGTGGCGTTTTCAGATGATTCTAATTTGTACTCTACCAAACTAAACGACAAGAAATCCAATGTAAATGGAACGACCTCTTGGATAGAAATCTGACAACAAATCAAAGTCTTGCCTACCAAAACAAAGTTAACAGAGCACGTACTGAGCTAAAGAAAAATCTCAGTTTCCTAGGCCAAACTCAATCACAGACATTGAATTCCAAGACAAGAGTTTACTTCAACTAACGGGAAGTTGGCATTGGCAATCAATCTAACAATTTTCAGTCCAAATCACAATCAACTAGCATCAAAGAGTAATAGTGAGAAATTTAAAGAGAATTCATAAAATTAGACTATCCACAATGCTAAAGTAAGCAAACTGCCATCAATATAAACAAAGCAGATCTAGCAACAACAAAATCGCCATTAAAAGAACAAAAAATTTACCTCAAATTGAGACACTCAATTCTCATTTTGAGACAGGCTTTTGCAAAAGAGCAGTCAAGTAGACCTCCCCGTTCTTCGTATTCGGCTTATCAGCTGTAGCCCACTTCACTTTCTTGTACCCCAATTTGCCAATCAAAGGGCTGTAAACCTGATCAAGATCAGATCTTTTACTGAAAAAACGATCCAACCACAAGTATCCTCCACCTCTCAACACCCTATCAACATCAAAAAACAAAAACTCCATCATCGTCACAGGTATCCACCTATTCACAGCATGCCCACATCTCACAAGATCCAACACCCCATCAAAAACCGGTAACCGTTGCTGCAACGGCACGTGCAGTGGCACCAGTCCCCTCAAAGCTGCAGCCTCGCTATAGGGGGCACCCAGATTCATTGTTGTCGTTACCACAGTGATGTTATAAATTTTCATTCTTGCAGCAAAAGAGCCAGTTGCACCACCAATGTCAAGCCCAAGTCTGATGACAGAACCGGCTGTTTTTGCTATTTGTAAGAGCTGTGGGACTGGGAGATCAAGCTCAGACCTGAAGTACATGAACGAGGAGGTGGACTCACGAGACGGATCAAAACCAAGAAGAGGGTTTCCGTGGTTAAGACAAGAGAAGGACTTGCAAGCGTAGTGCGTCCAGATGAGGTCGGAGTCAGGAAGAGAGGAAGGGAAGGGGTCGAGAGGCAGAGAAGAGGAGGGCTTTGGTGGGGTTCTGGAGAAGCAACGGCGGCGAGGGAGTGGGTGGCAGCCATGGAGGATGAGGCTCTCTTGGAGGTCAGGGTCATGTGGGCAAAGAGAGAAGGGTGTGTAGTTCATGTAGCGGTGGAGGAGGTCAGGGTGGTTGTGGCAGGAGGAGCCTATTGGGGTCAGACGGGAGTGGACGAGGAGATCTTCAGGGATGGTGGTCGTGGTGGTGGTGGGGGTGGCGGGAGTAGTGGAAGGGTGGTGGCGCGTGAGGTGGTTGATAGTGGCGCGTATGGTTTGGAGTTGGCGGATGAGATGGTCAGGGACTTGCGGAGGATGAGGTGGTTTGGTGTTAGAGGAGTGAAGAGTGGTGGATGAGAGGTGGTAGAGTGAGAGGATGTTGGTGGCCACCATTGCCAGCAGCAGGACCAAGTTCAACCCCATCGTGAAACCCATTTGTGATTTCCCTTCTTCTTTGATCTCTCGATCTAAACTCACTCACATACACATACCGCTTGCACTCAGGTTGCTGTCTTGTGTTTTTTGGAGCTTAAAGCTCAAGACTTGTCTGAATAATGAGTAATGACTGATCACTCATGAGTACAACTATTAACTGTACTATAATATCCAGTTGTCCTTTTTGGGTTAGAGTTTTGATTCAGTGTCGGTGCCTTTTGATTTGGGATCTTTCTTGGCCGCTTGATGGGAGGTAGTGGGTCCTGGAGAGCTAGCAATGGTGCGTTAGGGAACTATCCGATGTAACATCTAGATTTTGTTTTGCTCTAATGGAGAAAAAGTATCGCTGTGTTGCATTTATTAAGAATTGAAGGTGACTTAATAAAACATTAATTTATTTTCTACTAATCGCTTTGGACCACTTTTGACTTCCTTGTTTGGGTGATCCAGAGGTGATAAATTAAGGGAAAATTTGTAATGGAACAGCGTTGGAAGCACGTGAACCGGCGGCCTAGTTGTGTTTTGCTTGATGGAGTGTAGGCATTGGCAGTATTTTTTGCTGCTACTATTTCCATGCTCCGTTGCATCTTTCATCTGTTTTGCTATCCTTTAATTTTTAGCAAGATTTGTTTTCATGCTAACAGAAGAGGAGTACAGTTTGATTATACATGCTTATTATGTATAAATTAGAAATTGTAAGTGCATACATCGATCTTGTACCTTCTACCTATATAAGGAATTCTTTAATATCAGATTACATAGAATTGATAAAGAGTTTAGAGTGCTTTTTTTAGTAGTTCATATCTCATTGTCACTAAAAAAGTAAAAAATATATATATTTCATTAAGTTAAAGATAAGATGCACAGTCATATCAATTAAGAATTGAACAAAAAGTGAAATCTTGATTTGGCGTATCAATGTGAAAATTGAATTCCTGAGCAAGAGTTGAATGGGAAGTCTATATAATTTTAGTTTATTTAAAATTATCTAACTTCAAGAGTTTTTCTTAACATTCTATAAAAAAAAATAAGATTCTAAAATATATTATTTATATAAATATTCACTAAAAATAATTTTTTAATAAATACATATTTATAGATTTTACCATTAGTACTTCCTAACTTCAAAAAAATTAAGATAAATCAATCAAATTCATTCATCACACTCTCTCTTCTAAAACAAATTATCTCTCTCATTTAATTCAAATGTAATTGATAAATTTAATTAGTTCATCCTAACTTTAAAAAGTTAAAAAGTACTGATGGTAAAATTATTATATATATAGTTTCTATGATCCGTGTGTCTTAATTTTAAATTGTTAAGACTACCAATCAAAATCATTTATTATATTATCTTTCGTATTCAATTTAAATGTAATGTCTTATTTTCATTGATAGTTCTAAAAATTAAAAAATTGGGAGGCACCGATATTATGATTATTATTATTATTATATATAGTTTCTCAAAAGTTTTACACAAATCTATGCCCAAAAAATATGATGTATAAATTGTCAACATCTTATAAATCATGAGATGATATAATAATTAATATGATGTTAATAACTCACATGACATGTCATTTAAGAATGAATTTGAATTAAAAAAAAAAATTAAGAAGTCTAATGTCATATATATATAAATATATATCTTCTACGGTCATTTTGTCATAATTATTAAATTGTTATGACTAATCATTTGATCGTTCATTAGATCTGTATTAAATATGAGGGAGAGATCTTTTATTATTATTATTATTATTATACAACTAAAATGGTGCTATTTTAGGTGTTAGTCTTAACTTTAAATTGTTAAGACTACCAATCAAAATCATTTATTACATTATCTCTCCTATTCAATTTAAATGTAATGTCTGATTTTCATTGATAGTTTTAACAATTTAAAAATTGAGACGCACCGATCATATTATTATTATTATTATTATTATTATTATTATTATTATATATTTCTCAAAAGTTTTACAAAAATCTATGCCCAAAAAATATGATATATGAATCGTTAACATCTTATAAATCATGAGATGATATAATAATTAATATGATGTTAACAACTCATATGTCATGTCATTTAAGAATTGATGTGCATAAAAAAAAAATAAAAATTAAGAAGTCTAATGTCATATATATATATATATGTATATTCTACGGTCATTTTGTCAAAACTATTAAATTGTTACGATAAACCATCTCAATCATTATATATATATATATATATATATCTTCTACGGTCATTTTGTCATAATTATTAAATTGTTAGGATTAATCATCTAATCGTTCATTAGATCTATATTATATATGAGGGAGAGATCTTTTTTTTTTTTTAACAACTAAAATGGTGCTATTTTAGGTGTAAATTTTACGAACTTGTTTTTATTTGTGCATTGACCACTCAAAAGTAAAATCCATTCCACTATTGTCTCTCTTAGAACACACTTATTGAGAATCATTAAGAGGGAAAATGAACCTGATTTATATTTTGTGATTCAATTGTCTCCAAGAAATTACTAATGTCAAATTAGGGGGACCTCACAAAAAATTATGAATTGAGTCACTTATCCTACCTACCCAATGAATTAAGTTTCCTCTCCTAATCCCCTTTCCAAGCAATCTGGTTCCTTTTGAATCTCATTTTTTATCGATAAATATGCTCTTAGGCTATATTTATTACATGAATTTGGATAAAATTCAATTCAAATCTATGTTTGGTAAGATTATAAGATTGAAAAACCAATCTCATCTCTCTCTCTCTCTCTCCTTAAAAAAAATTCCATTATGGTGGGTTAAATCAAACCCACCACAATAGGCGGGATAAATCAGAAGGAGATAAGAATATAGAGAGAGAAGGAGAGAGAACGGAGATGTGTGTGCATTCAATCAACAAGACAGTGGATAAGATTATATGAATCCACAAGTCGTTGCGGATGCGATTAGGTTTGGAGGAAGCGGAGACAACTGTAGCATTGGTGAAAAAACGTGGAGAAGGAGGATCAAGTAAGGCTAGAGGTGATAGGATAGTAGGCAAAAAGCCCCTTAGGTGCAGACGATTAAGGTGACCCAAATAGTAGAGAAACAGAGCAAGTGAGCCAATTTTAGGTAGGTGGATAGTTTGGGTGAACTGGGGTCATTTGATTTTGATCCAAGTGTCTCCAACGAGAATATCACTCTGATGGCTAAGAATGCCATTGTTGCCAAGAATCGAGTAAGCCAAGCCATTTCTCTTACTCTCTCTTAGTCACTTTGTGAGAACCACAATGATAAGTCTTGAAGAAAAAACTGGTTAGGTTTTATTTATTTATCACTCTATTAGCAGGCTCACTCCTACTTTTATTCATGGTGTTCATGGTCCTCTAAGAGCTCAGAGCTCTTAGATTTGTTTGTTTTTAAAAAATAATTTAATTATTTAAAATTGATTTCATCTAATCATATATTACACCAAACATATTACAAAGTTAATTTATTTAATCTCATATTGCACCAAACTCATTACAATACTAATTAAGTTAATCTAATCAAATTTATTTAAATTATGTGGAAATAATCCAATCCAATCCCGTATGTCAAACGATGTCTTAGTGTAAACAAGGGAGAGGGACAAGATTGGTGAACGAGGAGAAAATGCCTTATTTTAATTTTTTTTTTTTATTATAATATTAGCGACGTCAATGATTGGTTGAAGGTAGGAGCTAAAAATTCCCAACCTCGTCTTCAAAAGAAAATATTTGATCCAAACCTGATAATTGGGGACCAGGCCTAAGGCAATGTGAAGTGAACCTGCCCGGCCTTGCACCTGTCGCTAGTTCGCTTCCAGCGTAATTCTTTTCTTTGTGAATATTACAGGATTTTTGTACATTCAATGGTTATGTTATTATAAAGGAAAGTATTTTATTTTAGAGAAGCTCCATACCAACATACCATAAATAGTTTGAAAACTCAATAATTAACTATAAAAAATCCATAAAAATAATTAACAACAAACAATAAAAGTAATTTTCTAAACCATAAATGAGTATTTGGTAAAATACATATTTGATAAAATTCATAGTTCATATATTAACTATGAAATATCTGTACATATACAGTAATTAAAAAATATATTGCTTTAAAAAAGATTTGAAGTTATATTAGATATCTTTTTTTTTTTAAAAGAAGCAGTTTACATTAACCACCAGGAACAACTCCTCCAACAGAGGAAGTGCAATGAGCATCCAGCTCTGCTATTTTGAGCAGTCAGGCTGGAAGGGAATGCTGGACTCCAAATAGTTAAAGTATTGAATCCTAAAACTCAATGTGCAATACTATGTGCAACTTTGTTGTATTCCCTACGTACAAAGGTGCAATGAGGCATAAATTATATACATTCATGAGAGTTTTGATGTCAAAGACAGTACTCGCTGTGCCTCCAAATGAGGTGAGATGTGCGGAAGGCAATGGTGCTTGGTTCGAATACATTTTCCACTTAATATGTGAGTAATTTTTTCATGCTACATGAGTCGTCTTTTCAAAATTTTGAAAGTAGAGATATGGGTTATACTTTGAAATCCTATCTCAACAGGTGTCAGTAATACTCAAATCTAGTGTCAGTAAATTAAAAAAAAAAAATGAGTTATAGTAAATTTTTAATTGTTAGTAAACTATATATTAAATTAATGTAAAAATAAATAATAAAATAATTCTTAAAAAAAAAAAAAAAAAAAAAAAAAGGGATTCAGGATCAGGACGGGGACAACTATCCCCATACCAGCCCTCTTTTTATAATGAATTTTAAAATCAACCCAAAACTCATTTGTTTTGGAATTGGGTTTCTTGGACATCGTTGTACGATAGGGACTTTTGTGCTATAGTTTGCGAACCATGATTCTTTTTGTTATTAGACCAAAAATCAAGGGTTAGTGCGAAAAAGAAAAAAATAAAGGTCCCACGCAGAAAATGGGATCTCAATTCGAAACAGTGGCGTCTGTTAAACGCCGAGCGCTTTACCAAAACATTATAGGACGAAGATCGCATCTTCAAATTCAATAAATAAAACCCAAAAGAAGCGGAAGAGACCACTACCACCTCCTCTTTTACTCTTCATTTCCTTCGAAAATGGTACCTTTCTTATTTTCTTCTTTCAAATTACTTCTCTTCGTTAGCGTTTTATTTAATTATATACTCTTCGTTTTTAGTTCTCTAATTTTATCAATCAATTTCATGCGTTTCTGTATCGCTGCAATTTCCTGACTTGTTATTCAATTATATGTGGTCTAATGAGAGTTGCGATATGATGCTTTAGTAGGAATTTATGATAATTTCACTCGCGAATAGCGTTGCATAAGTTGTTGAAGCCATTACACTGGTTGTGGATTTTAAGAAAATTTGTGTGCCTTTTTTCAAATATGTAATCGAGAGTCAAAAGATGTGAACCGTGTTCTCGAGTTTGTTCAATTAGATTTCTGAGCACGAGTTTGTTCAATTAGATTTCTGAGCTTGGTTTTGGGATCTTTGTAACATTTACCATAACAGCTTTGCTCTTTTGTAAGTTAGCTAATTTATTTGTATGAGATATCGTAGTTGGTTTGCATTACTTGTATTGCCAAAGCTTTTGGTAATAAACGAGCGAGTCCCTGGTTGACGTAGCGCATAGTGAATTCTGAATGATCTTGTACAATAGTTGGTTCATGTTTTTTTGACCCACTATTAGAAGAGATAGTATAAATACACTTTTTGAGAAAAGCAACTAGCTGGGTCCTCATATTTATTTTCTTGAAACACTGTTATGGGGTATCTATATTTTGATTATGTTTGTACGTCAAGTTTTATTTTGACATATGATGAACACTTTTGTAATTTTTAATTTTCTGAGTTTTTTAAGTAATGTTTCTGTTACAATTTCTTGATCTATTGCCATCTTATCAAGATCGGGTATATAGAGAAATAAATTATAATCCCTTTGTTTTCCTTGTTTCCTGGTGTTTTAAAACCCAAATCAAGTCTCTGCCTGTTACATATGAAAGATAGACGTTTAATAATTTCCTCTATTTGTCGTCATCAGGCTGATCCTGAACTTGAAGCAATTAGACAGAGGAGAATGCAAGAACTCATGGCTCAACATGGCATGGTAATTATTCAACTTATGTTTTCTTCAACATTTTACTTGAGAAGTGCTATTATCTTGTTTTTCATCATAAGTGAATGGGAGTAATCATATCTTATTGGTATATAGGGAAGCCAACAAAGCTCTGAGCAGCAGAAAGCTCAGGAAGATGCCAAGAGGTGTGTTTTTGAATTTACATGCGCATATATTGTAGTTGTGATTTGTCTGTTAGTTTCTTCATTGTTATTATTTAATTGTTGATCCTGAGTTTTGAGAGATTAATTTAGGGAGGCAGATGAAAGAAGACAAATGATGCTAAGTCAGATTTTGTCAGCTGAGGCACGAGAAAGACGTAAGTTAATATTTGAATGAGCATTCAAAGTTCTTTCATTTATGTTTATCGTTTAATGTGTATATTATCTCTCCTTATGCAGCCACTTGCTAACTGCTTGTTTCTATTGGAACTTTTAATTTGACGTGGAATATGTTACATTTAAAGTAAGTTGCAGCAGTTGTAGTGGATGCAAAACTCAATGTGATGCTGATGATAATGCTAATGTGTGTTGTAAGGATTTATGTTAGAGTCAATTATCGGTACCGATAATTCGATAAAGGCAAAATCTTTAGCTCGGGAGTATGTCTCGCAAGCTTGGGAGTCTGTGCAATTTTATCTTTATACCAATTATCGGTATCGATAATTGACTTTAATGTGTGCTTTTAGGACATATGTTAACAAGAGTCATGATAATTTTAGGCTTTAAATATATTTGTGTTTTTATTGTATTTTTGCGTTATTCTTGTTTTGGCTTTTTAGTTCTTCTGTCTATCGTTATTTGGTATTGTTACTTTGTTCATTTAGGAATTACAATTTGTTACCTTGTCACTTTGAAATAATGGCTTTTTGGTAGAATTTGAGTTTGCCACTAGGTGGAGGCCCTTATGTGTGTACATAGAAGACTAGGTTGATGAATATAAAATGAATGAAAACTGTAATTGCCTTTTTCCTTCTACTTTCTTCTTGTTTCCTTGTTTCTCTTCTAATTCCTGTTCTTTGGCTTCTAGCTTTGATTTCTCTCTTGTAAATCTGTTTTTAATTTCATATTGATTAACTTAGTCTTCTGAACACGTGGGCAGGCCTATATATAGTGACCTATTCCTATAAGTCAAAGTAACAGTACTAAATAGGGGCAGGATCAGCCTCCTTGAAATATTACACAACTTTTTACACAATTTTGACCCATGGATTAGGATGTTTTAAATGGTTGAGATCACGTCTATGCACGTAATGTCTTTTATGCACCATTCTCCTCTCTTTTTTCCCTATGTTCTCCTTTGACTCTTCGGTTTAGCAAATAGGTTATAAATTGACGTTTCTTTCTTTTCTCTCATAGTTAGTTATCTATCTCACTTTTTTATAACTGTACATGCTCTCTCTTGCCCAACTTTAACCACCATTCAAGTGCTTTGTCATTGATAAACCCATCCTACTAAAAATATCACCCCTATCTTTGATATAAACTTAGTATGTCTTTATCTTGTTTATTTGAATAATTTATTTAGTTTTCTCTTGATGTTGAGTTTGTGTTAATAAACTATTATGAGCTTGTGTTTTTGGCACTTCATGATTATTATTGTTTGCAAGTCGATATATTCAGTTGAAAGTTGTTATCTAATTCTTTTTGGGGAAAGTCAGTCAAGCTATCAATTTTAAGGTTAATTTTGTGAGTACTAGAAATTGTATAATTACAATATTGATATTGAACAAAAGTTCCCAATATTTTTTTCTTGATGTCTACTTGACAAATAAAGTTACAGAAGAGATGGTGCATATAAGTTGAAGAGAAGAGATGATAGAGAGAAAAATGAATTTACAATCGTTAATGAGGAGAGAGAAGTGAATGTAGGAAAGAAGAGGGGGAATAGAGCATTTGTTCAAGGAGTATAAAATTCATTGTATTTGAAAACAATACATCATTGTAAACCTTTTTAGACATCCTGATTTGAGGGTAAAAAATTTGTGTAATATTTAGGGGTTGTTGATCCTACTCCTACTAAATACGTACATACAAGATAGGACTGCTTGATGATCATATTTCAGAAAGGTTTCCTTGCATGCCAGTGGCAGGCAGAGATGGTGTGAAGCAACTAAGATGAATATTCTTTGTTTCAATTGTATTTATCCGTCTATTGTCTTGTAAATTACTGGCATTGTATCTTTTTATGCAAACATGCTATTTGGGCAGTTGCTCGGATTGCTTTGGTGAAACCTGAGAAGGCTAGAGGAGTCGAGGATATTATATTGCGAGCTGCTCAGACGGGTCAGATTGCTGAGAAGGTATGGTAGGAAGTCATCGTGTTTCATCCCCCTTTTGTTGAACAAATATTGACTTGGGCACATTATTTTCTCAAAAACCTGTTAAACGTGAATGGAAGCATCACCATGTTAGGCTATTATATTGTAGGTTACTGAAGAGAGGCTCATATCACTGCTGGAACAAATCAATACGCAGACTACCAAACAGACCAAAGTCACAGTAAGTCATCTGGCAATTCATTGTTGTCTCTTGTATGCTTGCATTATCAATTTCGGGATTTTGATCTTTCCTTCGCTTTACCTTTTGCGTTTGCTACCACCAATACATCAGATTCAGAGGCGTCGGAGTGTTTTGGAGGATGATGATTAGCTTTGGTGTAATCTTGCTTTATCATGCTATAGAGTGCCTTTATGTTTGTATTATGGACTGTCATGATTGTTTGTGACATTCGGTACTAGATTTCTCGTCTCAGCTTTGCATCCTCTTGTTTCTCTATACCTGAGTTTATATTATGAGCTTATAATTTTTTAAATAGTTGTGCGGGGTTGGTTGTCAACATTGTGAACTTATGATAATCGTAATTAGTGGAATTGCAAGCAAAACAAAATTGTGATGTCGTAAGATAGTTTGACGGATTCATTTGATTAGGAGCATCTTCAATAATGCAATCATTAGATGTTTGGTCCAGGCCAAATGACACCAACATTAATAATATTTCATACAAGCTTGATCGATTGGCTCCAACTACATCAAACATTAAAATTAAGGAGTGGCGTTGTCAATGGTGAGGTAGATGGCGACAGCCCCATCTTCTTTTATATATTCTGGAGTGCACATGTTGTCACACACTCTATTGATTTGTACATCCAACGTGTTGCACACCTGTCAATAAATTTTAAAGTATATAGTATATATTTTACCGTAGCTACAACACACCCCCAGCACGCATCATCACCACCACACACCCGTGCCCCCCGCCCCCCCCCCCCCCCCCCCCCCCCCCCCCCCCCCCAAAAAAAAAAAAAAAAAAAAGAATTAATCCGACTTATTCAAAAAATCTTTGTTTATAGGGTTTCAAACGTTGGCCATTGTTCTAGCATTTGGGACATATGAAACTTTAATCAAATTTTTGGTCGGGAAAGAAAGGTTTGGAAACCCTACTAAAAAATTGCAAGCTCTGAATTGTTTAAACTGCATAGGTGTGTGGGTTTTGTGTACTAATTGGTAATTTTATAAATGAATAATTTTGCTATATGAAACTTTGATTTAAAGCGCAGAGAATGTATTCCACATAGTTTGGAGATGCTCCAGTCAGGATGATTCTGAAATGTTATATTAAGATCGGTCAATTATTTGATTCCTACCGATCAAAATTGGCTAAAAACTGTTTTTAAGTGCTGTCTTGAGTAGAGAAGGAATAAGTACAGAATTTTTTATTATCATTATTTTTTAAAGTTATAGTCATTTGAATCCCGATCATTGTCAGATTGAAGAGGATTTTTCGTCAGGTTACATTGTTAAATGTATTTTTCACATTTCTAAAGATTGTTGAATACATTTTTCACATTTTAAAACTTTTTATGTTATTTTTTTTTATCTATGTTGATACGTATCCAGCTTCTAGGGCTCCTTAGAAGATTAGAGACGATTTTGGAAGTTGTCGCGGAATATCTTGAATCCTTGATAATGATGCGAGTTAAGAATGGAATTTTGAGCACTTTCAAATGGATTAATTTAAAGAGGTTTTATAAGATTGACCTAAGTGTTGAAAACCTTATTAAACTTCATGAATCAGGAAATCTATGATAATAAATTAGTATATTAGAGCTAGTGGATATATGTTTATTTGGACAACCAAAATCATAGAGAAGACGTGGCCACCACCCTAACAATAATTCTTCTTGTTTAAAAAAATATTATAATTTAATTAGTGTCAGTGTGAAAAATTGAAAGATATGATAACCTATCAATTTATACCAAATAACAGGTTCTTAAAAATTATTGCCTCAAACATATAAAAAAAAAAATACTGCCTTATAAATGTGTGTTTTGATTTAAAATTACTTGAGGTTTTTAATTTAGTTATAATTTATGAGTTATACTACCATATAAGAGCCCACATGGCCACACACCCACATAATCATGGAACAATTAACGGCCACACGTAAGAGCCCACGCATGGATCATGGATTCATCAAATTCTGATATAAAAAATTGATTATGCACGATTTTAAGAAGTAAATTTGTATCGAATTATAATTAATTAAAATTGTTTGATTTTATATGATATTGAAGTATCAAATTTCCATCAAATCATAAATTCAATAAAATTCTTATCTTTGATAGCTATTCATTACAATAAGAGTAATGCAATATTATTAAAAAAATTTATTTATATTCATTATCCAAATGATGTAATAAGTTTATATGTAATTATTGAATTATTAATAATGTATCGGTTACAAATTAACTTATCACATCATTGAGTTAAAATTTTTAAATAAATTTTTGAAAAAATTATTTATAAATTAGTTTTTATATGGATAAATTTTTTAGGATTACAATATTTCTTAATAATAGGAAAAAATAATCGAAAATGGAGTAGTAAAAATAATGGTTGTGACTTGTGAGGGGTGTCTGAGACAAATTACATAAACAAAGGAACCTTATCAAGTGACGCGCGCGTGGTTGCAGTGGCAGTCTCCCAAACAGGAATCAAGAACACATTTTTCAACGTCCCATTGTGTGTTTCGTATCAAGTAACTACTTGCGCTTTACAAGGCTTCACATGGCAACTTAGACCGAATCAAACCTTCCCATCACACCACAACACTCTCTCTCTCCTCTCATCCACGTACACTTTTAAGTGATGGTAATGTTCACGGGCACCGACGAGTTTCTCTTCTGATCTTTGAAACAAAAGAGAAGTTCGTGTTTTGTCTTTCTTGTCAGTCATAGATGATGGAAAACGAGCCTCTGTTAGCTTATTTGAGTCCGAGAAAAAAACCGACTCCTCCACCACCTCTCTTCACTCTTCCAGAGGATGGAGAATTGTCAATTCCAATCCCTTTGACCCCATCTGAGCTCAAAGACAGACTCATCTTTGGACCCTGTTCTTCTTCTCCGACGGAGTCTGGTCAGCTTGTTGATGCCTTGACTCTCTCTTTGTCATCACCAAGAGCCTCTTCTTCCACCTCCACTTTCTTTAGAGATTCCCACCAGCAACTCCCAACAATTCATGATTCACTAGAACAACAACAACTGTCTTCTTCATCTTCTTCACAGT
The DNA here is from genome assembly GCA_019925255.1 of Litchi chinensis. Classification (NCBI taxonomy): domain Eukaryota; kingdom Viridiplantae; phylum Streptophyta; class Magnoliopsida; order Sapindales; family Sapindaceae; genus Litchi; species Litchi chinensis. Next base: position 18,371,584 of record CM034469.1, on the reverse strand, counting down.
TACAGTCTCCACCTTCTTGGTTGATTGACCCTAACCATCCATGGAGGACCAAGACCAATCTTCACAGGTCAAAAACTGCACCAGCCATGGCTGTCATCAATGATTTGAAGAATCGTCATAAGATGCCAAAGCCCCAGTTCGGTTCTCAGTCCATTGTTAGACAAGCGTTTGTGCTTTTGGTTATATATTTGTCTTTAGGGGTGATTATTTATTGGCTTAATCGTGATAAATTTGTGGCTACTGAGACTCATCCTGTTGTTGATGCATTGTATTTTTGTATTGTGACAATGTGTACAATAGGCTATGGTGATATCACTCCTAATAGTGTGTCGACTAAGTTGTTTTCTATATTGTTTGTGCTTGTTGGGTTTGGTTTTATTGATATTTTGCTTACTGGGATGGTGAGTTATGTGCTTGATTTGCAAGAGAATTATTTGTTGAGGACTATTAAGGGTGGTGCTGCTGGTGGTGAGAAGGAATCGTCGCCCGGGTGGTATATAATTGATGTTAAGAAGGGGAGGATGAGGATTCGAATGAAGGTGGCCTTGGCGTTGGGTGTTGTGGTTCTTTGTATTGGAATTGGGGTTGGTGTTATGCATTTTGTTGAGCAACTTGGGTGGTTGGATTCTTTGTATCTTTCTGTTATGTCGGTTACTACGGTTGGCTATGGTGACAGGGCTTTTAAGTCGATGACAGGTCGGATTTTTGCTTCCATTTGGTTGCTTGTATCGACACTGGCTGTTGCTCGGGCGTTTCTGTACTTGGCTGAGGCAAGAGTAGATAAGCGGCATAGGAAGATGGCCAAGTGGGTGCTTGGCCAGGACATGACTGTTGCTGAGTTTCTCGCTGCGGATATTGACAACAATGGTTTCATAAGGTATGTGATTGTTTTGATTTTTTGTTTTAAGTGTAAGTTTTCGTCTTTGTTATTTGTTTAGGATTTCCAAGAAATTAAAATACATGTCTTAGAATTTCTGACCTGTTGCGTATGTATAAAGTGTGCATCATACAATATGTAAAGATGCAATAAACGATGGTAGTATGTGCTGGTTTCTACTTTCTGCAAACCTTGAAATTCATAATGGATAATAGAATGCTATAGAGCTTTTTCAATGCTTAGGAAGTACATACATCCAGTGTAGGAAATGAGGTCTTAAGTTGTAACTTTTAATAGAATTTTTTCTTAATTGTTTAGGTGATTGGAAGTGTCCTGAGTAGTTAAGAAGGTCAAAGTGAAAAAAAAAAAAAAATGCTTGCCCTTTGATTCTAGTAATGTGCATTTTAAAATTGGCTACTGACTTCACTTTGTAAATCATTTTCATATTGAATGTAGTAAAGTGCTTGACAGAATTGATGCTGAACATTAATTCTTCCAATAAGTTTTAGGTGTACAATGCTTGTTGAAAGGAAGGAGGAATTTTACGATCTAACATGATCTCATAGCCTTTGATTGGTGCAATGAAATACATACCAAAAGGCTGATGTAATGTGATTTGAGTGATTTAGATTGGATGGCAATTTTTTTTTTTTTTTTAATAGGAAACAAAAAAATTATTAAAGAAGAAAAAGGATACAAAAGTGAACCAGAAGTCCACCAAAAGAACAAGCAAAAAATGAAACTAAAAAGCAAGATTGGAATAAACAATCAAAGAACAACAACCCTCTAATCAAGTATAATAAAAAATAATGATAAATCTTTAAAATCTTCACTAGAAGAAGCCCAAAGGGAAGCCAAATAAAATGCTTTATCTCCTAGAAAATTCCCTATCTCTTCCACTTCTTCAAAATTCCCCTGTTTCTTTCCTCCCACATCACCCATAAGGTGGCGAAAACTCCATAATTCCAAAGAATACTAGCCTTTTTACCTCCTCCTAGGACTTTAAACTCTTCCTAAAGGAAGGAACATAAAGCAGCCCACTTCAAACCAACTAAAAAAAACATTTTGTTCCATAACAAACTCACCTCTAGACAATGAAGAGAGAGATGATATAAGGTTTCCTCACTATTTTTACACATGATGCACCGAGAGGGATAGATACAAGTACTAGAATATCTTTTTTAAAGAACATCATAAATACTTAATTTCCGATGCATAATAATCCAAACTAAAAGCTTGATTTTGTTCGAAGCCTTTGATTTCCATATAAGATTAGCATACTCAAACCTAGGAATAGACTCATCTTGAACCAGCTTCTCGAAAAAGGACTTGCACGAAAAGATACCGTCGGAGCTTAACCTCCACTCCCTATGATCGTCCATCCCGGAATTGACAAAAAAACCTTCAAGGAGAGAAATAAGGGAAGAAAATTCATCGATCTCCCTATCATTCAAATTCTTCTAAAATCAAAAACCCAACCTCCATGAGTAGAAGAGTAGTCCCATCTATTTAAGACTGAAACCTCTTGAGAAGAAGCAAGCTTAAACAGTCTTGGGAATTTTAAGCAAATTTTAACAATCAATTTCTTCCTTTCTTGGCATTTTCCATGGTTTGTGGGTTCCTCTCTTCTGCAGCATTTCATTCGAATATGTTATATACATTAATAGATTTGACGGTGTGCTTAAGAACTTAAAACTCTGCATGTCTGCTACCAATATTGCATATTTTGACATCCACCCTCCCTTCTTCAACTACAACATGTCAAACGTTATGAATAGGATTCATATTGGTTTTGTTGCTTTTATCAAACTTCTTTGTTTTTGTATGCATCATTTGTGCTGCTCGCACCATTTTTTATCAACTTACATATCCTTGCTTGTTCGGGACAAAAAGATATAAAGTTAAAAGGTTAGGTAAAAGAAAGAGTGCTCATTAATTTAGTCGATGTGTGAAAATTGAAGTGTTGTGCATTTTCTGCAAGGTGAAATGCAGCCATGAGTTTATTACTCTATTTTGCAACATATAGAAGTTTGAAGACAGGGCATGTTTTCATCCTCCCCATTTGAAGAACACACATATATATATATATTCTTTGTATTTTTTAACGTAAGTGGTGACTGGTGAGGAGAAAAATTGGGAGTTTATATCTGAGTTGTGCAACTGTGTACAGATTTTCAGTTTAGAGCAGTGGTCTTTTTTTCTATTATATCTTTGTTCATTATAAAAGCAACTTCCTTTCAGAACTATCAAGGAACTTTATTATAGATTTTGCAGTTCCTGTATCGTGAACCATTTCTTTTCTCAATCCCCACTACCCTGCAAGCATTTTCCTCAATCTCCACTGATGGTTAAAGGTTTATTCAACACTAAGCCATTATCCAAGAAAGAGTCTATTCATTGGACTAGAGAATAATCTTACCCTTCCAATTAGCTGACTGATTTTTTACTCCTCTCAAACCCATTTCGGAGAGGGTCTTAGAGTTTTCCCATTTCTCTTTTTTCGTAGTTTAGTATTTCACTTTTCTGACAAAATGATCCTTGTCACATGCTAAGCACAGAATACATTGAAACTACCTGCATGATACTTTTATTATTGATATTTGTCTTCTAAGTTTGATGACCTTTTGCAATCTGAATGCTTTTTAGGACAAAATGAATTGTTCTACCTATGATGCAGATTTGGTTTTCACTTGATCTAGGTTAAGAAAAATGTAATTTGTCAGTATCTTATTGCTGCTTTCTCACTTGTTTGAAGTAGCTTATTGGGTACCCTGAAGTAATATTATTAAAGCAACGCATTGCTTGATTTAGCAGTAATATTTTTAAATTTGTCAATGTTTACGGCGTAGATTTCCTCCCTATCTGTAATTGGGGTTACATGATATAAAATTTTCATTAAGCCATCTTTTGAGAACAGAATGGTTATGTGATTCTTCTTGTGATCTTAATTTAAGAAAAATGTTTCAAGGAGTAGCTGGTGATTGTTTACCTGGAAAAGTACATTTTGCAGAGTAGTGATTAAAATGAATTTCAGATTTTTCTGCCTTTTAAATAGTCCTTGCAGAGGAAGTAGGTAAACTCAATAGCCAAAACTAAAGATGACACATTGACTTGATTGCTTAGTTTTGGAAAATTTTGAAGTGCCCCATAAATTCAATGGTGTTTTGCTTATGGTAAGAGTATATTCAATTATGGCTTCTAGACAAGCATCTCAGCCACAAATCAAGGTGATTTATTACAGCTTTATTCACTGTATGAAACGTACAGCAAGTGGCCATTGCTTATATTTCTTCCATGGTCTAGGTTATGAGAATTATGAGCTAGGTGATTTGAGTTCATTCACAGACCTTTTCTGGTGTTAATTTGACCATCACTTTAGTCTTAAGTTCTTTGGACCCTTAAGGTGGTATGAAGATTAGTGTCCCAAGTTTACTATGCCGGTAATTTAATTAGGTTTCTACCATTTATGTGTCCAGTCATAGCAGGTGATATAATATCTCATAAAAGACTGACAATCTAATTGCATTCATATGTGCCTATGACTAGAATTTTTTGGTTGGCTTGTCATTTCTCTACTGTCTGCAATTTGGCTTAGCCAGTTTGCTTTTATGATTTGGCTCTCATTCTTTATAAGGATTTCAGAATTTCATTGTTCATTCTGTTGCTTTGTTGGAATCTCTCACTCTCAAATCGTCTCCTTTTTTCCCCAATACTTTATATTGTGTTCATTTATCTTATAATCGCTATGTGGTGAGGTTGAGTATTGGACCATAGTTGAACATTTGTGTTGGTTTTATCATGCAGTAAATCGGAGTATGTCATATACAAGCTCAAGGAGATGGGAAAGGTGTCAGAGAAGGATATTTTGCTAATATGTCAGAACTTTGAGAGGCTAGACACTGGCAACTTCGGAAAAATTACTCTCGCTGATCTCATGGAGAGCAATAACTGATGCAAGAGTAAATTTTGCTAACTTTAAAATCCTACACGACACCGAATTGTAAATTGAAGGCTAGGCAAGTGTCTGTTTAGGTTGCATTAAGAAGTTGCTTTGAGCTTTGATGCCGGATCTGTTGGTGTTCTTGCCCATCTATCCATCCATCCGATGGGTTGAACGACACGAATCTAAATGTGGACATTTTGGAATGTCTCAGGTGGGATGACAATTTGTACAGATATTTGGCTTGCTAGTGCAGGGTGTATTGGATTTATTCTTTAACAACAAATAGACGAGAATAAAAAGATAAGGCTGTTTACTTTTATATACTTTGTGCTGGTTCTATGGCTTGCTTGTTTGCATTTTTCGTTTTGCAATGTAGAGCAAGTTTCTGTAAGTGCTTATGAGCAGTTCTTGATAGGTTTTTGTATACATGAGCAGTTCAATTCTTGCGAAAATACGGGAATATAATACTAAAAAAGCATGAGTTTTTGAAATAGCACTAAAAGCTAATAATTGATTTTTTGAACACCATTAGTGTTCACAAACTATATTTTACGAACAAAAGGAATAGCTCGTAAATGAGGTTTGTGAATTATGGTCTTTTTTTATCATTTGTTTGTAAATTATAATTAGTGAATATTGGTGTTAATAAAGGTTATTTTAAGTTTGTGATATTAATTTAAAAATCGCATTATTATAGTTCTTGACAAGGGAAAAAAAAAAAACCTTCAAATTTATGGTTTTTGTGCGTCACTTTTATTTGCTCCTGTGATATTAGGATCGAAGACTACAAACTTTGGTTTGTCTTTAAAAATTTGCTATATATTCTGTTTTGGATTTAATTTGGAAAAATATTCTTGCGAGTGGAAAATTCAGTAGAAAATATATAAGAACACAAGAATTTGCTGCCAGGGTTTTTCTAGGATCTCGTGAGCTGAAATAAGGGTATAGGTCTTGCAATTGATAGAACTCGAGTTAAATAATTCAGATTTTACAATTAATATGACCAGTGTTGTGTTTAATTTAACAGATTAGAACACAATTTCATGCGTTAGAACTAAGTATAGCTAACTTGTGATCGATATAACTTTATACACTGAATGTATAGGTGCCACAGTAACAATATACCCTTGACACTAAGTTTTTTTTTTTCCCTTGACACTAGTTAATTTGCATATATTAATATTAAATTGGAGGACTTTGTCCTTTTTTTTTCCCCAGAAAGTAAGATAATCTATGAGAGTATGTTTCGTGAATAGGAATTCGATGATTAAATTATTGATAAAAATTAAATATAATTGATTAGTGAATGCAAAATCTTCATTATCCCATGGAGGAACTGCCAATATGAAGTAGGATAATGTTAGCCGTAAGTCTCAGTGCTTGATTTGAAGTTAATAAACAGTTGTTGGCATTTGTAAGTTAGAGACATGTATAGTCAAGTTTCAATCAAAATGAAATTGATTTGAAACCAAACACACGGTGCATGCAAGAGTAACACTTCGGAAAGATTAATTTACATGTGAGCAGAAGCAAACATCAAACTCTTAATATTTTGTAGATTAATTTACGTTTGCTTCTAATTAATTTGTATGGTTTTGTTTATATGACTTTAGGATCATATGATTCTTAAATCATATTTATCTTAGCATCGTAGTGTTCTTAGACCCCATCTACTTGGGTTGAGACTTCGAGTTTTAATTATTTGAAGATAAAAAAACAATCTCTTGTGCACAATAGTATGGTGCATGAAACTACATCTTGTACTTTATATATATATATATATATATTTTGACCTATTACACGTACATATTACAAATGTATTTAATAATATCGAGCTCTCTTTATCAAGATTTTGAGACACAACTTGAAACTAGAACTTCTAAAAACGGTAAAAAGGATTCCATAAGATAAAAAAACAATCTCACATGCACAATAGTATGGTGCATGAAACTACATCCTGTAATTTATATATATATATATATTTTGACCTATTACATGTACATATTACAAATGTATTTAATATTGTCGAACTCTCTTGATCAGGATTCTGAGGCATAACTTGAAACTAGAACTTTTAAAAATGGTAAAAAGGATTCCAAAAAAAAGAGGAGCAACCCACATGAAAAAAGGAAAAATTTACGTATTCGAACCTTACCCTTACATGACAAGCAAGGATAGGGCGGGTTAACGTCATTGCCGCGACACATCAACTTCTCTTGTTTTATAGGCCTGAAGCTGAACTATTTGGAAGGCTAAACTATAATTTTTCCTAAGATAGCAGATGGGGTGGACCTAGTCCAATATGGCGTTTTGTTGGAGGTCCAAATTCTCTGTTTATTATTATTTTTTTTTGGGTAGTGTACAGGATCGTGATTGTCCTTGACCGTTGGTGCGTCAAAACAATCACAATGTATTAATTAATGTATAGTTTTCAATTTTACTATATATTCAAGTATTGGGTTACTTGGTCAAGTCCTCCAAGCGCCCTTACTAACTTTTCAGTTATTAAAAAAGAGTCTTCAAATGATGTTTTGACCAATTTGAGTCATCTTTCTAGATTCAGATATCGTATACTTGTGTTTAGACTTCATGCATTTGATAAAGCTTAAACTTTATATTTATTTTTAGGGACTTTTTTCGTTGTAATTTGAATTATATTTGAGTATCGAAAAATTGTTAGTGTTACAATCCAACTTTCTTTTATAATCAAGACTAGAGAATTGGCTCCTGAGGAACTTGATTAGCGGATGATATCCTCAAGCAAGATGGACTAAAACATGTGTAATTATAGACAGATTGACCAAACCATGTAAAAGTTATTATATCTAATCTCTCAATCCTTTCTCTTATATTGCATTGTATATTTGTACATGTTCATATCTATGTTTCCACATGCATATCATGTCTGATCTCTTTCTCATGGTGAGAAGAATCTATTTACACATGGCACTAATTCACTTAATATAAAAATGTTATAATCATGAAATGTTATATATGCATAATTTTTACACAATAATTACCCAAGGTTTTTCATTGAATAATGATCAATAAAAGCAATCATTTTATAGTCCACTTAAGAATTCAGTGAACTTTGATTTTCAAGAATAAAAAAGCAGCCTCTTAAGACCATGAAGTTTATATATACATGTTTTATGAAAGTTTAACTTTCAAAAGCTTACTTGAGTACTGCTTGTGGGATCCCCAGGAATCCCCTTTTCAATGGACATACCTTTTGATTTTGAATGCAAAAAAAGTCCAATGACTCTCCCTTTTTTTTATTCTGTCCCCCTCAAAAAGTTTATTGTCAACTCTCATAATCTTTTAACACTATCCCCCCATTCAAGCTTGTTTTTCTTTGATGTTAAATCAAGGAAATACATCTTCAATTCTTTGTATATATAGTATACTATAAATCATTAATTTAGGAGATGTTTCTAGTAAATTTTATGAAACCTATTGACAAAATACCAAGAATTTCTTTAATGAATTTCAACAATTTGAAAGAACATTGACATTGACATCAACATTTTGCATTATAAATCGTAATATAGACAAGGTAAGACAAACTTTGTTCTCGAAATAATTTACATGAACCCAGAAAGAGACTGACAAAAGAATCACAAAATCTAGTGCATACCAAGTCAGTCTTTGAGTCTCTCTCAACATAAATTATAATTAAAAAAAAAAGAGAATCGTAACGTTATATATGTTCTTTTGAATTCCAAGTGAAATGGACTGTCTTATTGAGTGAACTTGACTGGCTTAAGCAATAGCATGCTCCCTAAATAATGGCGTTTACTAATGATTTACTAAGATTAAAATTTAAAAAAGAATGAAGAAAAGAATGTTTGGAAGCACAGCCAGGTCAATCCCTCATATGGGTAAATAGGACACCTGGTGATTCGATCAAATATAATACACCAATAATTTGAAAAAAAAAAAAAGAAGTAGAGGTTATTTGTTTTTTCTATCCGCTTTTTACTAACTACAAAGTGAAATGGGGGGTGAGGGGGGGTGGGGTCATTAAAATCAAAGTAAGACAAATTAAAAAAGATTAATTATTACTGAAGTACAATTATAGCTTAATAGTTAGACTGGGTCAAAAAGGCACAAAAAAAAAAAAAAAAAAACATATTGACTGATGAAATAATCAAAGCGTTAGACGGTCCTTTCACATTGAAAGCTATAGCTAACTTGCTTGCTTGCTTGAAATAACATTATAGTCTATGGGTGGATGAGACAAAGAAAAATATTAATATTAAATTTGTGACTATTATTAGAAATTTTAACACAAATACCAAATTGATTTTTAAAACTAAACAATCAAACCATTGATAGCATTCCATGTGGAGTAGATAATGAATTATCACTGGTGACACTATCTTTCGCTTTCAAGTCAATATTCAAATTAAATTAATATTGCCAAGAAGAAAGAAAATTATAGTGTAAGGTGAAAAGATTTAAGTGATAAGGATTGATATGATATTAATTGGCTATATATTTTTTTCCCCTCATTTTCTTTGACAAAAGGGTGGGTGTCTAAACATTGAATTATCTGTATATGTGTTGATATTAGTATTCAAGCAAAACGTGAATTTGAATATAGGTTCTCTTATTGTTTTATATTAAGAATTTCAATAAAAACTGTACTCAAATTCACAAGTGGAAAATCATGCATTAGCACTTGTGGTTAACAAGAAAATGAATAGGAAATGACTTAAATGGTTATTCCTTCTTTACAAGAGTTTCATGCTAATCGTTTAATGTGTATGTCATGCACCTCTCACATCTTTTTGAGTGCTTGAATTAATGTATGTGAACAGTTATTTCTTTAACGAATGACCAAGTCTCTTTCTAACTTTGACATGAGTGAAACTTTGAAAATCATATGGGACTTGTCTATAATATCCAATGGTAAAAGGAAAAAACAAGTTATAATTAACCATATGAGAACTCCCTAATCATGGTTTGAGTGGGTTTTGAATGCATGAGCCACTTGTGTCTCAATCAAACTGGAATATGTTGATCTTACTTTTACAGGTTGCTTGGTTTGACATTAAGTTGTCATTAATAGACTTGAATTATATAATTTTGACATTGGACCTATAAAGATGTTAACCTAACTCCTGAACAACCGCCGTCCAAGACATCTAACGATTATCTGTTCTCATTGGGTTTTATGTTCTCAATTCTCATAGCATGATATTATATGCTTCATGTTTGTCATGTTCAAGTACATGTATTATAGTGAAAACCATATGAAATAACATCTAATAACTGAACACTTGTTTGATTAGCACTAAAGAACTGAGTTGAATTTTACTAATATATTCCCAGGTAAAATGACAAGGATATCCTTCATTAAAAAAAAAAAAAAAACGAAATCCTTTTCATAAGCCTTCAGCAATCTTCATGGCTATCATTGACCAGACCAACAACCTTCATTTCATCAACCTATAGCAACCTCAATGGTTGTCACTGTGCTAACCCAACCAGACCGCACCAGCCATCAGATTTGATCTCTGAAATCAACCATATTTGCTGTCAGCTTTGAATCTATTGAGTTAATTGTCCGAGTCAATTATTGGAGTCCATCATCATTAGAGTCAACCACTTTTATCATCAAGCTTGTTCATTTGTCTATTTCATTAACACATGTTCGTTGGAGATTAGTTCATGAACATAGGAATAGACCCTATATTCGCAAGCTCAGTAAGCCTATGTTCTATTCTACTCTTTTTCATCGAAAACACATGTTCCCCTGCTCTTTTGGGCTTCTATTGTTTTGTTGTTCTGCAATGGAATAGTCTAGCAACAATGCATTTCTACCATTTATCTTTGTTTCGTGAACAATTCGACAAACAATTCAAGCTGGTTTGTTTATGTTGACGATCGGAATCGGTCAACATCCGGTTGGGGGTCGAAACCTCGCCAACGGAACGATTTGTATGGGGCCGGCGGTGAAGACCGTGTCGAGCCGGGGGTGAAGACCACGTCGGAACCCCTTTTGGCCCCTGAGGGTTGTGTCCGGAGTTGAACCCTCAATCTTATAGGTTTTTTGAATGCACAACTCCTACCACCAAGCGACTCCGCTTAGTGGTAGGAGTTGTGCATCTAAAAAACCTATAAAGTTGAAGGTTCAATTCCGGACGCGACCCTCAAGGGCTAAAAGGGGTTGTCCGACGTCACCGCCTGTCCCGTACAAATCATTCAACATCTGGTTGGGGGAAACCAACGAAATGATTTGTATGGAATCAATAGTGAAGACCGTGCCGAGCCAGGGGTGAAAACCACACCGGACAATCCCTTTTGGCCCTGGTCACGTCCGGAGTTGAACTCTCAACCTTATAGGTTTTTTGAATGTACAACTCCTACCATCAAGTTGAGTCCAGCTTGGTGGTAGGAGTTGTACATCCAAAAAACCTATAAGGTTGAAGGTTCAACTCCGGACGTGACCCTCAGGGCCAAAAGGGGTTGTCCGGCGTGGTCTTCACCGTCGACCCCATACAAATCATTCCGTTGGCAAGGTTCCGACCCACAACCTGGTGTTGACCGATTCCGATCGTCAATAGTTTACTTATCTAATTTTTCACCTCCTAAATCGGTCTTTTAAAATAATGGTATTTTTGTTACTAAACTTTGTAAACAATGAAATAGTGCTATTAAAACTCAATTAAGTTATTTGGTGTTAGTAAACATATATATGGTTTTTTAGTACTAAAATAGTGCTAAGTGAGGGCAACATGAAAAATAAAGTTTAAATACTACACTTTCTTTAAACAATTAACTATACAATGGATTCAATTTTTTTTTGAGATATGGAAAAAGAATGAGAATAAGTATTAAAATTATGACCAAAAATTAAGGACTAATTAAAGAATAATTGTGTTGACATCAAAAGATTCCTTTCCATTTTACACACCTAACAAAAAACCTGCCCTCTGGTGTATTGATAACGACTTGCAAAATGACCAATGTAATGAATGCAACTGATTGAAGGTCAACAATCTCACACTCTCTTATTGATTCAACATCTCTATTCATCTATCTATCATCCAAAAGTCATCCTCTTTAAGCAACCTCTCAGCTGAATAACCCACACTTACAATTATCATATATTATTTATTATTCTCCCACAAGAATTATGTGCACTACGTGCACTTTACATTGTTAATTGGTTATTTTCTACATTATCCAATCTCTGTAAAATATAATCTAAACCTTCTAGATTAAATGTCGCCATCTCACTTTTTTTTTTTTTTACATGCATTAAAATGTGCTATACAAAAGGTGATATACACATGATGTAATAATAATTCTCTTGGTATTTCATCTTTTTATAACAAAACGCTTGGTATTTAAAGTATTTTTTGGAAGAAAAATATCTAAAAACACTTTAAATTCATATATATCAGTCAAACACTTTGAAGTAATATATGAAACTTCTTTAAACACATAATCTAAAAACATTTGAAAGTTATCCTATTATTTTGATATTAAAAAAGAAAAAGAAATAGAATTGAACCTTAAGTCTCTTCTTTGAGTTTATTTTGCCCAAGTTTTTGCTAATAATAGGTATTATTTATTTGTTTATTTTTTAATATACTGGCACTGTTAGGAGTAGCTGAATATTAATTCGGAGTACGGTTTGAATTTTTATTTTTAAAAATAGGAGAAGGCTATTCACATAGAATGAAAAAAAATATTCATAATAGTAGGATATTGTAGACTGAACCATTATTTTATTATATAATATCTTTTTTAAATTTGTGTTACATGCCTTGCATATAAGAGATTAAAAAATGATTAATTTTAATATATAACCAACAACAAACATGTTGAGATGGTAGGTAGATGTCATTCAAGTGGGTAATATGCAACTATGCTAGAATTAATGTGACAAAAGAGACCGATTAGTACTATTATTTTATGTTTAGTCAATCGCTTACGCAATTAGATAAACAATAATCTAAGATAAGTAATATATGTTTTTTATTAGGCCATAGACCATCGTACGCATAGCGGCACGATAATAATCATGCAATATTGCAAACAATTAAGCCTTAATTAACGGGATGGCATGGACATTGATTTGAGTGTTTTTGGTCTTTTAATTACCATTTTACACTATTGTTTTTTCATTTGGACCACTCTTTAATCTGTATATTTGAAACCTTCAAACTAATCAACTTGGGATGATTGCTTTTATTAATTCTATAAGAAACGCTTCTGTTTGGTATATTTTTTTGTAAAAATTCATATTCAGAAGCACTTTTTACAAGTACTTCAGTGATCTTAAAATATTAATTTATTTTATTTTAATAATAATATATTTTTTTTTGTTTGTGGTTCTTGGCATCAAAAACTTTCTGATTACTTCAAAAATACTAAATTTGCTTTTTTCATAAATAAATGTAATTTTCAGTAAAGATATATATGTATGGAAATTCGTAATTTAACTCACTTATTAATTAATTTATTTATGCTTATTATTTTAATACATCAATTCACAATTTCATGAATTATTTCGAAAAAATAAATATAATTTTTTTAGTATCTTTTGAATTTTAATATGTTTTTTCTAGAGCATATGTTAACATTTGTCTAAAGTACTTATCAACAATTGGATATAACATCTATTTTGTATACTGTTTTAAAATGTAAGAATAAATTATTTCTTTAAAAAAGTATCATAAAATAAACATTGTTTTGATAATATTTAGTTTTTTTTTTTTTTCAAAACTATTGCCAAATATATATTTGCCTACAAGTCAATTCTTCAGGGGGGCAAAAAAAAAATTAGCACGAGATGATAAACAATGCGTATGCGGACCTTTCTTAGAGTTGATTCTTAGTCGACAAAATGTCTAACAAGATGCTTAAAATATGATGGACAATAGTAAAATTCTTATAAATTCCTTATCTTCCTTTTGATTTTTCAAAACTTTATGTTGTTGACCGATTCTGTCATAGTTTCAAAGTTGTCCTTTATTTGTATTTATATATTTTTGTTCTAAATTTATTTTTCGTGTCAATTGATCATTATTATTGGAAATTTGTTCCGGTTGACTACTGTGATATTCAATGTGCTTTGTTCTTCAACTGAAGAGACAACGAGAAGCTTTCATCATAAGTTTTTGAAGAGATATTTGTTATTTATTTATTATTTGGCATTTTTATTTTCTTAAAATTGAAAAAAATAAAAATTATATTTTAAGTGCTCTATTATGCAACAAAATGAAGAGATATAACATAATATTTTTGCATAAGCATTTGAAAAAAAAAAAAAACTCATATTGAATTGTTAACTATTTATAAAAACTATCGAAATCAAACATTCTTGTGAGATCCGTTATCTACTCCAATAAACTAGTGATTATTATTCCCGTCATAATGGAGAAAAATCATCCACAAGAGATTTAAATTATAGTTGTTGGGAATTGAATCCCCAAACACATTAATGAATGGGAAGAAGCAAACCATCTTTCATAAGAAGTGATGTGATTTTTTTGAAAAGCATTTTGAACTAATTTTTTCTTAATATTTTTTAATCACACTCTATTATTATTTTTTCTTTTATATATAAAAACTAGTATATGATTTACAACTTTAAAAGACAACATGTAAAAAGTAATAAAATAATTTGCTTTTGAATAGGTGGTAATGTGTGGTTTGAAAACAAAATCAAAGATTTGCTTTTGAATGGGTCAATTGTTCAAGATGTAAAAACAAAATGATCAAGGCCAAACTTTCTTTATTATTATTATTTTTATAAATTTATCTTAGGAACAAGAGTTCCATGGGCACTCTAAATTCCCCATAACTTTTTTGAATAGCATGTAAAAACAATTTCCTAAACTACCTCAACCAGTTGTTTTTTTTCTAATTGTTTTCAGATAATTTCTAATAGTTTCTATGAGGATAAAACTGAACCCACAGTCTCAACTTAAAGATATGTACTATTACTCTTCTTCTTAAGACGAACTAATTTTACGAGAGTTAGGATGGGAAATGTGAGGTATTACATAAACTCCATTTGTATATCTGACAACTAAATTTATTAACTAATGCATTAATAACTCATAACTCTTGTCTTAATTTTTATAAATCAGTTAATCCTAAAGTCATACTGATTTTCCTTTCTTTCTTTCTTTTTATTTTTTAAAATTTTTTTTAAAGCTATTGGAGTTAAATATTATCCTACTTAATACCCCCGTAAAAACATAAATTTATGGTGCATCTCTCATGTGCACAATTTAAATCCTGTGTAAAATCTTCGAATTTCTTGTTATGGAAATTTACTTTTTCATTTTGTATGAATATTAGGATTCAAGGTAAAGGTGGTAATCTATATCACTTTAACTTGAATAAAATTTGATGTGAATAGTGATGCCATGGATCTACTTTACAATTCTTACAATCAATACATTAAAATTTCTATATTTTCTTCAATCTCTGTTACTTCACTTTGTAAGCCAAAAAAGAATAGTTTAGATTTCGTTAATTCATTTGACATTCATTTACTAAGTGTATGTTCTCATATCTTTGTTTTGTATTGGATCTTTTTTTTTTCTTTTTTAATTTTTTGAGTTGAGTTGAGAGTTTTTTTTTTTTTTTTTTTTTTTTTTTTTTTTAACACTGAAATTATACAATTGCTCCCATAATGAGAAGATGACAACTCAATTTCAATGTTAAATTAAAAAAAAAAGTGTAGATTTGTTGGTTGAGTTTTTTTTTTTTTTTTTAAAAAATACTAACACTTTACGATTACTCCCATGATAAGAAAATGACAATTCCTACTAAGAGAAAACTCACACTCATACATATACCTTGTGTTTTAAAAAATAAATGTGAGATTTGAATTATTAATTTTTTACGGTTAAAGGAGATATTCAATTATTCTAATAAGAGGTGTTATGCTATTAAAAGGAGATTTACACTCATACTTGTATTTTAAATAATTAGTATGAGACTTAAATGCTTGACTTTTTATAGTTAAGAGAGATATTCAATCACTTTAAGTAAGGGATGCTATATGTTGAGTTGAGTAATTAGTTATTTCAATTTTTTTGAAGATAATTATAAAGAATGATCTCTTAATTGGTTGTTTCCGGTGATAATAAAGTGTCTAACTTACTAATTATGTATAAAAATTTTAATAGTGGGTAATCAATTTGGGTGTGATAACAAATTTCGAGATAGCATCTTATTATGTAAATTGCAAATCTTTAATAAAAGATTTTGATTGAAGGTAGTGTTAACATATGTAATAAGGGTAAATATTAATATATCAAAATTATAATAAATAAATTATATTTATTTTTTTATTATATCAATACACAAATTTTATGTTTTAAAAAATAAATATGATTTTTTTATTTATTTTTTAATATTAACATGCATCCAATGAACAAATTAATTTTTTTAATCAATTAAATCTAAAAATTTGACTTATAGTTTTTTAAATTTTGTTGAGTTTGACATCCATAATTGTGGATGTCTTTATGCAATTGTGCCTATCAAAGAAAGGGGTAGGACAACTATAATTTTCTCAAACGCAAGTGAACAAAACACAAGTGGCTTTGGGGCCACACATAGTAACAAAATCAACGAATGGCGGTGCTTGCGGCATGTACGCAACGAACTCATAATTAACCATCGCAAATTCTTGGTACGAGCCACCAACATTTCTCAGTTCTTACCAATAACATAAATGAAAATACATCAAGCAAATTTCATGTCTACTTTTGTTGGGCCGTAATAATTTCAAGTGATATGTACGTTTGATTTGATTTAAGCTTTAATTTTGAAGCCAAACGTCCAAAAATATTATTTTCATAATTTAGATATGGGTTATATGATATCTATAGTATACATCTAATATTGATGCTGAACCGACTTTAAATATAATCCTAATCTACCAAATTGCTTTGTGTTTATGTAGAAGTGTTAATAAAAGATTTTAGAATCATCATCATGCATGTTTATTCTCTATTCATTTTATGTTGTTTAGCAACTGCATAAATTTTAGTCAATATGCTACATATGGAATGGATCCGATGATGTGCTACTTTTTGCCTATGATACTAACTTAAAAATAAATAAATAAATAATAACAATAAAACAATCTTAACCGTCCAAACTTATCATAGACACATGCATCAAATCCTCTGGAATCCAGCACAAGCTTAGCTCAGAAATGTGAAATTAAATAGAAATACTTCTGTATTATTATGCATTTTAGACTTTCCTTTTTTATCCTCATAAATTATGTTAAAAGTATTTTCACTTCCTCTATTTATGTCAATTTGAACGCAATTTGTTCAATCAATCATATAAGGAGATATGCTTTAGGTCATTAGGGTATATGTCCAACACACTTAAATAATGCAATGTTACATAAATAATAAATTGTGGGAGAGACTCATGCCACATGGTATAAGTGGCATGGACTTATATGCCTACACGCATTGAAGCTTTTCTTTCATATAAAAACTTTAACTGTAATTAATTAGCACTGTTATATATATGTATATATTACAGGGGTTCAACTCCTTGATTGGCATGTAATGCTTTTGTTGGGACCTTAGTTTAATTTTTTGCTCATTTGTGCTTGTAGGGTTTTGGCTTTTTTATCCCATAGGATATGCATCGTTTTGAGTTTTGAATCCAAGACCTTAAGTGTCTTTCGTGTGTAAATCTGTTACCACCAAAGCAATCCCAATACATCGTTTATGTTGGGGCCTTAGTTTAATCCTTTGTTCATTTGTATTCAAGAGACACTTAAAGTATTGAGTTCAAACCTCATGATGCTATCTATTATACGAGACAAAATGATCAAAACCCCATAGAGACAATGTACAAAGGATTGAGGATTGAGCTGAGGTCCTGACATGTGCTAGAGTTTGTGTTAGGACTTCAACCTAATTATTCGCTCATTTAGTGTTTTTGAGGGTTGAATAAAAAACTTTAAATTTCTTTTGAATGCAAACCTTCTACGGCTTAGGCAACTACCAATACTATGAGGTAAAAAAAAGGAGATCAAAACTCCATGGGTACAATGAGTGAAGGATTAAAATGAGGTCCTAACAGCTTTAATTTGGACGCATTAGTTTGCTTCAAAATTCGGATGGATTCATGATCATTTTAAAACTATGAAGACATTTGAAGTCAATCACGATTTGAGTTTTACTTTAATTGTTGTTTAATTGTATGTAAATTTGGATGAAGAACCACCTTTACGAGAGAGAGAGAGAGAGAAACAGATCTTAACTTTGTATTCTCTGTGTACTCAGATGTTATCAGGTTAGGAAATATTTTTGATAAAGTCAAACCAAATCCTTAGAATGTATAAATATGATACAAACACATGTTGCATCCAATACAAACCGTTTGGCATGTAAGTAAATATACGATAAGTTAATTACGTCCTATAATATAAATTATATAACTAATATATATGCAAGACGTATGATGTATTCTCAATTGTCTCCGTGTTTACTTGTTATCAGTATAATTATACTTTTAGTACTTTGTATCATTGTAAACATAACTCGTTTAATCAATGCTATCGCAATAATATACTACCCTCTGTTATAGAATGTTCTAATATGAACCCCAGTTGTTGTTTATCCCAAACTGGGACGAATTGATTGGCAAATTGGATTGGTGGAAGCGTTGAGAGGAAGATAGGGAAATTGGGACCAAGAGGTGGTGTGAGACCAAAAAGGTGGTCAGACAAGTCACAAAAGATAACGAAGAGAGATTGTGACGTGGGGAGTGCATCAGCAAAATAGACAGAGAGAAATGGTCTCCCACGTGGGAATGAACTTGTCGGCTACGGTCAAATGGCGGTGCCAGTGTAGACACGTGTAAGCCTGATATTCCAACCACCTATTAGTAAAGTTTGAATGTTTGACCACCCTCCTCATCATCCATCGTAAAAAGCCCATATATTATCGTGAGACTGGCTCTCTCACTGACCATCACCCCTTGCTTGTAGTCTTCGCTGACTTCTTATCTCCTTTTAAAATTCCAACACTTAATACTGTTGTACACCGTTGTCTTATATGTATATTTACAATTTATCTGGCTACATAAATACATTCACTCATTTTACATGGAAATTAATTGAGAAATTATGGTCGTACAACTATAATGTAAGAATAATATTCATTTGATAGATAATGAGTATAATATTGTTTTCTTTTCTTTTTGGTTTATTTTTGTCCAGATAATGTTGTAATTTACAACCATAAATGAGAATGTCGTGGATAATAGTTTTCACATATTCTACTTATTTTTCAATTTGAATTAGAGTAGATCATAGAAAATGACAATCATCATTAAATTATAAGATTATATTATCTTTATGTTTCCTTTTTAAATTATATTATTGATCTCTCTTAATTGTTGAATTTAAGGAGATCGAAAAAATCTTCCAAAGGGATAGTTTATTTGATTAGAGGTTTTTATAGTGAAAGTAAAAGGTTTAAGATCAATATCGTCAATTAATCTTAGAGGAGAACTTATTTAAATTTATATTTATGCATGGGATAAACTGGGGTGTGTGCTAATTAAAAAAGGAAGAGAATTACTACCCACAATTGCTAGAGACCTCTACAAACCAAGGATTTTTTACAATATTTGATGATATGTTGAGTGAGTTCGATTAATGAAGTTTTTGATTGAATCAATTCGAAATTGCTTGTATTTGCTTAATACAGAGGAAGTTAATGATATGAACTATTCTTTAAAATAAAATATTAATTGAAAAAGAATCCATACATGTTTGTAATATGAACTTAACAACGACTTGTTAATCACTAGATTATTAGTATATGCAACACTTATTGACCACATAATTAATCATATCTGTATATTCTTTTAAAGTTATATTTATTAATAGATAATTAAATAGAGGGGGACCAACGGAGAAGAGGGTGCTGGGTGATTGATGGGAGGGTGCAGTAGCAGGGTAGGAAATGTTTCCAAATGAGAAGCCACTTTTTAGTATTCTAATTGGAAGAGTGCTTTTGTCAAACCTTCTCTTTATAAAGTGGTGCAAGTGATGCACAAGTCTTATTCAAAGTAAAGACTTTTTCTCTATTCTAATATTATATAAAACTCAAACAACATAAAAGGGAATTGTGAAAACTCAAAAGTCTAAGCCCAAAACTAGCCAAACACATCCTCATCACAAACCCTCTCTCTCCCTACTCCTCCTTCTTTCTTCTCTTCTTCTTCTCTCTTCCATGTCTAGTGAATCCAGAGACATTTATTACCCTTCCTTGTTCTATGGTGATCATCAACATGGTCATAATGGAACCGGTTCGATTCCCGATTCATCAGCTTATAACTCACAGGAGTTTGATATTCCTTCACAGATGGGTTTCACGGATTGTTTAAATGGAGGATTGATGGACTATAGTTCACTTGAAAAGGCCTTTGGCATGTCGCCTACATCGTCTGAAGTGTTCTCTTCAATTGAAGGGAATCAAAAGGTGATTAGGGAAGGAGACTTGGGTGGTGGTGGTGGTGGCAGTGGCAGTGGTAGTGAAAACATGGTGACCCAAAATTCTTCTATCTCTTCTTCTTCTTCTGAGGCTGGTGCTGAAGAAGACTCTAGCAAGAGTAAGAAAGATGGGCAGCCAAAAGGGTCGGATGATGGTGGTGAAAACTCTAAAAAAATGTAAGTTTTTTGTTGATTTCTTCTTGCCAATAATTTGTAGTCATATCTTGTTTCAAAGGTAGTGCAACTTTGGTTCTTCCTAGAGAGAACGTTAAATTGTGTTTATTGCTTTTGTGGTCACGATTTTAAATACACAGAAGCAAAGCAAAGAAGAAAGGAGAAAAAAAGCAAAAGGAACCGCGTTTTGCTTTCATGACAAAGAGTGAAGTTGATCATCTTGAAGATGGGTATAGATGGAGAAAATATGGACAAAAAGCTGTGAAGAATAGTCCATATCCAAGGTGAGAGTTTGTCAATTTTACACGCAAAAGCATACTAATGGAAATAAAAAATCAATTGTCCAACTTCTACACTCAAGAAACTTTCCCCATTCTCTTTTATATAAATTACTTGCTATATATCAATCATGTTTCAAATTTTGTTTGGTTGCATTTAAACATTAATATATTATACAATTTATCTTGATTTTGATGGGAGCATATATAAACTTGCTTGGAAAGCAGGAGCTATTACAGGTGCACAACCCAGAAATGCAGTGTGAAGAAACGTGTGGAGAGGTCGTTTCAAGATCCATCGATTGTGATCACAACATATGAAGGTCAACACAACCATCCCATCCCTACAACGCTGAGAGGAAACGCTGCTGCAGCAGCCGCGGCGGGAATGTTCCAGCCTTCGATGCTGAGTACTCCAACAACAATGAATGTAAACTTTCCTCAAGAATGGTTTGGTACTTACTTGCCTTCCATTCATAACCAAGGTAGTGGTAGTATTGGTGCAGGCTCTGTGTACCCACAAAATGTTAACCGTCTTGAGCAATATCAACAACTTCATGATTATGGACTTCTGCAAGATATAGCTCCTTCTATGTTCCCTAAAAGAGAGCCATGAATCTCTCTCTTTCTCAGATTTCCATATTTGAGCCCCTACCTGATCATTTGTATATACTTAATGGTACTTATAAGCCATATCTAGCTAGCTAGAAACTTATATATATATATATATATATAGTTTGCTCTAACCTTTTAGAGGACTTGTTTTTATCATATCCCATTTGAGTCATCTGAGATAGCCAACTTCAGATACTATATATGTGGAAGTTGAATTTGTATTGTTCTCTAGAATTAGAGGTAATTTGCTTTCAGTACTATTGCCTCTCTTTTGAAGAATGTTTCAAAAATGAGGTTGATGAGAGAATCTAAGGTATGCCACTACTACTTAAGAGTTTGTATCATTTTATGGAAATCTCGATCGACTACCCTTTTTATATGGGATGTAATTTATGAAGAATTCAAGAGCTTTTTTTATTTTATCTTTTTTGATTTGAGAAGTGATGTGATTGTCGCTTGTTCATTGTTCAAAACAATGTTCTAGCTTTTTGTTTCCAAAAGTTGGAAAATGCTTTATAGGGCTGGAAAAACAATATTAATTGTCTTAAAGCGTCTTTACGGAGAGTTCGAAGGATTCACATTGTAGTCAGCTGGGATTGTTGAATGATCGAAGTCTATATCTGAGGCTCGGGACCGTTTCAATCAAGAGCAGGAAATGCAGGTATTTTTGACCACATGTTTTGGACAATAATTGAGTTTTTCATATATATATATATATATATATATTGGAAAGCAACCAAAAAAAAAAAAAAACTTCAAATAACTTGATATTAATTTTAAAATAAATTTAAAAGGTGATGTTAGATTGTTTAAATTCATGCATAAATAACATGATAAGTAAGTTATAGTCCTTATTCTGATAATGAGATAATATTTAGATGATGTGTTAATTACAAATCATGTGTTATATTATTTGAACAAAAAATTTAAATAACCTAATAGTCACTTCAATCGAGTCAAATAATAATAAGTGAAAGGATGATTTATAAATAAATATATATATTATAAGCTCCACAAAAATAAATAAATAAATAAATAAAATAAATGCATTGTATCAGTAAATCAATTTTTCTTTATTCAACTTATGACTCATTCATATATTTGATCCATAGATGATAACTTTATTTAATGCAGACAGATCGCACCATAAAATATTATGAACATAAAAGTTACTAAGTTTTTATTATGAACATAAAAGTCGACTATGTTCTCACATAACCTGAATAACTAGACACTCAACTTAAATGAATTAACAATCTGGCCCATGGGCAATTTATATGAAAAAGACTATATTGTAGGATTAGTTCACATGAATGATTTTTTTCTTTTTTGGAAAGGTACTACATGAATGATTAAGCATATTCAAAGTTTTATCATAATTTCTTATATGAAAAAGAGTATGTAGTAGGATTTGTTCACATTGTGTTTAATTTCATCATTCAAGATATCCTTAGCCCTTTTTTGGGGCGGGGGGGTTGGGAAATAATCCTTATCCCATTTTTAATTGGTTGGATTTATACAAGAACATATATATATGTATGTATGTATTCTCGTTATTTATTATACCTGTCCCACCTGGTCAATTTTATAAAAATTAGGAAGCACATCTTATGAATCACGTTAGCACATGGTGAGGTCAACCAATTCTGGACTCCTATCAGCTGCAAGACTGTACTCCTGTGTATAGTCAGATGCAGTAGTCAAGTAAAGGAATAAAATTTCGATATATAAATTAAACAAAAATTGTAACAAAAATTGTCCTTTGATTACATATGTATTTATTGGTAGGGTTGTAAGAATAAATTGTGTTAACTTAAATTCATAATAACTTAAATGTGTGAATTCAATATTCAGTTACTGTTTTTAGTACATCACCTACTATATGCTGTTATTTTAATATCTTCTATTCTCTAGTTTAAAAAAAAAAAACCTTCTATTCTCAATATTTAACTAACAATGAATAAATAATTGAATTTTGAATTCACATATTCGAATTAATATATTCCTAACAAGAATAAATGAGACTGTTGTCATAGAATGAATAGGTGAACTTTCTTAGATAATTACGTTAATCTTTGTTTTAATATAATTGCTATGATATCTGAATTAAGACCATTATTATATGAAAGCGTTTTCTTTCAACTAGCTAATCAAGTAACAATATACATCAAGTAGATACTAAATAAATTGCAGTAATCATATAATTTGCATATACGCTTAAAAATCGGAAGATAAATTATAATATAATTGAAGTCATTATCAAATCTACACCTAACTCAAAGAGATGAGTTCGGATAAGGGGTGAGCTAAAGCAAGATATGTGCCGGGAGGATCAAGTAATTGCTAAACAAAATATTGCTTTTACACTCTAACTACAACTACTAAGCACCTAATCATTTAAGTAGCGATTTAGGTCTTAATTAAAGTAGTCATGATCCTAACACCATACCATCTGTTAGAACTTAGTACATGACAAATTTATTTATTTTTAATTAAAAATTATTAAAATAACATTTTTTTTTTAATAAAAAGACATGTTCTAACTTCTAGGAACATATATATATATATATATATTGTAATGTAACTCTTTTTATTTTTTATTTTCTTTTTATTCTAGGGATACAAGTAAGCAATAAACTTAAACCTTGCAAATTCCATCAATACCTATAACAAAAAATGATTTGTTTTTAATTTGAGTTATTGTTGGGCAAAATGAAAGCTCTCTGTCATTATATCACATTGGAAGATGATTAAAAAAAAAAAAAACTGTTTTGAACAACTTGAATTGATATATGATTATTACATACTAATAAAATGGAAAAAGAAATTTAGCTCATTAGAGGATATAAATTATTTATATATAATATGTATTAGAATTGCATAAGTAGTTTTAGTAGGAAAAAAAAAGTATTTTTTATACAAACCGTGATCATACAGATAGTAAAAGGTTGAGTAGGGAAATATTCTTAATAAAAAAGTTGGTGGTCGTGTTATTTATTTATTTATTCAAATGAATTTAAGATTTGAGAGAAAGAAATAACTCAAACTCATGACATATAATATTAGTATAAAGAGCATATTACTATATCAACGTTATCTTGTTGGATGATTGTGTTTTGTGAAAGTTGTAATTCAGCTACTATCTATTAATCCATAAAGCTTCCAATACAAAGTTGGATTAAAGCAAATAACATGGAGTAAGAAAAGAAAGTGCAGAAAATAACAATTCATTGTTAAAGTTTACTGGTAGAATGATATAACTGTGAACCAAATTGTTTTGCACAAGGTACACATTTTAGGTTTAAGTTAATTGAACATTTAATTTGTTTCAGTTGATACTTTCAACCATTTAAATATTACTGATTCAATACTTGACTAGTATGCATATATATATATATATATATATTTCATTAATTTAAGGCAAACTTATGTGTTACAGTGTTAGTGTACTGAGATTCATTTAAACAACAGTGAACTCAGTAGATGAAATTCACTGAAGTTTGAAGAGAAATTTAATATATTTTAATTTTGTAAGTTGAATGTGCATAGACCACAGACAAGGTTTTGTTAAAGGATAAATTTGGTTTGTGAATAGAATTTTTATTTTTAATAAAAAGGGTAACTTTTGTTTTTGAAAAAATAATTAGAAAGTAATTTTAAACCAACAATTTGTAGTAAAATAATCTACTCCCATAATATTAAGAGATATTCATTCATATAATGAGTGAAAAAAACTCTTTGTACATATTGGTGTATAATATACAACCAATACAATACTTCCTGGTTCGACATTTGCCTTTAACGAAACATTTTGTGTTACTACTTTTTTTTTAGTTTTTTGTTTATTAATACATTAATTTTTGGTTGACTTTTGGGAAGCCTTTTTTGTTTAACTAGATTTTCCTTTATTTTTTAATTAATAAAATTTGATTAGTTTCAGTTATAACTTGTAAATATTAAATTAATTTAAATAATTATATTTTGCAAGTATAATTTAGATCAAATTTTAATTTTACTATTAAGTTACTATATATTTTATTGATAAATTATATTTTATTTAAAAATTATTGAATAAAAATAAAAATATTTTGATCCAATTAAAAATTATTAATAAACATATTTTTATAATGAATAAAAGATATTTTTATCAACTTATATTTAATCATATCCAATCTAATCCAATGCTATATCAAAGAAAGTGTTCTATTTTATTTAATCTAATACAATATAATTCAATCTAATCCAATTTAATCCAACTAATTCAATTTAATTCATTATAATATACCAACTGCAGCCTTAGGGTTATGAGTTATGGCTAGAAAAGAAAAATTAAAAAGTATATATTTATATTTGAAATGAAAAAGAGAAAATAAAACCTTTATTATTCATATACGAATCTGGATCTATTAATATAATATTCCATTAAGATCTTGGATAAAATACGATGCACATCCTTAACTAATGAGTCAAAATATAATACAACCTAGTAGATAAAGTAAATCTTTGTATTACACTTTAACCTTAATAGTTCTTTTGTTTTTTTTGAAAGATTAAACTCAATAATTCTTGATCTCATTAATTCATTATGCTTATTACTTTTTTGTCTTCTTTTCAACAAACATACAAACCAAATACATTATCCTTTTTTTTTTTTTTCTTTTGGATGTGACTTAAATTCAAAATCTCTAATCTTATCAACTAAATTAATTAGAATAATAAATTACAATTTAACTACCCAATTCAAATTTTAATTTAGACAGAGTAAGACTTTTGGTTTTATTGTAATTTATCTTTCTACCGTTAGCAAGATTCCATTACATTTGATAGTGAACAGTGTTAAAGCGGCGAAAAGACGAAATTACCCTTAGTGATTGAAGTTGACCCAGTTGACCAAATAAAAAATTAAAAATGTCTTCCCTCTCTTCCTCATCATCTCTCCTATCACGGTCTCTCTCTCTTCTTCTTCTTCTTCTTATTTTTCTTTTATTCTTTTTCAAACCTAGAAATTTGGGTTCAATAGGTTCATTTGAATGAACTTGGATTTTTGGGTTCATCGAATGAACTCAAACAAATTTTTTTTTTTTTTTTTTCCCAATTTTTTTTCTTCAAACACCCATCATCATCAAATACGTCTATCAACCATTGCAAATCCACCCACTGCTTCCACTGGAAACTCACTTATAATCATTAAACATTAAACATGCACCATACCCACCTGTAATCATCAAACGTTAAGCACCCACCACATATTAAACACCCACCAACATCAAACACCCACATAAACCATTGCAAACTCACCCATTGTATCCATTGGAAACCCACTTACAATCATTAAACATTAACACATGCACCACATGCATCTATAATCATCAAACATCAAGCACCCATCACACTCACCTGCAATTATCGAACACCTACTTGTAATCATTAAAAACCCAGATGATGGAAGAGGAAGGAAGAGGGAAGCACTGTTGGTTTTGGAATCATCGACATCGCGTTGGCAGTGGAGAGAGAGGAAAGATGAAGAAGAGGAAGAAGTTGAACAGTGACGGGGAGATGAAGAAGATGATGTTTGTGTTGATGTTTTCAAACGACGATAGATAGGGAAGAAGAACGTGAGTAGGTCGGTGATGGGAAAGAAGAAAAAGTGGAGGTCAGTGAAGGGGAAAAAGAACAAGAGTAGGTTAGCGATGGGAAAGAAGAAGAAGTGGAGGTCGACGATGAGGAAGAAGATGAAGAAGTGGATAAGGAAGAAGAAGAAGAAGAATCGGTAGTGGTGGAGTAAAAGAAGAAGCAGTAGAGAGATGTGATAAAAATAATGTATGATTAAAAAATATTTAATTTATTTTAAAACAAAAATAAAAAATAAGGTCAAATGACAATTTCACCCCTCAATCAGTTAACTTTAATAGAGATCCACTAATTATGGGTCAATTGTAATAAGTGCGAAACAGTTGCTCCACTTGAATAAGAGTTTCAATTAGGTAACCAAATTGTAATTTACTCTTAATTAGAATATATATACTCTCTCTCTCTCTCTCTCTCTCTCTCTCTCTTCATTTTATTTTATTTTATTTTAAACTAGTAAATTTTATAAGTATTAAGTTAAGGATCTCTTGGCGTAAACTTGAAGGTATGATCCAGAGCAAACTTTCAAAAGTTTGGAGGAGAGATCCATACACATAAATGGAAATTGCTGAACCCATATAGAGATAAGAATGTGGCTCGAACTCTAACACTCAAAGGAGACACAGGGGAGGGGGATAAACTCTTTTTAGCTCAATATGTACATCATTTTCTTCCTCCTTTGCTTCGGAGTTGTACAGTAAAAAATGTTTCCAATTATTTGCCACCTCTATAAGTAATAAGGTTCATATTTCTTCTTGTCATTGTAGCTTGAGAATCAAAATTGCACTACTCCCATAGTTGGTATCTTTGATCTCCATTTGAGTAAAACAGACAGCTCATTATACGTTGGAGAGTTGAAGACGGAAAAAGAATATGATTTCTTACCTAATGCAAGTTCAATAAAGTGATTGTAATCAACGGTTACGATCAAAGGTAGTACAATGTCGAATTGACCGTTCATCAATCAACGCCGATAAAACCAAAAAAATAAAATAAAATCAACGCCAATTACTTTCGATCAACAGTCACACAGTCGACGTCAATGATTTTGATGGTCATGGAAGGCCTAGATCCCTTCCAATTTCCTTAGTCTTATTTATTTTGCATCAGTCCGTACCTTCATCATTAATAAAATAGAATAAATGAATAATAATAAAATAAAACAAATTATCATAATAATTGATTGTGATAGATTTACTTATTTATTTTTTAATTTCTAAAAATCAATAGAACGAGAGATGTTCTAAATCAACCACTCTTAGTCAGCAAATAATACCAAGTTTTTCAAATTATTAATTAAATTTCTATTCAAATAATATAATATATGAGTTATAAACATCATATTAATTATCATATTATCTCATAATTTATAAGATTTTAAATGTTATTATCAAGTTATAAGTTTAAAATCACATCTCATTTGAGTTAGCTCAAATAGTGCTCACATTCCTTTTCATATTTATGATTAGAGGTGTGAGTACTATCATCTGATTTTTACAAGCATTTGATTGAGCTATTACCCATTTACTATAAATTTTAAGGAAAAAAACAATTAATATTATATCAACAATTCAAATGATATTTTATTTGAATATAAATTTAAGTAGAAAAAAAAAATTTAGAAAACCTAACATTATTCTCGTTAGATTATAAATCTAAAATTACATTTCATCTGAGTTAGCTCAAATGGTGCTCACATTCCTTTTCACACTTATGATTGGAGACGTGAATACTATCATTTGATGTTTACAAGCATTTAATCTAACTATAACTCATTTAGTATAAGGTTTAAGAAAAGGAAAAAAAAAACAAAATCTAATTTCGTGGAAGGGAGTATAATCTTAGTCATAACAGGTAAGTATGATAAATACAAGCTTAGTTTATTCAATAAAAAAATAAAAAAAAAGGCAAAAGCTTAGTCATAACAAAATGTCCATAAATTGAGGGTGAATTTTGTATCATATGTTGATTTAAATGAATTAATTAGGAGGATATGATAATGAATTAAAACAGGTAGGCGTCAAAAGGAAAGCAAAAGAGCAACCAATCCCAACAACAGCAGCGGCAACCAAACCCATCATCGACCGTTTGGAGAGAAGTAAAAACGACGTATCGTCCAACATTTTCTCTCATCTTCAAGCAAACTTATCATCGTCCTCCAACACTTGCTTTTCGATCTCTGTTTCCTTCGCTCTTTATTACGCTACGTGTTTTTTTTTTTCATTTTAATTGTCGATTTTTTTTTCCATTTCGAAACTCGTATATTTATGAGCTTGTCTTAGAGATCACACTCTCTCTCAACCGCCACTTGTTTCTCTTCCTCTTTCTCTTCCGGTACTTGTACTTTGTCTTGTCTTCGAAATCTCGCTTTCCAATTCACATTTTTTAATCTGTGCATTTTTCACTTGATTTGCAGTTAGCGGATCCGAATATGGTGATTTCCGGGTCAGTCACGCCAGGACTGGTGCGGGGCGATTGTTTGCCTTTATCGTTTTCTCTATTTTTGTTATTGTTAATTGTATGTTTTGCAATTTGATTATGCAATTTGATTTATGTTTCCAGGTGTCCTTTCTTCTCGGAATCATCCCGATATTTGTTGCATGGATATATTCAGAGTTTCTGGAATATAAGAAATCCATGTCTCATTCTAAAGTGTAAGTAAATTTTATATATCTATAAGATGTAGTGTGATCGTTTCTGTTTTACTTTTAAATATCATCATGATTTGTTTACTGTGGGGATACAGATGCAAGCATATTGAATTTCCTTAAAGCACCATGGTTTTAGTTTTAGAATGAGCTTTTGTTGGCAGCGTTATGCAATTTATTGTCCATTAAGCATGGCTTTTTTGAAAATAATAGCACTAAATTATCGCTGATGATGTTTCCAGCTTTATTGGTGAAAGTTGAGGAGCCAGTTAATTAATCGTTTGACTTGCTTGTCGATTTAGCTAGAGCCTGGAATAGCAGTTGGTGGCAGCCTTTTATGTGGATTGGCTTGTCAAATGTTAAATATAATGAATTGACTGACATAAATAAATCTTAATTGCACTTTGATAAAGATATGTTTTGGGTCTGAACTTAAAATTGTTGTCGAAGTTGTGAATAAGTGGCTAAAATGAATGCCTTAATATATTGAACCTGTAAGGGAATTCCTGCATATTTGATTCTTAAATCATATCCAGTGCTCTACGGTTTTTGTTTACTCTCTAGTCTAGCTAAGCATTTAGTTATATTATCAGAAGTAAGGTCATGTTTATGGGCTAAAAATGATTTTTTAATTTCGTTTTAAAAAATAATAATGTGGGTTGTATACTTCTGTTCTTGGAATCTGGAGTGTGTGCGTGCATGTGCACCTGCATAGGAGATGTATAGGAGTATCTAAGACTCTGGACAATAAGCTGGTTTTAGTGTTTGGGGGACAAAAGTATAGTCTAGAATCTAGATCATCATAGAAACAGCATAAATTTCTTCTAATGCCAAATGTTGAGTCGTTGAGTTCCCTGGTGCAGGCATTCAGACACAAATCTGGCTGAATTGGAAAAGGAGACCATCAAGGAAGATGATCGTGCTGTTTTGCTGGAAGGAGGCCTCACAAGATCAGCTTCTGCGAGATTTCATAGTTCATCTATTAAAACAAACCTGATAAGGTCGCTTCCTTTGATGTGCAGATTATCATGGAGATTTGTCATGATTGTTTTTTTGAAGTCTTTCTTAAATCTTACCTGCCTAGCTCTGGGTCTTCCAGGTTTCTTACTATGGATGATTCTTTCTTGCTTGAAAATCGGGGGACTTTGAGAGCAATGTAAGTCATTATCTTCTTGTTTCTGATAGGAACAAAAATGCATATAATATATCTCAGAATGGTCTTTGTTCCATTTGTTTAAACTTATTATATCATGTAGGGCTGAATTTGGGGGACTTATGTTTTATTTCTATATATCTGACCGCACAAATTTATTCGGCGATTCTACCAAGGTACTTTTGTAATTGTTCATTGATTAGCTATTTTGTATTAGTTCGTGATTTCATTTCTGAAGGCTTTGCACTGAAATGCTATGTTTAAAGTACAATTATACAAGGTGATTTCTTGAAGGGATATCCTGCATCCCAGTGATTTGCTTTCTTTCTTAATCTAGTTATCTATCTACATATTTTACATCTTTCTTGTGTTCATTCCATGAGTTCTCCAAATGATATAATTTGGCATCTTCCTTTTTCCTGTGGAAGGCGAAAAAGAAGGGACCGGTGGGTGTTGGAGAACTAAACGTGGTTCTAGTTGCCTAGTTTTATGTTCTTCAAATTACACTTCTATGACAAGAGCCAAATCACAGTAGATAAACTCTTAATATGTGGATTTAGTGAAAACTGTAAAAATCTGTCACAATTTCAACTTTTCTGGATACCCTTATATGAAAGGAGCCTTTTGGGGATAGTTTATTAAATTTGTAGCAGGTGTTCTGTAATTAGAATGTGGTACAAGTGAAATTAATTAGTTGAAAAATATTTGAATCCTGTGTGGCAGATATCTTAGTTTTATATTTCTAGAAGAATTGTTTACACTAGTTGACAATGTTGTTATTCTCACTCTTTATATTCACATTTTGATGACCATGGTAGGGTTATATTTTGATTTCCTCCCTCTCTTATGTGGATTTTCTTTGCAGAATTACAATCGCGATCTTTTCCTCTTTCTTTACATGCTTCTTATCATAGTCTCGGCGATGACTTCTCTGAAGAAACATAGTGACAAGTCGCCATTCTCTGGGAAAGCCATACTATACCTTAATCGACATCAGACTGAGGAGTGGAAAGGATGGATGCAGGCAAGTATCTCTTGGTAGAATCTTTTAAATTATGAAGAATTAATGCCTTTAGCATTATTTTGAGCAGAAAATAATTAAAGGAAAAATGAAAATATGTCAGGCCCTTCTTTTTTACTTCTTCATTTACTTAGAATTATGAAGATATACTCTTTATATTTGCATTGTTCTTTTCTTTAGGTTTAGGATATCTATACTTGGCATTATTTTATTAAATTAATTCTCTCTTGATGATTTTGATGTTACTTTGCATAACCGAATGGAACTGAACTCATGTTTGTACTTTTTTTTTTTTCATCTTTTTTATTCATGCAATATAATTTTAAGAAAAATTCTATCAGAAAACTGCCAACTTATCTGATGGAATTGAATATAATTGGTTTAATTGGATGAATGCCTTACCATATCTTAGAATGGATGTTAGAGATTGTTTGTGTTGCAGCTTTATAACTACATGGTGTTCTGAAGGTGCATAAATGACTTATCATTTCACAGCTGCATTTACATTCATTTTGTCTCTTAGCAGGTCCTATTTTTAATGTATCATTACTTTGCTGCTACGGAGATATACAATGCAATTCGTGTCTTCATTGCTGCATATGTTTGGATGACTGGATTTGGCAACTTCTCCTACTATTACATTAGAAAGGATTTTAGCCTTGCTCGCTTCTCTCAGGTGTCTTTTCTCTTTCCTCTTCTGGACTACTATGTCACTTTAATGTGAAAAGTTATGCTGTTCGTTTCGTTTAATATGTTAATAATCTAGCTTGCTTGTGTATTATATGATGCAGATGATGTGGCGGCTAAATTTATTTGTGGCATTTTGCTGTATTGTTCTCAACAATGACTATATGCTGTACTATATTTGCCCAATGCACACCCTATTCACAGTAATGGTGTATGGGGCTGTTGGTATTTTCAACAAGTACAATGAAATTAGATCAGTGATGATTCTGAAGATTCTGTCATGCTTTCTTGTGGTCATCTTGATTTGGGAAATTCCTGGAGTTTTTGAAATACTGTGGAGTCCATTATCATTCCTATTAGGTCAGTACCCTAGCGTGAATTTCGACTACCTATGTATGTAATTTTTCAAAATCCTTGGAAACTAAATTTGGTTACTGTAAGCTGAGTCCAATGGCCAAATTCAAGTTGACTTGGATTTCCTGGATGAGTTTGCCACCTGGCTTATGCATATGCATACAAGTTATTAATGCTATCGTTTGTCTTGTGGCAGGTTATACTGATCCTGCAAAACCAGATCTCCCTTCACTCCATGAGTGGCATTTCAGATCTGGACTTGATCGCTATATATGGATCATTGGCATGATATATGCCTATTGTCATCCCAATGTACTTGAGCTTATTATTATCACTTGTATTACTGATTTTGTTCTCAGTCTGGTTACGTAACTATTAAATCTTTATGATGCTTTTATATATTAGGTTGAGAAATGGATGGAGAAATTGGAAGAATCTGAACCCAAGAGAAAACTATCTATTAAAGCAGGCATTGTGACAATTGCTTTATTTGTAAGTTGCATGACCCTGTGGCCACATATTATTTTGTCTGCATAAATATAGAATTTGTATTTTTTTTGGTTTTATTAGTTTTTATCTCACTCTATTTATTAATATGTCTTTTAGGTTGGTTACTTGTGGTATGAATGTATCTACAAATTGGATAAAGTTACTTACAACAAATACCATCCATACACATCATGGATTCCAATCACGTATGTGCTGATCTTTTTTATCTTTTTGTTATGTTTTTTCTTGAATGAACTGCGTATTGGCAGGTTTTACAGACTGACTTGCACTGTATTTGATTCTCATAGAAGCTTTGGTCCAGTATAAAATCTTAATCTGCTATTTGTTGTGATTCCAGTGTGTACATTTGTTTGCGAAATTTCACTCAGCAGCTCCGGAGTTCCTCGTTGACTCTTTTCACGTACGTTCTATAACCAATACAACTAAATTATGTAACCTCTGAAACAACACCTTACGTGGTTTTTATTGTTTGAATTCTGTTTTCTGTACATTTATTTATTTAGTGTTACCATATTTTTGTTCCTTATTCTAACCGCAAAATGTTTGTGATGTTAGGTGGCTTGGCAAGATTACTTTGGAAACCTATATTTCACAGTTCCATATCTGGTTGAGGTTTGTAGACCAATAGTTTCCATTTGTTTTTTCTCCTTTAACTATATTAATTTTCTTGTATTTTTAAATCATATAAAAGAAGATTATAATGAATGAGGTTCTTGAGCTTTCTTCTCTAGCATCTTACAAGAGCGAAGTTCTTTTTCCGCCTTCATTTTCTGGTCTGGCATTCTGAATTTAGAAGCAAAGACATAATTTTTCTCAAGCCAACCGAAACTTAGCTCCATTTGCATATTTTCTACTGGACTTTAGTGGGATGCACACAAATAAACTTCATTCAATATAATGCGGCAGCATTTTTTTTATAATTGAACTAGATAAACATGAATACAGCAATGTTTTAGCAATACCATAAATTACAATTTAGCTGTTTTCTTGCAAATGCTTCTAATTTCTTAATATGCATGTGCAGATCAAATGTGCCTAATGGACAGCCTAAGTGGCTTCTTTCTCTTATCCCGGGATACCCATTACTCAACTTCATGCTTACAACAGCCATTTATGTCTTTGTAAGTAAATGTTTCTTAAGATTTTAGTTGTATAAGAGCCGGTTTTAACTGACCTTGTTTTCGTATTGGATCTTGACTTGCTTCCATAGGTATCTCATCGGCTTTTTGAGTTAACTAATACTCTCAAGTCGGTATTTGTCCCCACAAAAGACAATCGGCGGCTGCTGTGTAATTTTCTTGCTGCGATTGCGATTTCCCTATTTTTGTATTTTGTCTCGCTAATTCTTCTCCAGATCCCTCATTCAACAGTAAGTTTCTTCCCAACACTTTAAGCAAGAAAGAATGATTTTCGTGAACATTCAATATATTTTTTTTACCATATATTCGTATTAAAAGGTTATGTTACTGCTAGTTGAAACATTAAAACTCTTTCACACATAAAGCAACCACATATTTAACCTTTTTCCATTCTTCACTTTCGTGAAGATGGATGTTTTGAGTCAAGCTTCCGTAATATTCAGTATAAAAGTTGATTATTGTTTTTTCGTTAGCTTGTATAAGATAGCTCTATATTGCAATTTAGTGATTTATTGTTTTCAGACCTGAGAAATTAAAGAACCAAAAGAGCGTTGCATAGACGTTTGCTGTTGGCCAAAGAACACAAATATAGGTGGAGTGGAATAATGGAAATGGGAAAATGTTGGTTAGCAGACATAGCTTACGATCAAATCTTTCAACAATTTTGAGGAAAACGACCTCCATTGCCACGGCTGAACCAATATTAGACGCTGGATATGGCAGAGGCAGGCACCAACATGTGAAGGGAATATTTTTTTGTTTTTTTCTTGTATTATTCTGAAATGTCATATATCAATTTTTGTTGTCAATCATTGAAGAAAATGTAGGTCCTGTGACATAGATTTGTTGTCTTGCACTAAAAGAAATTCAATATTCAATACCAATGCAATTTTTTTTGGTGAATTTGTCTTCTTACATGTGCCGAATAGCAGTTTTATTTCTGTGAAAGGAAAAAAAAGAAAAGAAAACCTCTTACTTTCTAGTTGCAACTCTGTTAAGTTCAATGTCTTTGGCAGCTGGGCGCCAGCTGCCCCTATGCTTTCATTGGCATGGGTTTGACACCCAAGTAGCCCAAAATAAAAAGTCCTCCTATCATTATGTATGGGTTGAATATTTATGGTACCTAAGAGGGTCACATTGTAGCTTAAAAAAACGTAAGAAAAAAGGAGGGTCGCATGCTACTTCACAAAAAAGAAATGAAAAAAAAAAAAAAAAAACGTAGGTTCGCATGCGGTTTTAGTAGACCTATCCACGTACATGTCAATGGAAACATTAAAAATGACTTGAAAAAAACAATATTGATTGACATAATCAGGTTATGCCAAATTAAAAATTTGTCTCCATATGTATGCAAAGTTAAGTTAGAATGATAATTTTATGATACTCTATAAAGTTAAAAAAAAAAAAGAATATGTTAATAATACGTCGGGTGTGATTATCAATTTTAATATATTTTTCTAAAATTTAATGCCGTGTACATAGAGACAAAGAGTTGCACACAGATATAGTTTATTTGGGAGGAAATATTATCACATTAAAAGTAGGGATATTTGTAAAAAAGCCCATGAGAAGCAAAATAATAAAAAAATACCTCCACTTTTTTTTTATTAGGGAAACCACCCCCACCGTTAAAATCCGTACAAACCGTTAGAGATTTCCATCCACAATTATTAAAAGTCCAAACTGTCCTCATTATTTCCATCCACAATGAAACCAATACTTTCATTGTTCAACCCCATGGTTGTATGAGCAAATGCGGATGAAAAATATTTGTTAAAAACAAAATTATTGTCAATATTAACCATACCTCCATTATTGTTATTGTGATTTTCATCCAAAAAAGCTAAATTCTCTTGCCTTTCAAAATCAAAACTGGCAATCCACCTAGGATTGCTGCTCTTGCCATCATGACATTCAGTAGGCCAATTTGCAACATCAGTTTGTTGATTGTGAAAATAATCACCATTGGACCTTCTCAGATCATAATTAAGATTATTTGGTTCAACACGAATTTCATAACTCATAATCTCAACTGCTTTCTCTTTGTTCATCTAAAAAATCCTTAATTTTTCTTTCAACTCCAGTAACTTGGAATCCAAAGAACTGCACAAATCCACTAATCCCTCATCCAAAAACACATTCAGTCTCATCCCAAGTTGGAATCGCACTCCCCATCGATTCGTCACAAATTTTCCTCTTCTTTTCATCCATTCTGATTTTGTTCAACTTCTCATCGAGTTTCCTTTTCTTATCTCTCAAAAGCCCAGTAAGACTGGACTTCTGCTTCCCTTCCTTTCTCGCTTCCTCGCTCAAACTTTTGTACTTGAATATCAAATCAAGCACATCACATCTATTCTCTGGCCACGTCTCCACAGACTGGTCTGGACCAAAGCAGACCATGCAGACATTAACATCACACAGTGTACTCAACTGAACTGCTTTCTTTTTCAGTGTTGATTTCCTCTTCTCGAAGCTCAATTTCCGGCAATTTTCGTTGTCAAAGAAGTTCACGGACTTGTTTCTGCTGCTTCTTTGTATCTCTACAGGAGCCATTGAATTGAAGAAAATAGAACCAATGAAAAAGAATAAATTGAGCTTGAAGTTTAGTTGTGAATAGATAGGGTTAGCATATGTAAATATATATATATGTAATATGGCTTGCATTAATGAGCAAATATTCAAAAAAGAATCTTCATTGATTACCAGGAAAGAAGATTTCGGCAATCAAGGTGGAGTCTTTAACGGTAAAATTAGGAAACAATTAATTGAGTCCATACATTGTTGTTTTTAGAAAGTGTGAATGCCCCTGCTAAAATATCCAGTGGAAAAGGCTATTCACTTGAGCTGTCTCAACCATTGCTGTCCACTCCGCTGACGTCGTCTCTCACAGCCAAATTGATTCCCAACAATCACCAGGTCTTTCTTTTCTTCTTTTTCTTATAGACAGCTAGCGTTACATCTACCATTCAAGTTTTTGTAATCATATATGCTGCCCCTTCCAAGTGTTTGATGATTGTCCTAACTGATTTAATACACCCTCGTATTTTGTAGTTAATTTATGGTAAGACTATGGTAAACCTTTTCAAGTGTTTAACTTAATATGACTAGTTTTGGATTGAAAATTATCGATTTATTGTTATCCTTTTCTTGGTCTTGACTTGTGAATTTTATATAGTATGTAAGACCATCGCTTCCACTGTTAGCTAGATTTTTGTTTTAACAGTTTTCATTTAAAATTCATGTGATTGCTGATTGTTCACAAATAAAGTTGGCTCTGTTTTTTTTTTTTTTTCAAAACCATCCTTAACCTAGATTTGGTTATAATGGGTGTGAAGCTTACAAGCTTTGAATTTATGAGTGACTCACAACGACAGGGGAATTTATACCTTTACATAGGCTACGCAGTTATCATATAATTGGAATGTAGATGTGGATTGCTTTGTCTCATTCCTTGCTGGCTCATTTGTTGCTAGTCTCTAGGATTCTGCCTGCATCAGCTTGTCTGTATTTTTGGAGTAGTGTGCTGCAATTCTAGCCATGCCACTGCATCTTACATATCTAATACTTCTCATACTTGCTTAACTAGTCCCACCTTGATCTGCTATTTTCCAGCTGTTCTAGATAGAATTGTAATTTAAATCCAGTATATAGAATTGTAATTTTGATAGATATCCTAAATTTGAGTGCATATTGTATTTAAGTTCAATGCTCCCACCGAGTTGCTTAGTGTCATTTTATATGCTATTCATTTGGCCAAATTTTGGTGAGTGTCCTCCACTACTGTTGAGAGACTCTAATTATGTGAACATATTTCTTCTGTAACTCTAGATTTCCTTTTTATACAAAGTAATCATTAGGCAAGATTCCTGCATTGACAAAATTGTGTGAGGTCTACTATTGGTTGGTGGATACAGAATTGATAATAAAACCATGTTAAAAATAAAATTATGCTTTTGCAGATAGAATCCCGTATAGCATATGACTTTCAACACACTGATTGGAATTTGAGAAAGTACAGGGAGAGGGGAGATATGGAAACACCTAGCATGATATTCAAGACAAATATCCCATAAAATCTCTGCTTCCTTCTTGTGTTGAGTGAGAGCTATGTATATTTAAATTTTGCAGCTAACTTGTTACTGGATGGTTGAAGCATAACAGAATGAAATTGCCTAACTAAATAAGTTCCATGAGGAATTCTTGTACAATTAGAATTTTTTGTCCAGCTGCCTTTACAGAAGCTGTCTTAGCTTACTGCCTTCATTATTTTATCCTCTTTTTGTTTGAAATAGTCTGACTTTCTATTTGAAGCTGATCAGGTAGTAGAATGGGGAAGAAGCCTGTGAAGCAGAAGCAGGAGAAGGAAGAAATTTTTTGGAAAATTGTTCCTCCATTGGACCGTGCTTATGTTCGATGACTCCCTTGGTATCTTGAGAGGATCCATGGCTTCACTCTTAAAAATCCTCGACCGATGGAGTCACCAGATCATTATATTGAGTACATGCGGTTGAATGGATGGTTGGATGTGAACTTGGATGATCCTGATATTGCCCACTTGTTCAAGTAGATAATTATACAATTGGAAACCTACTAGGGCGGGAATCAGAAGATGGTTTAGGGCTGGTAAGCAATAATTTAATCATAGAGAAATGTATGCTAGCTACATTGTAGATGGTGAAAATGATATTCTGGTATAAATACATTATAAATTTATAGCAACTTATTTTGAATAATAACAACTTATTTTGAATCAAGTCTTCAATTTATGATTCCTTCATTATTAGAAAATTTAAGTTCTCATTTGGTAGTTGTATTGGAAATTTTATATTACAACAAGAACTTTGGTGAACTTGTAGACATTTTTCATAAATTATTGCAACGTAGTTTCAGCAAGAGGGGGAGACAGTTCTATAACTTGAGATTGATAAGTTAATAAGGCACTGTAGTGTCCAAGCCACTTGGGAGTATAGGATCAACTTACTTACATTAATCTCATCAGCATGTGATGTTACAAAGCACTAAAACGCGTTATCGTGTCCATGAAATTTTTTTCTAGATAATATTTCTTTCTGAACAATATAAAATCATCGAGTATTTGATGAATAATGTAACCCGTTTTGATGACATTTTGGTGTATCCTATCGTTGGTTTAGGGGGTTTGGAAAGACAACAATAGCTCAAATGATCTTTAGTGATGATATATAGGGTGATAAGAAATTTTAGATTAACAATTTGGGTTTGCATTTCGAGGATTTTAATGCGAAAAGAATAATAAAAACTACGATTGAATCTGCAACTATAAGTGCTTGTTAAGCCTTAGATTTGGACCATTGGGAAGTTAATTGTTTTAGATGATGTGTGGAATGATGATCAAGTGAAGTAGAATAGCTTAAAGCAACTACTTTGTTGTGGATCAAGAGGTGCTTCTATCGTTGTGATCACTCGAATCAAAATGGTTGCATCAATATATCATGGCAACGGTCATTTTACCTCAATTGTCAGGTTTAACCAAGGATGAATGTTGCTGGTCATTATTCAAAGAATGTGCATTTGGTAACGAAATAGAAGAAATTCCAAACCTTGTAGCATCAGGAAAGGAGATAGTAATGAAGTGTGGGGTTGTGCCTTTAGCTGTAAGGTCTTTAGGAAGCATGATGTGGTACAAAAGTGAAAAAAAATCAATGACTTCCTGCTGTTGAAGATGAACTTTGGAGTTTATATCAACATGAAAATACAATATTGCCAGCCTTACAATTAAGTTATTTTAATTTACCATCAAAATTAAGACAATGTTTTGTTTATGTGCTATCTTTCCAATTATGTGATTCAGAAAGAACTTTTGATCCAACTTTGGATGGCCAATGACTTGATGCATCTCATTGAACGTTGAATTATGAAGATATTAATAATGAAATCTGCAATGAATTATGTTTACCATCTTTTTTAGAAGAGTCTAGGAATGATGATTTAAGTTTAAAAGGATTTAAAATGCATGATCTTGTCCATGATCTTGCATGATCAGTCATGGAGGATGAATGCCTTGCTAAAAAGAATGAAAGCTTAGCAAATATCTCAAAAAGAACTTGTCATTCCTCATCTCTCAATAATAGTTGGATTATATCCCTATCTTGAAGCTCTATATCAAGTTAAAAACTTAAGGACATTCCTAGTGCATACATGTAGTAGTCATGCTGTTGAGTTTTCTTGTGACTTCTCCAAATTAAGTTCTTTTAAAGTGTTGGGTGCAAGAGGAGTCCACCGACAAAGTTATTATCTTCAATTAGCCATTTAAAACATCTGAGATATATAGACCTCTGTCACACTGAAATCCAAATGCTTCCTGAATCTATTTGTACCCTATCAATCGATGTTACCATCTTTGAGAGCTACCAAAGCGCATGAATTACTTGAAGAATCTTGGACAATTTCACTTGGATGATTGTGCAAAATTATCTCAAATGCCATCAAAACTTGGGCAAATCACTTGCCTGAATACATTAACTTGCTTTGTTGTGGCTAAAAAGAGAGGTTGTCATCTAATTGAATTGATGAAAGACTTGAATCTTGGAGAACATTTATGTATTAAGCTCAAAAAAAAAAATAAATAAATAAATAAAAAAGTAAAAGTGCGTTGATTAGGATGTCAACACAGAAAAAAGTCCCTAATTCCACATTGAAACCCAAGTCGAAAACTCAAAATTAATGAAACATACACACTACTCAATTATTATTATTGTTACTTACAATTTTCATTACAATTAATATATCCAACCTCTTAAATTTCGATGTGCACGAGTCTTAAATGGAAAAGCTTTTATACCACTTTAAAAGAAACTAGCAGCTAAATTATCTAAGTACTGCCATACAAATAATTTGGTTTGGTGACTGCCCATAAATGAATTGGTCCTTATTAATTTCTGCATCCGACACTATGCCATTGGGATGTGAGTTAGAGTTGAACGCTTTAGCGTTGGATTTTTATAGCTTCTATTGCACTTATAGCTTCTGAGCATAATGAAGATGCGAGCTTCAATTGCAGGAAACAAATATGAGACAATGCGAAGAAAAGCTAACAGATGCATTGGATGCAAACTGGAATGAATTCTCTGCTATTCATCAAAATTCAGTCGTTCGGGCCTCGTGAGGTTCATGATCATTCCCATGTTCCCAAATCCCAATAAATACTTAGTTATCTACCTGAATGAACTAGAAAAGCTCCCCATAAATAAGGGTGACAATGATAACCCGAATGACCTAGAAAAGCTCCCCATAAATAAGGGTGAAAATCATAATCAGACATGACTTATAAACATGAGACTGACAAGACGAATTTAACGGATTAAGATTGGATATTACACGATTAATTAGATGGGTCTATTCGAAATTGACGTGCCGGATTAATAAGTTAAATTTTTAATACAAGTTGTGAACACAACTCAACGATGAAACAATTTTGTATATTAAAATTACAAATTTTGACAAGAAAAATTAAATGAATCAAAATTGAAGTGACAAACACACTGACCAGCGATACACTTCGGAAGTGACTATAGAGTACTTAGGTACTAATGTTGGGTTAAATTTTATCAGTTTAAGCTTTTGAATATGTTGATACTATAATATTTTACCCTAATTATATTAGAGAGTTTTGAGCTTGAGTTCCTCACATGATTATATTTGAATTTATCATATCCTAGTGTTTGGGCTCATAATAATTTGAAGCATCCAAAAGGAATCCTAACATCATAATAATTTGTAGGTTTCTATCTTTCTTTAGGTGTCAAGCCAAAAGTCAGGAATTCAATTTCCCTAATGGATCAATCTTAGGCTATTTTCAGTTAAATAATAATTTAGAGGATTAATTTGTTTAAATGTCAAACCTCAGTTGTTTTTTTTTGTTTTTTTTTTTTAAATTTTTAATTTTCTTGCAAAATTTCCTTCTTTTAATATAGTTTTGTCTCCCCTTTAAATCAAAATTGTTTATAGTAGAAAAGTGCTGCGTTTAAACTTTAAACATAAGTAGAAGGGGTCAAAATATTAAGCAAAAATTACTCTTATTCAAGAACAAGGCGCGATAGCAAGGATATTCTTTAATATTTTTTAGTAGTAAAAATGTTGTGTGTTCTACCAAAAGCATAAAGTTCAATGTTTTAACATATTAAGAATAAGGTGTGGACATGTTAGGAAGGAAAAAAAAAGGGGGGGGGGGGGGGGGGGGGGCCGGGGCGCGGGGGGGGGTGTTGAACAGTGTTGTAGAACTCGGCCAACTCGATTGAGTTTTTGATCGACGTTTCACCAATCCGAGAATCCCCAGAACCGGGGTTCTACTCGCTTCCAACGAATACTCAATCCAACTTGGCCCAACTCGCTAGACTCCACCAATTGGATCTTCGACTTTATTTAGTCATAGAATAGAGTCATGTTGTGGTGGTGCACGTTATCTCTTTGAGATGTGTACTCTAGGAAGCCTTGTAAGAGTTTGATCTCATTCTCGTCTATCCATAGTAGTTGGAAGAGTTGTTGAGATTTGTCCAATGATGACGGATGAGGTGGTTTTTCTCTTATTCCTATAGGTGGTTTCGCTTCGATTTCGACTTGTCTAAGGAAGGAGGGACAGTGACAGCCGTGGTGATGACAGAAATAGCGTCATCTTGCTACAATGCCATCACAGAGAGGGAAAGAAATCTAGTGAGAGAGACAGAGAGAGAACAGAGAGTTAACTAGAGTGGATGGTTATAGGCTCAAATGCACATGCCATCTTTGAATAGTGGCCAATCAAATTGTGACCAAATTGTCCTCTAACATTTTCATTAGCGGACAAAACTACCTTTAAAATTTTGAGTTTATTTCATTTTTACCGTTGGCTTTCTATAATTTAATTCGAAAAATTACGTTTAGTCTAGTTAAATTTTGTTTTCACCCTTCTATGTGTAAAATATCAATTTAATTATTTTATTATTTCGATCTAGTCATTTTCTTTCTGATATTTATAGGTTTTTTTTAATTTTTTTTTTAACTTTTTTGCACAGATTTGACAAGTTTGACCGTTAGTCAACGATCAAATCGAGTATTTATCGAGTAGCCAAGTACTCGTTACATGCTGGGTCATCGATCAAGTAGTGAATAGCGAGTTCTACAATATTGAGGTTGAGCCCAAAAGACAACGACTTAAACCAGATTAAATTAATATGCTTATTTAAGATAAAATTTTTGTTTTGTTTTTGTTTTTGTTTTTTTTTTTAATTTTTGAAAAAAATGTGTGTTTAAATTTTGTGTGATCT
Source organism: Litchi chinensis (assembly GCA_019925255.1). Lineage (NCBI taxonomy): Eukaryota > Viridiplantae > Streptophyta > Magnoliopsida > Sapindales > Sapindaceae > Litchi > Litchi chinensis. The sequence goes on along the minus strand of CM034469.1, from coordinate 18,327,762 downwards.
AAATTTTTCTGATTGAGTTTAACTACCGGATTATGTTTGCAACTAGGAGCTTCTTGATCCCTTCCTAAACAACTTCAACTAAACAAAAAACACTGAAAATGGAAATTACTAACAAAATTTACTAACACCAAAAAATATTACTAAAAATGGTAATATTACAATTTTGAATGCCTAAGGCCCTAAAAGATGAAATTTAGTTGAAATTGAAGTGCACCTTTGCAGCGATGATAACAACTTCATTCGTCGAAACGCTTCTAAGGACACCTCATTTGTTAATTAATAAGCTCTACTGTATGTGCTAACGTACAAAACATCAACCGCTAAAGCCTTTATATATATATATATATAACTATATGTGTATTCTTCTGCTGTAGTCAAGTATTCTGTCCAAATGTAGCTCAAAAAAAAAAAAAAAAAAAAAAGTATTCTGTCCAAATGTATTTTTGTTGTATTTAGGCTTACTCCAAGTTTGTGTGTGCTATATTATCTGTATTGTTTTTTCTACATGAAGCTACGACTTCTTGGCTGTCCAACATCAATATTCGTTAAACCAGATTTTCTCTTTTGTCTTCTTTTATTCAGTTTATAAGTTGAATTAGCATTCCAATAGTGTAATTGAGGTGTCACATTTATAAAAGTCTTCGGTAGATACAGAACAGAACATCAAATGATGAAAGATTGGCATTGTTTGACTTCTAGTATATGAATTCGCCTATCCAAAACTAGGAAAAAATTTGTCGTTTTAAAACGAGACGCTCCAATCAAAGCTTACTACGCCTCCACTGAGTTCGTTTCTAAAACTAAACCTATCAATATCATCGGTACGTATATGTGATAAATATATATTTAAATGCTTTGAAGATGATATTATTTGTAGCTTCTGATGATAATTAATTAAATGCAAACTCATATATACAAACCAATAGTTAAAAAGAAAAGGACAAGTAGAAGATAATTGGATGAAACTAGGCCGGCAGATGGAATAAACTATGTAAATGACAAAAAATAATCAAAAGTCGATTCAAGAGGTGCCTTGTGATGTTGTTTGATATATTTATATGCCAAGCATGCTGTGGTTGTTTTCCATGTTTCCAAACAAGTATGGACTACAATTAGAATAGCACGTAACATCATAATTTGATGATTTCCATTTTGAAGATGCTGTGTCAATCTAAATTAATATATATATATATATATATATGTATAATATGTGATCATGTATGCACAAAACAAACTAAGCAATACAACGTGTGAGATTTGCATGTTATACACGCTTGTTAATGAGAGCTCTCACTCTCGTTTAATTTCTTTCTCAGCTTGATCTTTTGGAACTTGCTCATGTTGGTAAGAAATTCATGTCCCCAGACCTCTCCTAAAATTTGCATTATTTAAGAATATAAAAAATAATAGAGAATATAAAATAGAAAATAATAACAAATATCACAATACAAGAATATACATGAAAAACTCTAAAATAGAATTATAAGAATATAAAAAGAATAGAGAATATAAAATAGATAATAACAAACACCATAGTACAAGAATTTATGTGAAAAACTTTAAAATAGAAGAAAAGCCACAACCCTCAAAGAAAAGCTCACTGTGTGAAAATTATTGTAATCACACAAACTATTCTCTCACAACCTATAACTCTAATACATTTCTATACTCTAAAATAAAAAAAACAAGAAAAGAATTTTAACTAGAGTCAAATACTATGCTGTTTAATTTGGGTGATTTGAAACCAAAACATTGGACTCTATTTATAGCCTCCAGACTCCACCCTCATTTGTTTTGTTTCCAATGTGAAATTGACACCCACATTTATTTTTTGCCAATTTCCTATCAAACACTTACAAACTAACAGTCAGGAGATTCTTAAGAGCTGAGACAACACATGACTAGTGAGCAACTATATAAGATCTAGAATAGTGATTAGTGATCACAGATCACATATAACTCTAGTTATACTTCTCATTTTCTTCCCTTTTCTTTGATCATTTTTGGTCATTTCTATTTTACTTTTCTTTCAGACATACAATTATTCCTGGCTATTAACAATCTCAATTGCATACTACGAGTAAAGTCTTTAATTTTTTCAAATAGATAATTGTGGTAAAGGGGGATTTGAATATGATAAATTATCGGACTGAATGAATATTCTCTATCATTAAATTACATTAGATGATGATATTACTACTAAAATTTCTAAGAGTATAGAAGTGTTAAATTATATCAATTAAAAATTTGGTGTTGAACTTTTGAATTCAATATTTAATCATTCATTGATTTTATAATTTCAGTTTACTCTGTTAAACCTTTCATCTAAGATTAATGTAATGGGTGCATATTGAAGTAAAGAAATTTATTTATTTTTATATGATGTGAAAGTGGTATGCTATATTAACTTACGATTATAAATTAGTGGTTGTCATTTACTTTGTATAATTATTAAAGTAAAAGTAAATGAAAGGTAGGTTTTTTTATTTTTATTTTTATTTTTATTATTAAGTAAATGAAAGGTTACATATAAATTAAGTCGCAAATTTAAGTAAACTTTAATTGACTTGATATAAAAAACATCAAAAGCCAAAAAACGGTGCATATGTAGTATTTCTAAGGAAGAACTCTAGAATATTATTACAAAGTTCGATTAAATTTGAAAAAAAATAACTAGTAATTTCGGTAAACACCAAGACTCCCTTATTATTAGCCAAAACCCCCAAAGGTCATTGCCTTTAGCCTAAAATTCCTTGTAAATAAGCATTTTCTCTAAATTTAGAGATGAATTGCAAATAAGTCGAGGAAGTGCCAAATCAATCCTTTTATTTCAGAAATTAACTAAAGAGTTGTTGTCAGTTAGTTGATTTTTATAAACTTAACTAAATTTGAGAGAGCAAGCTTATAATTTTGATTAATTATTATATAATCTAAAATTTAAATGTATAGTTTTTAAAAAAAAGTGAAATATACATGATATTTTCCAAGAGGGTTTTTTCTTCTTCATTTTTTTTTTCAGTGGGGGAGGAGGTGTAAGAAATTCATAAAAAATTATTCACACTTTTAATAAAAATGAGATTTGAACCCTTGACCTCTTAGAATGTCATTAGCACTCTATGTTTGCCTGCAGTTCCAATTCTAGCTGTGGTCTTTTTCCATGACAAAATGAGTGGAATCAAGGTGGTGTCCATGGTTTTGGCTGTATGGGGCTTTGTTTCATATGCCTACCAGCAGTGTGTCGATGACCGTTACTCCAAGACTGAAAGTTAAGAAACCGATGTTGAAGCTCCCAAAGATTCCACAAGTACTTGAAGCTACATGTAATAGACAGATGAACAACAATCTTATAACAATCTTATAAAGGCTTTGAGTAGATTATATTCGTGTGATTAGCCAACTAATTGATATTTTACTAGTTTAGAGGTTATATATAATGATCACTACTTCTTGTAATTCGTGTATATAGTACTTCTCTGTTATCAGAGTATGGAAAATAATTAAAGCATGTCCTTTTGGTAGCCCTCGCTAACTCCACTCAAGGAGACTTATATTTAGAGGACGTTAACTTCTATTGTATTTTTCTTGATTCTTGATAATAAATTCCTATTTAGTTCAAAAAAATTAAAACGAATTCCTTAATATTGTCTAGTAGTAGATATATGTTGTGTTTTAACAAAAGCTGAAAGTTCAAATTCTAACTTGTTAAGAATCGCATGAGCATAAAAACAGTCAAGAAATTTATGGTAGCAAGTTGTAATTTTTTTTATTTCGTTTATTTATTTTTAATATATGGACAGCTGTATCCGGCAGGTTTAATCTATTGGGGCAATCTATACACCCTTATCTAGATATGAAAACTTGGCTAAGTAGTTACTGAGTAGTCAGTCTTTTTCTCTGTTAATATACTTTATATTCACTTTTGTGACTACAACCTATTTTGATTAGATTTATATTTGGGATTTTGAAAATTTTATAAAATGAGATGCAGTCAACTATTATGTAACACATACATAGAATTTTCCTTTGGTGAAATTTAATAAATTTCAATGTTCGATTTTTATATGGATGATAAAAATAAATTAATGAATTGCACACATACCCAACACTTGAGATTATATAATTCGTTAAAGGTGTATAATAAATTATAATAAATAAACTGTTTTGAAGCTGGGATCCTGCTTCACATTAAAAATTGAGGTCATATAGCTTATTAAACTTGTATAATTTTTTTTTTCTCTATAAGTAATATATATATATATATATATTTCACAAATGAATTCTTTACACAAAGCCATAACCATATATATATATATATATATATTCAATTTTACAGATGATTAAACGACCTATCTAAAAAACGTGAGGCAGACGTCAGCTGAGAAGAAAATAAAAATCATGCAACTTAGGAGGGGCTAGGCAGATCATATAATTTGTTGAAGGTGTATAATAAATTATAATATATAAACTGTTTTGAAGTTGGGATCTTGCTTCGTATTAATGATGTGTTTACTTTATGAATTAGAGAATGAAAATAAGAAATGTGATTGATTGATGGTGTTTACTGCTTAAAATCCATTTCGTAATGAGAATGAAAGTGTGAGTCTCATATCAATTTAGGGTTATGAAATGAGAATCTCATTTCCCTCACTCTACTTGGAATATCATTCCCATTCCCAAATTCAATGTAAGAAGTCTTTTATATATTTTTTTTTAAAAAAAAAAAAAAAAAACTATTATGCTTTATGAACTTGTACTTGGTTGTTTGTATATTTATAAATATGAATATTTACATATGCTAAAAGCTTTCATAACGAAGTGTGCTAGCGTAAAGTGCTATATTTTATTCCAATGATATGTAGTTAGCACTCAAATTTTGTGATGAATTGAAAAATATTACATATTGATGATGATCGTTACTACTACTGCCATGGTTACTAGGCTACCGCATTTACAAAAACAAAGCAAATTTAGGTAACATTTTATTAAAAAAAAATCACAACTTGATATACAATATAGATACATGATATGTTTTTTTTTAAAAAAATAGATATAAAATATGCTTACAATAATATTATTAAGAAAGTTTGTTTTCTTGTAGCCTATTATGACAAGTTACATGATAAAAATATGATATACATCTTAAATACTATTTTGTACATTGTAATTAATCCATAATTTTAGTTATTAGCATTTTTATAACTTATAATTTATCTATTCTAATTCTAAAACAAAATAAACAGTTCAATGAGAATATTGTTGATTCTGATTCCAATTCCTACAATTGAATTATTTTGATTTTGATAAATTATTTCGATTCCAAGTCATTCTTATTTTAGATCATTCCGATTCCTTCGATTGAAGTAAACACACCATAAAATTTGAGGTCATATAACTTATTAAACATGTACATATAAAACAATTTTTCTTTAAGGAAAATTTCACTTTAGTTCCTAACTTTTAGCGAAATATTACATTATTACTTATTAATGTGTTTTTAGTTTCTGTCATCATTAAAGTTTTAGAAATTTATCAATTTAGTTCTTCTGTCAATTGACTGTTAGTTAAACTTAACAATTGAAAGAGTTTTTGGCCTTTTTGTTCCACTACTTAATTAATAAATAAAAAACTTTTGATCTCTACCATCCATCAAAATTGTGATGATGGTGAAGATTAAATTAAAAAAAATAATAATAAATAATAAAAATTGAAAGTGCATCTCTAGCATCTATCTTAGAGATAATTGGTAAAGATGAAAATTATATAATTAAAAAAAAAGGTGAAGAACAAAAACCAAATCACACTTGGAAACCCAAATGTCAATTTACGTTTTCTACTAGAAAGCTAGATCCATGCTGATTTGGGTTTCCAGAAGCAAGGTTGACGAATCCTCCTCTGTGAACCCAATTAACAAAACCCCACTCTTTAATCTCATTACACACTTTGATCATCAGATTTTTATTTTAAGAATCAGAGTAATAAAATAAAAAACCCTTAAACAAAACTGACATTTTCGAACAGAACTTCATTGAAAACTCGAACGAAACACCGTCCGTAACCCTCAACTCCTCTGTTGAAATCTCACAAATCCCCTCATCCCTTGGCTGCACTTTCATGCGCTCCAAGACCTCTTTGTACAACATCTCCAACATACGGAACAACATCGCCTCCACGCTATCGACACTGTCAATGCCTCTCTTTATCCTCTTTGTCGTTGACTTTATCAACCCACTTGACCTTTCACGATCCTCGCTTATTTAGGTTTGATGATAAAGAAAGAAATATGGGAGTCTTATGAGCGGTGCACAAGATAAAATGTGGCGTAGGTTAAAAAATGAGGAGGAAGAAGATGGTGGTGTGTGTTTGTTGGTAAAAGAACAAAGAGAAAGTCGTGGAGAGAGTTTATGTTGGGTGTTGTTTTACATGTCTTTGGTTTGATATGTTAATGTTGGTAGCTATTGTATAGAGAGAGACAGATTGGTTTCAAACCAATCTTCAAGAAATTAATTGGGTTCAAAACCCTGATCTTAAACTTCAAGATTTGGAGATATAGATTTTTTCTAATAAATTTTGTTAAAAATGTTAGATTTGCACTGTTGACGGAGATCCATCAACGAAGTAAATTGAACAATCTTTTCTAATTATTATTTTTTTCAATTTTGTTCTAATTTAATTAAAGTAAAAGTAAAATGATTAAGTGTATTTTAGTCTTTATACCTATTTGGTAATGGTTGACTATAATTTTTCAGTTAGAGGGACTAATTTGTTGAATTTCAAAAACATTAGGGATGTCGGTAATAAAAAATATCTTAGTGGATAAAAAGATAATATTTCATAAAAATTTAGGGACTCAAATAAAATTTTTCTTTTTGATAATAATTCTTTTTTCACAAATGAGTTATGTGTATATGTAAAATATTTTTATAATCAGATATACCTGATTTTAAAAATAAGGGTTAATCAATCAAATTCATTCATTATATTTGAATTAGATATAAGAAAAAATATGATGAATAAATTTGATTAATTAGTTCTTATACTTTAAAATCAAGTATATCTACTGAGATATATAAAAGTCTTCAAACTTGGAAGGGGCTACGCAGATCAAATCAACTTAAATGTACTTTGATGCGCAGAAACACTATTAAAATCACATCGTGCGCGACCCGTAATTAATTTGACAATTCCACTCAAATGTGGGGACGAAGCAGACACTAAATTGGTATAGAAAATTAATGTGTTGGTTTCAAGTTGATCAATTATGCACATTTATGAGTCAGATTAGGCTAAGAGTCGTGCAATAGAAAAAAAAAAAAAAAAAAAAGCAATAAAAACAAAATAAAAGTTGGCACTAAGCAATAGTGGACAAATTTCACTATTCGAGAATGTGTCGTATCGAGAAATAAAGAGCACACGTTCATCGCACCATAAAAGGCCATAGTTTTGGATGTAATGGGACTGGGTATTCCTCAATCATATGAGCCCACAGGCATGTCTCACTCGTTCACTGCCTTGATATTTTTGGATCCCATTCATGCTTGTCACGTATGCACGTATGTATATTTTTTAACGAGAAATCTAACATTCATAAGAGCTTTGATAAATGGATTGCGCTTCATGAGGGCCTTCTTTTAGCTCGAAGGTTGAACCTTCAAGTGGAGTTTTTGGAGGTCGATGCTGTGAACGTTGCGAGGAAGTTGTTTGCGACTAGTAGAGACCTTGATATTTCAGACTTTTTGGTTGAGGATGTTAGAGATCTTTGTAACGTTGTGAGTGCTAAGAGAGTTGCCAAGTTATTTTCAGATCAGGAAATTACTTAGCACATAAACTAGTAGCCCTTACTGTTCAATCCTCAGAAGAGTTGATTTGGGAATCTGTAAATGCATCTTCTATTTTCTCAAGTTTTTTGGGTTGTTAATGAAAGCATCTTTATTTCCACAAAAAAAAAAAAGAGCTTTGATAAAATTTAATGAATTTAAATTTTTATTTATAGATGATGAGAAAATAAAAGAAATATATTTATGTAATAAAATTTTGAAATTTTTTTAAACACTTGAACTATTTTTTCATATCATCGCCGAATATGATTTAATGGTAGAAAATATTCATTTAATTTGATAATTATTTAAATTCGATTTGTAATATCACATATAGTATTAAAAAAAAAAAAAAAAAGTTTAGGGTCACAACACCCTTCTTGAAGTAATTAAAAAGAACTAATTTATTTTTTCCATGTTTTCTATGTTTTGCAATTTTTTTAATGCTTCATATAAGAGATAGCAGAATTAGTTCTAATTCTAATACTTCAAAAAATTTCAGGCTTTTTTTTTTTAACAGATATAATTCATTACTCTTAAGTCTTATCATAAAAAAGTAAATCCACATCAAAATATATTAGAGATAACTCTAATATCCCCTTATAGTTTAGCATAATAGTCAAAAATCTCCTGACTTAAGAAATCGCTAGGGAGACCCCTCTGGTTTATATACATGGCCCAAAAACCCCCCTATAGTTTATTGAAACACCCAAAAAACCCCCCACCATCTACTTGGATGTTAAAAATCAATAATTGACTGTTAATGTAGAAAGGCAAAACTGTCCAAGTAAAAAAAAAAAAATAATAATATCAATTAATTAAATTAAAACAGATATTTTTGAAAAAAAAAATGCTATCTTCATCGTCTATCATAATGATGGACGGTAGAGATAAAAAAATAAAATGAAAAAAAATTTCTTATTTCAGAAAAAGAAAAAAATTATTAAATGATATAAAAAAATACTAAAATATAAAAATATATAAAAAAATATTAAAGTATATAGAAAAAAAATCTTTTCTATATTTTTCAAACATTTGATCGACCCATGTTTCATTTTCCTTCTTTTTATTATTATTCTTCTTCTTCCTTTTCTTCCATCTTTTTCTTCTTCTTTATCGGAATCAAAGGTCCTTTTTTTTTTTTTTTGTCGGAAATCAAAGGTCCATCTTCTTCTTCTTCATCATAAAAAATCAGAGGTCGGCATGAAGACCGGGGTTATCCAATGAGGATAACATTGGGTCTGCTTCGTCGAAGACCAGGGGATGTTCGGTGAAGGAGACCAAGCGGTCTTTATCATGTGGAGACCAGAACTGGTCTTTATACGATCGAAACCAGATCTAGTCTCCATGCGACAGAGACCGTTTGGTCTCCTTCACTGGACACCCACTGGTCTCCGACGAAGGAGACCTAATGTTATCCATTTATTTATTATTATTATTATTTTAATTTAGTTTGATTTTATGATGTTTATATGTTATCCATTTATTTATTATTATTATTATTATTTTAACTTAGTTTGATTTTATGATGTTTATATGTTTATGTTTATTTTTTAACTTAGTTTGATTTATATGTTGATGAAGGTTTATGGGCTGATTTATGTGTTGATGAAAGTTTATGTGGTGATGATGGTGGTGATTATGTGTTGGTGATGATATTGATGTTTGTGTTTCTTTTTTTGAAGAAGTTGATGTTTGTGTTTCTATGTTGGTGTCTTAGTGATGATGTTTGATGTTTTTGGTGATCAAGTATTTGTGTTTCTATATGTTTTTGAGTTTGTGTGTTTGATATTTGATTGAAGTAAATCCAGAAAAATGTGGGGTTCCATGGCTGGAGACCAAAATTTTCTAGAACATGGATTTTAGTCTTCAGAAATCCAAGTTTCTGGCAATTGGATTTTTTGTTTTATTTTAAGTTTTTTTTTTAATTATCTTGGAATTTAATCTATACCATCCACCTTTATGATAGATGGTGGAGATTAAAATAAAATTTTAATAATTTTTTATTTTATCTATTAATTAATTTGTAATTTTTTTTAACATTTTTTTTCCATGAACAGAGGGGTAATATCATCTTTTTATGCATTGGTACTGTGTAACACACTTTTCAGTAACAGAGTTGTCGACGTTGAAATCCAGTCAACGAGAATTTAATGTCCAATACCTGCAATCAATGTGAGAAAACACAGAAATCGAGAGAAAACAATAAAGAACCAAAAACCAAACAGGAAAGATGAAGGATTTTTAACGTGGTTCAACAATAATAAGTTTACGTCAACGACTGTCTCTCTTAAATTCTGCAGAGTGTCAGTATATTATTTTCTGTCGTGTCTGTTACAATGATTTTAACTCCTATTTATAGGGAAAGAGTTGTTACAGATTAGGAAACATAAAATAGGAAAGTAATTTCATAATAAATACACTTTCTAATCGGTTGGAATAAAATCAGAAAACTGCTCCAAATTTCTCGAGATAAGGTTGACTGAATTTGAATTTGAATCAACTTCCATATCTGGTGAGAGAATCACGACCAAATCAGGTAACTGCCTGTTCTGGAAGATTTGACATTAATTGTCCGCTCTGAGTAACAAAGTGCGCATAAAGTGAGCTGAGTAATGCTGACTAGCTAGCTGAGAGCTGAATGCTGAGCTAGCTGAGAGCTGCGACTTGCGAGCTGGAGGTAGCTAAGTGCGAGCTGGAGGTAGCTAAGTGCGAGCTGAGAGCTGGGTCAGTTTATTGGATTGGTTCTATGGGCTTTTACGAGCCTATTTTTGCAGTTCCAAAAAATAGGCATAACAAGAGTTAACAGAAAGAGGAAAATGGAATTATGTCAAACCACAGAGGGTTTTTAGCGATTCAGTCAAACAATAGGGGGGATCCTTAGTATTATCCTAATATATTAAAATTTATTGGATTTCATGGAAATTCTCACAGATGTTGATGTTACACGGAGCCTTACACTAGATAAAGAGAGTCTTTTCGTTCTATATAACTCTTGATATGGTTGCACCGTCGATAGTGCATGTCGAGTTATACCTTAAAGTTGCATATTATCTTTCTTTTTTTGACAAAAAATAGTTGCATATTAACATGGTCACCTTTTTATTTATTTACTTATTTATTTTTTAATATATTGGGGGAATGAAGATTAAATTTATAGAAAACTACTTATAACTTCGATAATAAAAAAATTTGAACCATTGATCTCTTAGGATCAAGAAAGAGGCTCAATCATTTTTACTAAGAGATAATGTGTAAAAGACTATTTTTACCATGCAAGCTGTTCAAACACTTTGAATTCACCTTGCTTGTTGATAATGATAGCATTGCACAATATTTGGTCGTTGCATCAACTTGGTTTCCATCTAAGACCTTTTATTACAACGATCAAGAGCAAGATTTTGTAGAAGACTATATATATAATATATATGAACAAGTCCTTAATAATATTTTCGTATAAAAACAGTTGGAAGTTCACCATGTTGTCACTACATCACCATAAGCCAATATGATAAGGAGCTAGAAATCGCTCAATCATTCAATGCATTTATTGGAATATATATTACTCAACTCCCAGAACTGCTGTTATATATATATATATGTGTGTGTGTGTGTGTGTATGTATGTATAGCTGCGACTTTACCTGTTTCTTGTCTCATGTGTGCATTTATTAGATCAATAATTGATCTCTTTACGAAAGTTGCATCTTTTTTTTTTTTTTTTTCCTTTGGAAGATACAAAAGTTGAATCTTTAATTAATCAACTAATAAAAGATACTTGACCTCTTCAAAAAAGTTGAATTATTTAATCAACTAAAAGATAAAGTCATAGTGGCTCACTCTTTTAACTCGAAATTTTTGCATCGACCGCTCACTCAAAACTCTTCAAATGGGAGAAGCTCAAGAAGTGCAACTGCAAGTCATGCGTAAGCAATTAATAAGCTTATTTATTATTGTTTTTAATACGTATAAATTATTCTTTTAACTTGATTGGATAAACATAGTTTTTTCCTTTCTTCTTTTTGTTCATACATATGATTTTAGTTGCATAAAGGTTTAGATTTCGGGGCTGCTGTACATTCAAGGCCTTATCTTCTGTTTATCTTGATTCTATATGGCTATGGGGTTTTCTTGGGTCTTTGTAATTAATTAGTTTAGTTGAAGAAATCTTTCCTAGTTGCGTAAAATTTCTTAGGATTCTTACTCATACAAGGGTTTGAAAGATTTAGTTTGTTTCTTACAATTATTGACAACATTAGAAAGAGAGTATAGTGTAGATTGGTTATGTCCATGTTATTTATTTTGTAACCAACGTTTACGTCGTATGATCTTATTAACACGATATAAAAAGCTGAAGTGATTATTCTAGTTTATATATATATATATATATATATATATAAATTCTCTTTCAATCTATGCTCCTAAAGATATCATATTTCCTAAGATTATACTATATATATTTATATTAAAACCTAATACTTATAATAAATAAAAGGTAGTTAGTCTACTTATTATATATATATATATAAGTAATTTAAAAATTACAGTTAATCACTAATATTTCAACACTATATTGTTAAACATTTATTTATTTTCTAAGCAATATAAAAATCAATTCTACATTTTTTTAATTATATATTAATTATGAATAAATTTTTTTTTAAATATAAAAATGGTTTAAGATTTCTTAAATAATTTGTTTGTAGTTGTTTGTAACATATAAAAATAGAATAGTGCTAGACTTACAAAATATTTTACCAAAATTCATATGACATAAGTTGTAAAGATCTTATAAATCATAAGATGATATGATAAATAATAAGATTTTGATAACTCACATATCACATCATTTGAGCATGAATTTGGATAAAATTTATAGGAAACCTAGCATTGCTCATAAAAATAACAACCACTAGTTGAAAAAAATGTAAATATCGAATTAATTAAAAAGTTAAAATGAACTAATAAATTTGATTGATTCATTTTAACTTTTTAAAGTTATGAAATATTGATTATAGAAGTTATATATATATATATATATATATATTCAAGTTTAAATTTCAATCATCATTAAGTTTTTTGTTAAATTCAGAACTGCTCAATTTTTAGAAAAAATAGCAAACAATCCCTAAAATATCATCATCATAGTTATGTTTTGATTCCAATCATCTCAACAATTATGTTATCAACTTTGGAAAAGTTAGGTACTTTTAATGTCACAGTTAGGTACTTTTAATGTCACACATACACACAATATTCATCTAACGACACGAAATCAGGCATAATTGTGTGCTTATTGTTGTCATTTTAGCTGTCCTTATGGTGTCTACTACTTTTGTCGGGTTGCCAAATTTTGAGTAAATGAAAGTTTGGGAAAATTACACAAACTCCCCAAGATTAGGCAAAATTGCAACTATATGAGGATATTTGCGATACTAACATTAAGGCTACCTTAGGTTCCAATAATTCAACATAAACTTTTCTTGCTGTTAGAGAGTCGTTAATTAAGACAAACGATCAAAACCAAATTAAGTAAAAGTACCAAAATACCCCTAAATAAATTAATATATAATTATTTTAATTTAAAAATAATTAAAAAAACATTAAAAAATCCCATCATCTTCTTCATCACCTTCATAAAATTTTCTTTATCAATTTTCATATTATCAATTCATCATCAATTTTCGTTCAATAAATTCATCACCAATTTAAACCCAAATAAATTTATATATTAAAAAAAAAATCAAAACTAGTTCATCCTTACTAGTTCATCAACAATTCGTAATCAGTTCGTCCTCACCAGTTCATCATCATTAGTTCAGATATAGTTCATCATCATCATTCAAACATAAACTAGATCTTTAATCAACCTTACAACCCAAATCTTCAATAAAAAAAACCCACAACCTACTTTTCTCATTAACCAATAACCACAAGATCTCATCGAAAATTCACAAGGAAATTCAACCATACCCAAAAAAACTCACAAGGAAAAATCACACCAACCCAACCCACCCCACCCCTTCCCTCCCCTCCCCTCCCACTCCCCCCCCCCCCCCCCCCCCCCCCCCACCCACACAAAAAAAAAAAAAAAAAAAACACATTCACATACACACACACAAGGATATTCAAAAAAGAACTTAAAAAAAAAAAAAAGTCATTGGGTGTGGAGACCCACCTATGGATGTCCAATGATTGATCTCCACCAAGACCCAAATAAAGGCCAGTTGGTCTCCATTAGAGACCATTTGGGTCTTTACTTGTGAAGACCTAATCAATCTCTAAAGGAGACTGCCTTGGAGACTAGTTGGGGCTCCACTGATGGTCTCTAAGGCAATCTCTAATGGAGATCGTTATTTTCGTTGGAAGAGGAGATCATTGGAACAAGAGACTGTTGCCATAGAAAGCAAAAGGATGAGAAGGAGGAGACCGTTGCTTTCATTGTGAGATGAGAAGCAGCACACAATTTCCATATAAGGAGGAGACTTCTTAACATCTAAGAGCAAATCTTCTTCCATTAGAGGAGATTTGCTCTTTATATATATTTTTATTATTTGTTAAAATTATATATACGTTTTTAATTAAATTAAAAAACTATATATTAATATTAATTATTAAAGCATTAGATACTCATAGGATTTAATGTCATTTGACAATTTTACCTTTGCCAAATGGCCCTTAACGGCAACTCATTAATGGCTCTTGAACGGCGGAGGAGGTTTATGAATTATTGAAACATGAGGTAGCTTTAATGTTGTATTGCAAACACCCTCATGTAGGTGCAATTTCACCTAACTTCAAGGCAGGTTGTGCAATTTGCCCTAAAACTTTTAACACCTTCAACACATGCTAGCATATACTAAATCCAATGCTTTCTTTTCCTTTTTAAGAGAAATATATAATAGCAAAATGCTTATAAAGTATATACAAAACAAAAAAATAAAATAAAATAAAATAAAAAAAAAAAATAAAAGATAAAAATTTTCATTCGAGGAATGTGTAATGAACTAATAGTAAGGTTATCCCCACCCACCGCACTCTTTCAAGTGGTGAGTTCAACTCACAAATCCTACAAGTGTATGGATAATTTTTTCACTTTTATGTTGTTAGCTCTCTCCCACCTACCTAGAGCAAAAATCCATGTTGTGATTTAAAATCCTATCTTAGTGGGTCTCGGTAATTGTAATTGTAATTGTATTTAAAAAAAAAAAAAATTCAATGATCAACATGAACCCTAGGTTAGCAGAGGGCACTGACAATTATTTTCCAATCTTAAACAACTATATATGGTTTCTCAATTTTGGCTCTCTCAATTTTTCATCTCGCCACAAAAATAAATAACCACTCCTTGACAAAATATTTTTCCACTTCTGTAATGTGTTTACATATTGCCACATTAGTAATTCAATCTTCACAATCCAACCATTTCCAAAAGAGTAATGCTAGGTTTCTTAATTTTTTTCTCAAATTCATGTCCAAATACATGATGTATAAATTATTAACATCATATTAATTATCACATCATTTTATGATTTATAAGATGTTGACAATTCATATATATATATCATATTATTTAAGTAAAAAATTTGATAAACTTAATGTTACCTTTTCCAAAAACCTCGGTATTCATTCATCCACAATCGACCACTAACAATCCATCAACTATGGCAGCAAATCACAGTTATTATTAAACTAAAATTAATATCTAATTAACATATGATCATTCAAATAATATCTAAAGATTACAAATACCTTCCACATTGTAGATAGAGTTAGCTTTCTAGTGTAGCGGAACTCCAAATGATCTTCTAATAATCTACCTTTTCAAAGTACAGGACTCAATTTAAAAATTATTCAAATTCACCAAAAACTGTATGCTTAAAGTATTAAGGTGAAACAATTTCAAAGAAAAAAAAAGAAGTTAATTAAGATGAAACAAAATCCAGAACAATTTGCAAGATGCATGTGTTTTTCGAACAACTGGGAAATATATATAAACACACAGTTTGAATCCAAAATATTGTCACTATATAGACGTATAGAACTGTCTATTATCGTACTATTTTTCGTAAAAACAAAAAATGTTCTTCCACTTCAAATTGTTCTCCCAAGTTTTACAACAATAATTGTACTAGCTATACTTATAACAGAAGATTGATAATACAATCTTAAAATCCAAAAATCACAAATTTAAAAGCATGATTTCAGCTCATGATCCTTAATTTACTCGCACACCTCCCTTTAGTAGAAATGATTAAATATTTTTCTTGATTCTAAAAAGCTAATGGTTCAAGTCTTATCCTCGTCCTAAAATACAAGGTGTGGATAGTTTTTTCAAAATTTACTCACTATTATCCTCCCTAATAAAAAAAAATAAAAATCCTTGATTTACCCTTTTGTAGCAATCTAAATAATCTTTAATTAAATTAAATAGCATAAGTTGACAAAAATGAAAATCAGGGGAATTTAAAATGGAGCAAAATATATAGATTTGACATGTATGCTGCAGTGGCTCTGCTATGCTAGCCTGCAAGGCAATATTGCAGGGTGGAGGACACGAACACAAAAATCTAATACTAACGCAGAAATTATGTTCTGTGCATTCTTAGTGGTTGAGGAAACCGAAGAAGCAAACTCAGCTCAGGATCCAAACATCAAAAACCAATCAACATTGTCTAAAGACATCAAATATAAGTGGTGGCTCCTAATACTTCTCTACATTATCTCGGTCCTAGCCGGCCAGACTATAGCTCTACTTTTGGGAAGATTGTACTATGTCAAAGGAGGAAAGAGCAGATGGATGGCATCACTAATGCAGCTCGCAGGCTTCCCAATTCTACTTATCTACAACTGCTGCATTTCATCATCACCTTGCAACAACCCCATCACAACCGACCTCCAAACCGAATCACGATCTTCCTGGATAGTTGCATCAATCTATGTTTCTCTTGGCCTAAATAGTGCAACAAACAGCTTTCTGCTATCTATTGGCATGCAATACCTTCCTGTATCTACTGTGACACTCATTTCTGCTTCACAGTTGGCATTCAATGCATTCTTTTCCTTTTTCCTCAATTCGCAGAAGTTCACTCCTTTGATAATCAACTCTCTAGTCCTACTCACCATTTCTTCTACACTTCTTGTGTTCCACAATGAGTCTTCAAACCCCACTGGAGTCTCCAAAGTGAAGTATACAATTGGCTTCATATGCACAGTTGCTGGCTCTGCAGGGTGCGGATTAGTGCTTGCTTTAACACAGCTTGCTTTTCGCAAGGTTCTAAAGAGAGGGACGATTAAAGAGAACATCAACTTGATACTGTATCAGTATACAGTTGCAAGCAGTGCAATCCTGGTGGGACTTTTTGCAAGTGGAGAATGGAAAGGTTTAACTCAGGAGATGGAAGATTATGAACTAGGGAAAATATCTTACATCATGACTATTGCTGGTACTGCAATTTGTTGGCAGGTTTTTGCTATTGGAGCAGTTGGGTTGGTTTTTGAGGTGTCTTCACTTTTCTGCAATGCAATAAGTGTTTTAAGCTTCCCTGTTATTCCGTTTTTTGCTGTGATATTTTTCCATGACAAAATGGATGGAGTGAAGGTGATTTCTCTGGGGTTGGCTATTTGGGGATTTGTTTCGTATGTCTATCAGCAATACCTTGATGGTCGTAATTGCAAATGAAGTTTCCCAAAATTTCCCTTCTAGAAGAGGATAATGGTTGAATAAGTGAGCTTTTGAAGATCAAGTTGAGGCCAGTTTTTACACAAATGAAGTCCTTTGACTCTGAGACCAATGCCCTTGTATCAGTTAATCGTATATCATAATGAGTCCTTTTTCCAGCTTCCTGTAGATTTAATGTTTTAGAGGTTATGCGAGGGAAAATATATTAAAGGTCAAATGAGGGTCCTTGCATATTGTTAGCTGATAAATTTATGAAGCAGGCCATATCCAGGGGGATTTTGGCATGACAATTGATGAAACATGTTTAATTTGAACTAAGGTCTAATTAATACACATTTGTACGTAGCTGCATAAAATGATCTGAAATGCCACTAACATTTGATCTGCTATGTTTCACTGGCTCTAGCTTCTATAATGATTAGTAGCCTGTAAAATATTATAATGTTGAGGAAGAACAAGTACCATCAACCGAAATGAAAGAATACGCTTCATCATATTTCTTAGAAAAATTCGAGATAATGTGTAAATAAAGTTAGACTATGCTTATCATTAACATGTATTTGACGCTTAGATTTATAAATACCCCTTCACGTTTTGGATTGAGTGGTTTCTAACATTTATTAGGCTCATGAGATACATCGAGCATGTGGTGTGTATTTGTCATCTGAATAGTTATTTTCAGGTCTCTCTATCTCTATACGTTATTTTCGTGGGAACTTTATATTCGCTCGGATGGAGCTAATGTCATATCTAGAGCTAAATTTGTTAACATGCGTATTGTGCCAGTTATTTAGTCTTTAGCTGAGTTATTAATTTTTGAAACTCTAATATTATTGCTATCTGATAAACTAAGTAGGATCATGTAAACATCAAACGGGCACCAAAAGTCTTAATCAAAGTGGAATCAAGAGAAAAAATGTAACTATGTGCAACGTGGATCAAACATTGCGTTTTGGAATGCTTTAGTTATGATATTTCATAGAAAATTAGAAATTTGATGGGCAAGAAAGTCTCCAAAGAAGAACACTAGCCAGCCCGTTGGACAGAGATGTACAACATGTGGAACGATTCTATGGGAGTAAAAAAGTGGCACGCAGATGGCTGGTGGCTGCAGCGGCACTCCAGCCCAAGGAGTTTGGCCTATCAGCCATATGTCTTTGGTTCGATTTGCACTCAGAAGATGGAAGTAATTTTTCCATGTAATATGAGCCTCTTGTCCCCGATTCTAGAAGCTTAGTTTCGGATTATATTTGAAAGACTATCAGGAGTGTTCGGTGAATTATACGATATATTATATATGTAATACTTTATAAAAGAAAAAGTGGCACATGGCAATGTTAGTGCGCGCTTTCTGATATACCAGAGCAGATGCAAAGACGTGTAATTTACTAATTCTATTGATTAAGGATGACACGTCTGAAGGTACGTGTTTTCCTTTCAGCTACCTACGTCCTGTGCATCAACCATCAAGTCAGCCCTATCAGTTTTCATATAGATAGCAATACTATTTACACCGCCGAGAAGGTACGAGAAAAAACCCATAAGGTGATGGGTTTGATTGATTTTTACGTTCAACATATACGGACACCTAATTACTACCTCATGAAGTCATTTAGTTTGACTTTTTAAATAATAAATTTAAGGTGTCCTCACTTTTCGGCAATGCCATTAGTGTTTAGAGTCTCCATGTTGTTCCAATTCTTGCTGTGATAGTTTTTTTTGAGAAAATGGATGGATTGAAGATGATTTTAATGGTGTTGGCCATTTGGGCATTGTTTCACATGTTTATCAGCAATATGTTGATGATTGTAAGTCCAAGGGTCTAGATATATAGTTCGATAACGAATGAAGTATCCGTAGCATTCCATTCTAAACAAGTATATTGGATAAATGAGATTTATTTTTGCAGATCAAGCTGTAGTCAATATTTACATGGATGAATACTTCCATCACACGAAAATGCATCTCATAAATTCCTTTCCAACTGCTTGTAACATGTTTAAGAATTTACCATGGAAAATTAATTGGCCAAATTAGGCTATTTGCAACATGCTGTCAGGAAAGATATAGACATGAAAAATTGGTGAAACATTCTAGCTCAATCTGAACTAGTGTCTAATATCTGTATCAGCAAAAATGATCCAAGTTTGGGGCAAAACAGCTCAATTGCTACTAACAGTCAGTTCTTCTATGTATTACTGGTCTGACTCTGGCTTCTATAAACATCAATAGCCACTAAATCATTACAAAGTTGAGGTCTTGAACTAGTACAATCTAGATAGTCTTTTATTATGATAAAATTCAAGAAAATAAGAAGAATGTATTCATTAAGTCAATTTTAGTACTATCAATCTGACAATAAACTACATTTAAATAGTCTAAAATGATACCTAAAAGAAAATAAGTCAATTCTTTATTATTATTATTTTTTACTATGTTATTTATAAATTATCAGACATTCTTTTAATGCCTAAAAAAATAAAAATAAGAAAATTTTTGCACATGCCATCACAGTCTATAAACAAAATCAGAAGTTTAAATTTGTTGACATACTAAATTAACTAGGAAAAGTAGAAATGATTTTACAGCCAGTTTTGACAATTTAATGGACAGAGGCAGGCTCGCAGATTCCATTAGCTACGGAGAAACTTTAAAAGATTTTGGCATGTGGTGATTGGTGATAATCTCCTCGTCCCCTAGATAATGACCAGTGATCAAATTGACTTGCGTTACATAAAAAATAAAAAATGTTTCTAGTGATTGCCGCCCGCGGGACCCATCTGCCATCTGTGGTCCATCCAGGACCTAATTGCGCGCTGATGAATTTTTACTAAATGAAGCTTGACGGCAGCATTTTCCTATCTCGAAGAAGCTGTCAATTCTTATAACAATACAGCAGCGTGACAATTATATGCACGCAAATATTTTGGCCTAGTGTTGACACATTTTGAGAGGATCCCAAGAGAAACTCATTGATAGTTAAGGACGACATTGAAAAAAGATAGAGCTCTAAAGCTGGATGTATGCCACAATCACAAGTCAAACTTGTACAAGCTCTATCAGTGTGGTAGGATTCATCTTGGAAGACTACTACTCCATCTAGCTTGTCTCTTCTTAGTTTAATCCTTCCTAGAATCCTCCATCCAGCTACATGGGAGAAGTTCAAGAACTGCAACTCCAGGTCAAGGGTAAGTTTTATATGTTTTGAAAATTCTCTTTTTGTTTTTTGTTTTTTTTTTTTTGTTTTTTGGTTAATATGATGTGTTACAAGTTTGAGCACATCCCAGTGTACGGTAGGCTTTTAGTTGAATTATTTTGTTAATTTGTTACTTCCATAATAAAATACAAATTGAATAGTTTATGTATTCAAAATCAAGATGGTATCTTGTGGTAGTAAATATAAGATGAAAACTGACTTCAATTTGGGTTCTAAAAATTCAAGTTCATGTGCTCTAAAACTACCATATTAGTCATATTGATTAATTTGAGATATTACTCCGCTTTAGTGAAAGAGTAACTAATTTATTCAAACTAGTCCTGACAGAAGATAACATGTTTGGTCTCAAAAACAATTTAATAAAGTACAAATAGCACTGCATGAGTGTTTTGATTGACAGATCAATACATTACTCAGCATAATTTTTGATCCTGTAGTTAAATATTGTATTTGCAGTTCAGGAAAATAAAGAAGCGAAGTTATTGGAGCACAGAAGTGTTTCTGATGAACCAGTAATACATCAAAGCAGAAATTTGAGGCGCTTCATCCGAGTAGCTGTTTATACATGCTTAGTCCTGTCCGGGCAGGCAACAGCTACTCTGTTGGGAAGACTCTACTATGACAAAGGTGGACAGAGCAAATGGATGGCAACATTTGTGCAACTTGCAGGCTTCCCAATTCTTTTACCGTACTACTGCTTTCCACTGTCAAAAAGGCGCGAAAGGGAAACAATCCAGGCAAACCGACCTTCTTTCTCGATCCTTACATCGATCTATGTTCCCCTTGGCCTGCTTATATCAGCAGATTGTTTTATGTATTCAGTTGGGCTCCAGTACCTTCCAGTTTCAACATATTCCCTTATTTGTGCATCCCAGTTGGCCTTCAATGCTGTCTTCTCTTTATTCATCAATTCACAGAAGTTCACTCCATTTATAATAAACTCTTTAGTGCTTCTCACCATCTCATCTACCCTCCTTGTTTTTCAAAATGATGACTCCACGGACCAGAAGAATGTGTCCAAGGGGAAGTATGCAATTGGGTTCGTATGCACCGTTGCTGCCTCTGCCGGGTATGGATTGTTGCTTTCCCTTGCACAGCTTATCTTCAAGAAGGTTCTAAAGACGGGAACATTTACAATGATCATAGATATGATAGTCTATGAAAACGCGGTTGCAACCTGTGTTACTGTGGTGGGACTTTTTGCTAGTAAAGAGTGGAAAACTTTAACAAGAGAGATGGAAGAGTATGAACTAGGGAAGGTATCATATATTATGACTTTGGCTTGGACAGCAATATCTTGGCAGGTTTTTTCTATTGGCTGTGTAGGATTGATTTTTGAGGCATCTGCTCTCCTCTCCAATGCCGTAAGTGTTCTAGGATTGCCTATTGTTCCGGTCCTAGCAGTGTTCTTCTTCCACGAAAAAATGGATGGCGTAAAGGTGATCGCCATGGTGTTGGCCATATGGGGCTTTCTTTCATTTGTCTATCAACAATATCTTGATGACTATAAGCCCAGGGTTAATAATGGAAACACAGATGAAGTTAGTCAAGCCTAATCAGAGCAGCATACTGCTTTCTGCTTTCAATTGTGATGCTATTCATTCACCGCTTTCAATGCTTTCTTCCCCTTTATCTTTAATTCTCATAGGTTCACTACTCCTTTACTTTAAACTCTCATGTCCTTCTCACTATATCTGTACCCTTCTTGTGTTTCATAATGACTATGTGACCACGTCGGTCAGTGGGGTCGCCAAAGTATGCAATTAAATTCACATATCGGTGGACACCGTGTGTGGACCGGTGCTTGCTTTAAAACAGCTGACCTAACTAAAGATTTATAGGAACATTTAAAGATGGTAGATTAATGATCTTCAGTCAGTAGTTGCAACCACTGCTACCCTGGTGGAACTTTTGCTACTGATGCTTCTGGTTTATTTTTGGAGTGTATTATCTTTTCTGCATTGCAGTAAATGTTTTAGGCTTCCCAGTTGTAATTGTTATAGTTATTTCTGTAATTTATTTTTTTTTTAATGACAAAATAAATTAGAGTGAAGGTTATTAGTATCGTATGGTGTTGGCTTATTGGGGCCTTGTTTCCTATGTCTATCAGCAACATCTCGATGACTTTATTTCCAAGGTTGATACTATAATCAACAGTCAAGGATGATATAAAATTTAAAATAGATAAAAGAATGTAAAACCTGAACTAAGGTCATTAACATCTTATGGAATTGTGTAAGTAACTTGAACTGTAGGAAACGATCAAGAAGTAAGCAAAGCAACTGCAGTGCTACAATCTGTTAAGACTGCTATGTATCACTGACTTCTATAATGATTCATTTAAAGTCAACCCTTATAATATAGAGGTATCACTGGTGGTGATCTACTAAGGGTGTGTTTACTTGTTGAATTGGGGAATAGGAATGAGGAATAAGAATGATTGATGACGTTTACTTACTCTAAAATCATTTCGTAATGGAATGAAATGATGGGTTCCACATGAATTTGGGGTTGTGGAATGAGAATCTCATTCTCCCACCCACTTGAAAATCTTATTCTCATTCCTCTTTCCAAATTAAAAAGACTTTTATACCTCATATTAAATGGGGTTGTGAAACTTTTTTGAAAGTTATTCTTTTATTATTATTATTATTTTATTTTATAGATTACATGATATGTATTGTTATTGAATAAAATTGTTTATTTTTACAATATTATTGAGTTATATGAGAGTTTAAAAATAATCACATAATCAATAATCATAGCAGCTATAATTATATATATATATATTTGAAAAACAAAAATGATCACTATATCTTATTCGAGAATATAATATTATGAATCTTTTGTTTAAAAATAATAATAAAAAAATTTATAATGTGATTTCATATATTATGGATAGTTTGTAATTCTTTAACATTAACAAAAATAAAAAGTAAACTATAGATACACAATATACTTATAATAATATTGTTAAGAAAGTTTATTTTTGTTATGGAGTATAAAATATTATTAATCAAAGATATTTTTATAACTTGTAATTAATCAATTCAGATTCTAAAGCAAAGTAAACAGGTTAATAAGAATACTATTGATTCCGATTCCGATTCCTGTAATTGAAGTAAATAACTTATTTTGATTCTGATATATCATTTCGATTCCAAACTATTTTGATTTCAGATCATTCCGATTTCCATTTTGATTTATGTAATTGCAATTAAACACACCATAAAATATTCTGCTTCAACATATGTATAGTAAAATGTCCAGGCAATGAGTCAATAAACAAGCTAAATCATGTGCAAAACCACGTAGCCTTTGTTGATGACACTTTTCAAGAAAAAATAAGATAAAGTTTCTTAGCAACAAGTCAATTTTGTGTATTGTATTAAATGCAACAACTATTCATACACAGAAGGACAAAACTGTAGGATCTTTAGTAGAGATCACAGCCTTAATAAATAAAATAAAATAATTGTAGAAACTTGTTTCTTTTTGTTTCATCTTTATTGTTTCACATGTTAGATTAAAATAGTTTCTTAGAACTATTTCTACTTTGTTAAACTATATGTCAATATTTTTTTTTCTTTTTTCTTTTTAACCAGTTTGGTGAGAATACACCGGAACAAAGAAAATTTTTTATGTGATTTTGTGAAGGATTGTCATGTCATTTTAAACGTACAAACATGATATAGCAATAAGATCGGTCTCCAATCTCCTTCCTTCTTCCACCATTCCTTAAGTTTTCCTTTTCATCATGGTGGAGACAAAGAAAGGGACCTGTGAGGGGGTTGAAAACTTTTATATCCTCAAACTTTCATGTCCAGGTCCAGTTAATCGTAAGATGCTTCCTATTGATCTTATGTGAAGTGATAACACACAGCCAAAAGTAGAAAACGAAGATCTTTTGCGCGTGAAAACAACAGTAGAATGAGACAGGTTCTACAGGAAAACTAAAATAATTTCTGATTGGAAAAAAAAAAAAAGACAAATTGAAATGTATATATTTATTCCTTCTAGGTATAACTTGCGCAAATGATTCTAAATAAATAATTGTCAAATTGAATAAAGTCTGTAATTTTAAATCACATTAAACAGTAAAATATGTACTTAATAATAGAGTTTTTATTAGTGTCAATGTGGTTTTATATTAAAGAACATTCATTTAATTTGACAATCAACATAATTCGAGTCATAGCACTATTAATGAAGCTTATAAAAATAATTATAACAACTGATTTCTTGAGGCAGTTAGAGGCCTAAATAAATGAAGTTGGGTTTGTAAAATATTATAGAGAAAAAATAGACGAGATAAACTGAAGCTTTTAACAATGAAAAGAAATATTTTGATACAAATTGATGTTAAAAAATTGTTTTTGAAAAAAAAAAATAATATTGATTATTTTTGGTCAAACTCTTAAGAGATAGAACCCTGCACACAACCAACAGATGGCATGGTCTATGACGGTTGAATCTACGGCCGCATGGCTGTGGGTTCCTCCTTCACAAACAGGCCAATTGTTAACGTAGAATTTTTATCCAGACACCGACAATATTAGAGAGAGCCTTATAAGATAAACTTTGGTTGATACTAGTCTCTTCAAAATCCTAAAAAGTCTTTTCAAAATCCGTTTGAAAAAAAAAAAAAACTTCAAAATCCAATCAACAGCCGTTTGTGGCGATTGAACCCAGGACCGTATGGTTGTGAGTTGGACCCAACGGTTTGGGCCCATCCGTTGATGTTGATTTTCATCAAAGCATCAATAGGAAGCCAAGTGCCTGCCAGGAGAACACCCCTACTTAGCTAAACGTTGATTGGAACATATCTCTTGGAGAGTTATCAAAATCCAACCTACAGTTGGTGCCGTCTACGAGGATTGAACCTACAACGACATGGTTCATGTTGATTTTGATTATTCATGATCATTCACAAAAGGATCAACAAGTACGGGAGCACCCAGAGAGTTCTCCTTAGATAGGTTTCTAAGCTGAATTTTGGCTGGAGTAAAACTCCCGGAGAGTTTTCAAATCCTAACCAACAATTGGTCCTTCTGTGGGCATTGAACCTACGGCCATATGGATTCGACCCCCACGGATGGGGCCAACATTTGATTTTGATTTTATCAAAGCATCAATTAGTGGAGAGCAAAGAGAACTCGCCTAGGAGTTGTCAGTGGCGACATTGGTCAGTCTATTGACCCATATGTCTTGAAGATACAAGTTCTATTCCCAATAAAAACAGTTTCCCATTGTATAAAAATATATGGATTGTCTCCTCGATCATGTGTGGTTCCTTCTCTTTACCTATTTGTCGGTTGCTTTCTTCCGTATATGAGTCGCTCTTCGGACCTTGCTATAGAATCAAACATCATTTGATATTGACTGATTCCTGAGTTTATCCTAACCATTAAAAAAAAAAAAAAAAAAAGAACTCTCCTTAAAAACTCTTACTTTGGCTACAACAAGTCTTTCAGAAAGTTGATAGAATCCAAAGAACAATTAGTGACATATGTGGTACTGAACCTACGACCGCATGGTCGTTGGTTTGACTCACACAAACGAGATCAACCACTAAAGTTGATCTTTTATTGAACAAGTAGAAAAAGAGTCTAGGTAACTTTTTCAAGAAACCTAATGCGTGAAAATTAAGTTTGATATAAAAGTATTATTAGTCGTATACGTTTTTTTTTTTTTTGGATTGACTAAGGAGACTATCGAGACCAACCGGCTGAGACACTAATGGTGTGGATTGGAAAATTGCTCCTACATGGTGATATAAGAGTACATGTATTTTGATGTTGTGAAAATTTAAATTATTAATTAGGTGATACGGAAATAAATGAAGGATAAAAAATGCTATGAAATCAAGGATGTGTATTATTCTATTTAGACAATTAGGGGTCTGTATGAATGTTTGCCTAATACAATTCTTTTCCTAGAGCAATTGTCCTAAGGTGATGCCACCTTGGATAAATCTTTCTTTTGAACAAATAAATGTTCTTTTCTTTGAGCCTAAATTGGTTTGAGTAATATTATAAGTATTTGGTTTCAGCCTAGCCAAAATTAGTGTTAACTAATATTGAAAGTATTGATAAAATGATGTTGGCTTAGTGGATTCACTAAGTGGTATACTTATTGAACTTGCATTCCTAAGATTAGAAGTTTTGAGTTATAACTCTTGTCAGAAGTGAGTTGCATTCTTATTCTCCAAACATCGAATTTACCATGATAGTTGAAAAAAAAAACTAGTAATAAAGCATTTAATGTTTTAAGTCTTTAAACTAGATTGATAATTTCTTAAACAATATCAACTATTTTGATTTATTATTATTTTTTTTTTTTATAGAAAGATAATATATTAAAGAGAAAATGAACCTCAAACGAAAGAGGATATACAAGAGAAATCCAACTCAGCTAGCTTGACAAGCCAACCAGGACATGATTGCACCCATAAAGTAGAACTATTAAAACCTAATGCCCAATTAGCAATACTATGAGCAACCCTATTACCTTGCTTATACACAAAATTAAGAGAAGGTATGTTATGTGCAACCATTGAAGATTTAACATCTTCCATAATATTTGCGATATCCAATCTTGAAGAAAGAGATCTATTACAAAGTTGGGCAATAATAGATGCATTTGTTTTCAAGCATATGATCCTTTGAGCATCAATGGAAGGCCTATTACAAGGGCTAAAGCTAAGAGGATAAATGAGACGTCAAATGGGTTGATTCAAGAGATTTGAGCCAAGAGTCTTGCGCAACAAGGATTTGACGATATGGAAAAGACACCAATACTTCAAAACATGATCCAAGTTCAAGATCAAGTCCAAGATCATAAATATTAAAGGCTTGGGTGGTTATTTGAAAGCAAATTGGGTTGGTCTCATTTGTTTGTATTAATTTGAGCTTAATTTGTTTTGTGCGCTGGTTTAATTAAGTTAGTTTATTTAATTAGTTGTTAAACATCAAACTTTGATATCTTTGGGCCTTAATATGTTTTATTATATGTTGAGTTATTAGTTTATGTATTGGGCTATCAAATTTAACTAATTTAAGCCCAAACTTAGTTAATTTAAGCCCAAGTGGGGTGTATTAAGGTGTTAGGACATCCATGTAATGTTTAGAAGCTAGGGTTTCATTTATTTTGCCTATAAAAGGCCATGTAAACTTAAAAAATGGGATTCGATAGTTTTGAATGAATTTTCAGTTTTCTCTCTTTGTTCTTGAAGAACTTCGAGAATTTATCAATGATTAATTTTTGAGTTATCAACTTGACTTATCTCCCTCATTTTTCTCTTGTTCTTAGGAGTGGTGTCTTTATTATCTTGGTTCGTGGTTCGTTAATCATTGGGTCAATGTATCTTCTTTTTATTTTCTTTATCTATTCTTGAATTAAACTTTCTTAAAGCTATTGATTCAATTGGTTGTGGGTGTCGTATCGTTATATACGAGGTTTGCATCAGTATAAAGGAAGAAAATGATGCCGAATAGCTAGCTTTAACCCTTTTAAGATAGCAAGGGCTTTATCAATATCTACAGCAGAATAGTGTTTGGTACTCAGGCCGATAACAAACTGAACCTGACCCAAATGGTTCCTAATGACAATCCCAAGACCAGCTTTTTCCTTAGACTTGGAAAATGTAGCATCTGAATTAAGTTTGAAGAAACCAATAGAAGGAGGAGACCAATATACCTGGGCCAAAGGTTTGATTGAAGCGGAGGGAAGAGACCTTGCTTATTTATAATCTTGAATATAGAGAGCCCAACTTTTAACCAAGCATCATTTGAAGGGGGAACCTTTTTGCCATGAACAATGACATTTCTATTAGGCCAGGTAAGCCACGAAGCCACAACAAATTGCATTACCAGATATTTTGAATTTTTCCCTCAAGAAAGAAAAACACTTTAATTTTATTTGGTTCTCTAAGGGCATATTTGTAACCCAGCATTGGATAGGATTGGACAAAATTTTTGTCTAATCCAATGTTATTTGTCAAAATTTTATTTGGTTCTCTAAGGTTGAATAAAGGAACAATGTATGGTGAGCAGGAGTGGACAAAAATCTAACACACTGGATTGGTCTAATGGATTGAAACGATCCAATTGATTTTGGACCAATTCTCTAGGAAGTATTGGATCATTCTGATACAATGCTTCAAAAATTGAATCGTTTGGATTGATTTTGGGTACAATGGTTGGAACCAAAGGACTGACCTAATAACCAAGTATTTGTTATTAAAAAAAAAAAAAAAACCCAAATTGGCTTTCCCCTACTCTCTTCTTTACCTTTATTACTATCCCAGTTTGGTGGATAAAATAACCACTTAGACTCTTGTTCCTCTTCCCTTCCGTTTGGTTTTAAATACACAAAATATACCTATAAAACAAACTAAATCAACAATGAGTGCAAGTTCCATTCAAGTATTTATTTATATGCAATATAAGATATAGATATTATTTTGATGAGCTTATATATCCTCTTTGTAGTAATGTAAATAAATCACTACCATATGTATCCTCTTTGTCATAAACACTTCACATTAGTTGTCCACATACTGCTTTTGCTCCATTTATAGGTGCAAGTTCAAAAACTTTGTAGATAAACAAAAACCATTAATGAGTCATAGGAGTTGACTAACCTTTACTATGATACGGAAAACTCATGAGTGATGACAAAATATAATGTTGGGTTAATTGGATATTGGGTCAGGTCTACCTAAGATGACCCAAATCCGAAACCCAAGATCCAAATAACATTTGGATCAGTTTAAATAATTGATGGAGCAATTAGTTATAATTAGTAAACCAACTACTTTTGGCAATTAATTGATGCATAAACTATTGAGCACTTGATGCATAAATTGCCCAATAATGTGGTCATGCAAGAAGAGACAAAAGGCCTGCATAAAAAACACACAAAAAACAGAGAGTAAAAACACAAGAAAAGTTGACAGGAAAAATAGAGCATAAAGGGCAAGGAAAACTATACATGAATAGAGATTTTTTCCCACTTTGTGATTGAAATCCAACCTTTAGTTGAACAATCAGAAATCCAAATCAATTGTTCTTGCAGGCCGAGTATGTTTTGTGCTTTTGTTTCATTATTTTCATGTTTTAAATGATATATACATATTGTTATTGATGATGATTGTAATTTACATTGGTATTAGAGCCTTTATTGGTGTTGTTTGCTAGTAGAACGATGATAAATAATAAGAAACTTACATTTTATATGAATTTAAGACATTTAGAACATTGTTTTCGAAAAACATGATGAATTGTAAAAATACCCGAATATGTTCTTAGTCTTTAAATGTTAGTAAACTTCTTTATTTTGGCATAGCTATTATACTATTGGATAGAGCTCGAAAAGAGCTTTCCAATGGTATGTTATATGAGTTATTTGGATAAGAAACGAGTGAGAAAAACGCTTTTAAAATTTACCTATGAAAGTTGAAATTCTAGAAATTGATTTCAAGAGGTTGAAGACGATGAACAGTGGTTTGCCATGTGGCGACCAGGGGAGAGGCCACGTCTTATAGGTAACGTGTCAGTTTCTGGTGGAGCCACGTGGAGAGCAAGTGAACCAGTTAGAGGAAGCCACGTGTACAATATATGGTACAATATGATTCGGCCACGTGTCATGCTCTGGTAAAGACATGTGTAAAAGGTGTGGCAACATTTGGGACAGCCATGTGTCACATAAAATCAACAAACCAGGCTGTGTCACATATCAGATAACGTGGAAACATATGGATTAGTCACATGTCAAGACGTGTGGCCATGCCAAAGCTAGTCACATGTCACATCGAGACTAGATGTGGTGTGCATTTGTGCTATACGCACCATTGGTGTAACGTGATTGCCAGCACATTATCGAGACTATCCCGACGCGTGAGGCTCAAACCTCACCGTCGACGACAATTTCTGACGATCGAAATTTAAAAAAAAAAAAATTAATTCTTATTTCTTTTATTAACCTATTCATTTTATAAAATTTAATCTTATATTTAGTTTATTTAACTAAATTGTTTAATATATTTAACGTGACAAATTTTGTAGATGGTCTATCGTGTTATTCATTATTTCACTGATTCTGATGAAAAAATCGAAGAAGTCATCGAAATAATTGAAAGTCCTGACATCATCGATATTTCTGATGATTCAGACGATGTCATAGTTAATTCTGATGATGAGGAGGGCGTCGAGCCTCTACTTTCGGATTATATGTCTTTTTATTATCTGACTGATGTTATAGTCATTTCTGATGATGAGAAGGGCATTAAGCCTCCGAATTATGTGCCTTCTGATTATCCGAATGATGTTATAATCATTTCAGATGATGAGGATAACATCAAGCCTCCAAATTATGTGCCTTCTGGTTATTCGGCTAATGTTATAGTCATTTCGGATGACGAGGATGATATCAAGATTATTGAGATATCAGACGATGATGTGGACATCGATGTTATGGATACTTCTGATGATGAGATGGTTGAGGTGATAAACATCTCATCAGATGAGAAGGATTCGGAGATGATGATTGATTTTAATCAGTATATGAAAGAGTATCATAAGGAGATTGATTCGCGTAGCCTTTATCTGCCTAATTGATGTTGTTTTTTCTTTTATTATTATTGTATTGTATATAGTACTTTTATTTATATTGGATGTTCCATATTATGCATAGATTATGGATAGTATAATTCTCTTTATTTATCATTTATAAAATCTTGTTCTATTCATGTTGCTTTACGTATAATGATATCTATGTGCGTGTCCTAATTCAAGTAAAGAATGACATTAGGACTACTTTGCACAAATACACTTACAAATATGATTTAGCAAATAATTGGAAGTGGATAATGATGGATGACTTGACTACATTTTCGATTCCTGTCCAAGGATTCCTTTTTCATATTTATGAGTGTATAGTTGCTGTAATATTATAGTGAAATGATAATAGATGTGCTAGTATAGATATAGAAGGATATATATCGTAAGTCTCTAAATAGAAATGAATATCATTGTAGGAAATGACTTCAACTTCAAAGAATATAATTGCTAAATTAAACAATGGAGATAAATTGAATGATGACAATTATGATATTTGGCACCGGAAAATTCAATATATTCTCAAAGAGTAAGATGCTCTTGAGACCTTGACAAAAACTGTGGTACTATCCCAATCAGATACATTTGCTTAAAGTAGAAGAGACATGGAGATCTATCAGACTTGGAAAAAGAAAAATAGCATTGCTCAGATTACGATCCTGAGCAGCATGGATGATGATCTCATGTGCATGTATGAAGATTATGAGACTGCCAGGACATGTGAATGACTCTAAAAGATAAATATGGTGGTACTTTAACCACTAAATTGAGGAGGCTCACCATTAAGTTTGACACCTATAGGAAGCGCCAGAATCATACCATGAGGCAACACCTTAAGGAGATGTCAAACATGATTCGTGAGCTCAAGACTGCTGGACATAATCTTATTGATGAGCAGTAAGTAAAAGTTGTGATCTGGTCTCTTCCCTCTAGTTGGGAGAATATAAAGATCAACATGACTCACAATGACAACATCAAGACATTTGATGACATTGCACATCATGTTGAATTGAAAGACGAGCGATTAGAATCGGCTAAAGCTTCCGGTCAACTTTACATGGCTGAAATCAGTCAGCACAAAAGCTTAGGCTTTAAGCGCAAGGGATGGAAGAAGAACTTCAAGAAAGAGAATGAAAATTTCAAGTTTAAAAAGAATGATACCGAAAAGTGCAAGAAGAACAAGCGCGCTGGGGTTGCGAAAGACAAAGTTAGAATGACCTGTTTCAACTATGACTAGTTATGCCATTTTGCTCGTGAATGTACTAAGCAAAATAAGCTTAAGGTACTATGTTACTCCAACATATTTAATCATGCTTATGTTTCTAGCTCAGTATTACTAATTGAATCTCGTCCTCTATGGACTGTAGACTTAAGGGCAACTAATCATGTAGCTAGAGATCAAGGAGCATTTGTGGAGTATCGTCGAATAAATCAAGGATCAAGATGGATATATGTGGGGAATAACTCACATGTTGAGGTGAAGAGTATTGACATTTGCAAGCTTGTCTTGAATGGTGGCCAAATACTCTATCTCTATGATGTATTATTTGCTCCTAATATTTGATAGAATTTGATTTCTGTACCAATACTTTTTAAATTAAGATATGTTTTAAACTTTTATAGTAACAGTATGAATATTTATTTTAAACTTTCATTGTAATAGTATGGATAGTCATTTAGATTCTATTAGGATTGACACTGGATATTTATTGGATGATTTTATTGTATTAAATATCAATATGAATGGTTATTATGATGATAATGATTGTTTTTCATTAATTGCTTCTTCTAACATTGTAAATGTCGATGTTAATACTTGACATACCAGACTAGGGCATATCGGCCAGGATCGAATGAATAGATTGGTCAAAGAGAGACTTTTAGGTTCTCTCAATAAGATAGATTTGCCTATATATGAAAATTGTCTAGTAGGAAAAATAACTAAAAAACTATTTGAAAAAGGAATTAGGATTGAAAATCCATCACAGTTAGTTCATTCTGATATTGGTGGACCTATGAATGTTAAAACTAGAAGTGCTGCTTCATATTTTATGACTTTCATAGATGATTATAGTCGTTATGGTCATGTTTATTTAACCTTCCATAAATTTGAAGCATTAAATTGTTTAAGATTATGTATAAAGTGGAGAATCAGTTAGATAAAATTATCAAAGTCTTACGAATTGATCGAGGACGAGAATACCTCTCTGAATGATTTGAGACGTTGTGTCAAGAGAAAGTTATCAATAGACAATTGACCGTTCCTAGGACTTCGCAACAAAATGGCGTAGCAAAAAGAAGGAATATAACTTTATTAGAGACAGTAAGATCTATGATAGCACAAGCGAACCTCCTAATATTTTATTAAAGAGTTGCATTAATGATAGCTCTTTATATTCTGAATAGGGTCCTTACCAAGTCAGTATCTTTCATACTCTATGAATTATGGACAGGTGAGAAACTTGATTTCACTCATATGCGACCTTCGGGGTGCGCAAGATATATACATGACTTATCCAGTAAATATAGAAAGTTGGATGCTAGAGGAAAGAAATATCTTTATTAGATATTCTGAGCACTTGAAATGATATGTATTCATAGAAGAAAATTCAGATGGAAGCATAACTGAATTGGAGTTACATGATGTGAATTTTTTAAAGAATGAATTTCCTAACAGGGGTGAAGTTGAAAAAGATTTTCAATTTTACGAATTGAGTGAATTATATGATGTTATGCATTTAAACACTCAACTAGAGGTAGATAGAGATTTATCTGAATACTCAGTCCCTAGTAAGAGTGATAAAGCTATTGAAAGAGCTTCTTCATTTGTTCCTAATGGGAGCATAGAGACTAATACGTTAGTGCCCTCGAAATAATCAATTCGTAGAAGCGACCGTAAAACTGTTCATCATCGTCAATTTGAGATCAAAAGGGAAGCTTTTATGCTTACTTCACATGATAGTGATAAGCCAAAGAATGTAAATGAGGCTTTCAACTCACCTATTAAAGAATTTTGGATTAAAGCTATGCAAGAAGAGATAGAGTCAATGAGAAGCAACCACGTCTGAGACTTAGTTGACTTACCACCTGATCGGAAAGTCATTGGAAACAAATGGGTTCTCTGTATCAAGCGTAATGCGGACGGTTCAATAGAAAGGTATAAGGCGAGATTAATAGAGAAATGATATACTCAACAAGAGTGTATAGATTATGAAAAAAAACTTCTCCCCCGTTGTAAGGTTTGCTTCAATTCGTCTTATATTAGCTATCATTGCACACATTGACCTGAAATTACATCAGATGGATGTAAAGATAGTTTTTCTCAATAAAGAAATAGAGGAAGAAATTTACATGGAACAACCAGTGAATTTTGTTTCAAAAGCTCATGAGCAAAAAGTTTGTAAGCTCAAGAGATTTATTTATGATTTGAAACAATCCTCCAGACAATGGTACGTTCGTTTCTATGAGACAATAATATTCTATGGATTCTATATGACTAAAGAAGACAATTGTGTGTATGTCAAACGGGTAAAAGATAAATTCATAATTTTGTCTTTATACATGGATGATATTTTATTAGCCGAAAATGATAAAGAGTTTATGATGATTATAAAAGAATGATTATCTTCAACTTTCGAGATGAAAGATATAAGAGAAACTGTCTTTATTTTAGGTGTTAAAATTAACCGAGATCATTCTAGGAGAATTCTGGCTTTATCATAGGAGCCTTACATTAAAAAGATTCTCGAACGATTCCATATGGCTAATTGTAAGCTTATAGATACTCTTATCTCGAAGGGACAAACTCTTAGTCTCGAAATGTGCCCAAGACTCCACAAGAGCGTGAAAGAATGCAAAGAGTTCCTTACTTCAGTACTATCGAAAGTCTTATGTACGTTATGATATACATGAGACCTGATATCTGCTATGCAGTTGGATTAGTTAGTAGATATCAATTCAATCTTGATCAGAAACATTGGATCGTTGTGAAAAAAATATTAGTATATTTGAAGGGGACCGTAGACTACTTCTTATGCTATCAAGGTGCTAACATGCATTTAATTGGGTATATAGACGCTGATTGGGGAGGTGACTTGGATAAGTAAAAATCTACTTTAGGTTATGCATTTTTGCTTAGCCAAGGTGCTATCTCTTGGAGTAGCAAGAAACAGTCAAGTATTACGTTGTCCACCATGAAAGCTGAATTTATAATGTGTTCAACAGCAATTCAAGAAACAATATGGCTTAAGAGATTTTTAGGAGATCTGATTTTAGAAGCTGATACGAAGAAGCCGGTTATCATTTGTTGTGATAGTCAAGCAACCATTGCTTATATAAAAGATGCAAGGTATCATAGTAAATCGAAGCATATAGAAACTAAATACAATTTTGTCAAAGATATAGTGACAAAGAAAAATGTAATGATCAAATATATATCTACGCATGAGATGGTTGCTGACCTGCTTACAAAAGCTATGACGAGAGATGTATTTAAGTCACATGTTAGGTGGTTAGATCTACGTAGATTATAGTGTTGTAATTGTCACTTTGAACTTGTTATACCTATTTTTGGGACTGTAAAAATGGGCTGGTAAAAGCCCAAAGAACAAATCAAATAAGCTGGCTCAGCTCTCAGCTCATCAGCCTCCAGGTCGCAGCTCGCAGGTACTCAGCTAGCACAGCTTGCAGCTCCTCACCATCCAGCTCTCAGCTCATCAGCCTCCAGGTCGCAGGTTGCAGGTCCTCGGCTAGCTCAGCTCGCAGCTCAGCTC
The DNA here is from genome assembly GCA_019925255.1 of Litchi chinensis. NCBI lineage: Eukaryota > Viridiplantae > Streptophyta > Magnoliopsida > Sapindales > Sapindaceae > Litchi > Litchi chinensis. The sequence continues at coordinate 18,291,659 of CM034469.1, read as the reverse complement.
AGCATCCAGCTCTCAGCTCTCAGCTCAGCTCAGCTCAGCTCACAGCTAGCTCAGTCTCTAGCTCAGCTAGCAGGATGGAGCTCTCAGGTCTCGTACCAACGAGCTCCATATTATTCCAGATCCCGAGGAGCAATTGATGCAGTATGACTATGACAGAGTTGTTAGTCAATGCAATAAATGCTATGTCAGAGTAGTTGATTTCTTTACGTGTACATCACTCAAGTGTAATCTTCATTCCTCTATAAATAGGAGGGGGAAATTCATTGTAAAAAAAAGAAAGAAAGATTTTTAGTATTACAATCACTCTGAAAAATAATATTAAGAGTGACCCGTGGATGCAGGCACCATTGCCGAACCACGTAAAAGTCTCTATGTCATATCTCTCCTGTTCTTCCTCTCTCCTTTCTTTGGTGTGCTCTTTGATTGCAGGTATTGAGCGTTGGATCATCCGGTCGACCGAGACCAAAAATCAACATCGACAGAACTATATCCATTTTTAAATAAATACATTAGATTTATTGTATAATACTAGCACATATTCATTTCACTTGAATTATATAAAATATATCATCAGGTTGGAGACTGATATTCTTACACGTACAGTTGTCTTGGTTGTAAGGATGGCAAGCCAAAATGAGATGCATAAATTGGAGTTTGTTCTCTCAAGGACTTAGAATATATGAAATGTTGTCTTGGTCATAGCTAAGATGAGGTTTTATACCAAACATTAATAGAACCGCTCGTGATGTATCCCTACCATCATAAGAACCTCATTAAACCATATGTAAGTTTCTTAATAAGAGGCACTTAAAAAGCAAGCCTTTTAGAAACTCAGGTTAGACGTTATAAAAATATATGAACTAAGATCTATATAGTGAATAATCTAAATATAATAAACATAAGCGTACTTATTAAAGGGTAAGATTTACTATAACATGTATTTCATACCGCGTGTGCTTATAGTGACCGGTACGGAAAATGAGTGAGTTTATCCCTAATTCCTCATTATGTAAGTTCCATTAAAGTTTGTAAAAACTTCTATCTATGTCCTTAGTGACTATTCACTTTGTCTTAAAGTAACAGAGTGATGCTTATATTATTAGTGTGTCTTCTATGACCATGATAATGTAGCCTGTGAGACATTTTATATGATGTTAGTTATTTTTGTTGATCAATAGATGAAAATGAGATAGAAAGATTTAATGAATTTTATTTTTCATGTATTTACATGTCGACAAATTGTGATTTGAAATCACAATTGTAATTATATGAAGTATTGAGGATCAAACATCTTGTGTTAAAGGGATCGAATATGCTTGAACAGATAAAATTCTATTAAATCTAAGACATAATAATGAACAAATTGAAAATCTTTTGTATAGAAGTACAATTGAGATTTAAAATGTAAATCCTATCACATATATTGTTGTTCATAAGTCACACGGTATATTTGTTGTATAGATGCATGTACTTCTTATCATAAAGGGGTTACCGGTATTTTTCTCTGTGAATTCTATTTGGCTCATCTTGTGTGAGTGAGAGATGTTACGTTAATTGGGTATTAGGTCGGGTCCACCCAAGATGACCTAAACCCGAAACTCAGGATCCAAATAACATTTGGATCAGTTTAAGTAACTAATGGAGCAATTACTTACAGCTGGTAAACCAACTGCTCTTGGCAATTAATTGACGCATAAACTGTTGAGCACTTAAACTACCAACCGTGTAGTCGTGCAAGAAGAGACAAAAGACTTACATAAAAAACACACCAAAAACAGAGAGGAAAAACACAAGAAAAGTTGATAGGAAAAACAGAGCATTAGGGGCAAGGCAAACTATACCGTGAATAGAGATTTATTTCCACCTTGTGATTGAAATCCGACCCCTAGTTGAATAACCAAAAATCCAGATCAATTGCTGCTATAAACCGAGTACGTTTTGTGTTTTTGTTTCACTGTTTTCATGTTTTAAATTATATATATTATTATTGATGATGATTGTAGTTTACATATAGTAATTAAATTTAGTAATAGCTCACCACATGATGACAAATGAAATACTACGTAGGAAAAGACACTAAATCGGTTTTTGAAGAATCACCTCATAGTATCTTAAACTTAGGTACCGCAAAGCTTGGAGATTCTATCACTTTCTAAGAAAAAAAATAGTTAAAAATCACTTTAGTGGGGCCAAAAGGTTTTGGCATTTGCTGATTTATATAATATCTTTGACTTCCTGTAAGGAAAAATTCTTATTCATGTTATGATATCTTTCCATAGGGTTGACTTAAACTTTAAAGTATAGTAACTCAATAAATGCTCATTATTATTAAATCATATTGAAAATTGTTGTGTCTCATATGGATTTTATTCATATTATATTATTTAATATGCATAATCAATTACCATTAATTGTATATCATAGGTAAAAGATATATAATATGAACGACTTATAAAAAAAACCTTGATAAGATTTATTATTATTATTATTATTTTCAAAATCAACGCTTTTGATCTTGATTTAGAAGTGTTAGAAATCAGATCGTACACAACCATTAACCATCATTATAGTTTATGAAAAACATTCTCTCTTAATAGAAAAAAATAAACAAAACATATACACTCAATTTTTTTTTTTTTTTGCTAACATATATAGAAGCTTTTTATTTAACTTTATATATAGATACATGGACTAATTCCAACCATACATTTTTTACCAAAAACAAGTACACAGCCCATACCATTTAAAAGACAAAAGCTGAAATTAGAATTACTTAATCTCTGCTACAACAAGTAAAGAAAACTTAACACATTACATCCCAACTAAATACAAACTAAACCATTACATTGAAACTAAAGTAAATGAGATTGCTTAAACTATAAGAAGGCACAAAAATAACAAACTTAAGGCAAAGAGTTTCCAAGAAAAGTTTCACATTCTTAACACTTCTCGAAACTTTTCTTGGACACTTCTAGCTTGCTTTTAGGAATCACAAACTAAGCACAAGGAAGAGCTTTTAGTGAGTATGTCTGCCACTTGCTCCTCTAACCTGCAATGAATCAATTGAATATCACCAATTTTTTCAGCTTCTTGTATTGCATGAAACTTAACATTAATATGCTTAGTTCTTCTATGATGTATAGGATTCTTAGCCATTGAAATAGTTGAGTTGTTGTCACACTTGATCATAGTAGGCTCCTCTTGTGCAAACATAAGATCTGTCAAGAGTTTTCTTATCCATAATGCTTGATTTGCAGCAGATGCTGCACTTATATACTCAACCTCTGTTGAGGACTGAGCCACCACCTCTTGCTTCTTGGAGTTCCATGAAAATGCTCCACTCTCAAGTGAGAAGACATAGCCAGTTGTACTATTGGAATTATCCACAGAGCCTGCCCAATCACTATCTACATATCCTTCCAGCTTTGCATTACCATTGCCATACCAAATTCCAAAATCAATGGTACCTTTTAGGTACCTCAACACTCTTGCCAACACCAAGATGTGTTAGACTTGGTGAATGCATAAATCTAGAAAGCAAGCTAGCTAGAAACATTAGATTAGGTCTTGTGGCTATCAAATAAAATAGGCTTCCCACTAAGCTTCTATATAGAGAAGCATCAACTTTTTCATCACCATTAGCTTTGGTAAGCTTTCCATTTACTGCCAATAGAGTTGTTATCGGGTTACAACTCTCCATTTTGAACTTCCTAAGCATGTCCATACTATATTTTCTCTGTGAAAGAAAAATTTTGTTGCCATTTTGATGTACTTTCATTCCTAAAAAATATCTCATTGCTCTAAGGTCCATTATTTCAAATATTTAAAACTTACTTTCCTTGAACTTTTTAATTTCCATAATGTCATCACCTGTAACAAACAAATCATCAACATACAAGGACACTATAACCTTCTTCCCACCATCACAAGCATTAATATAAAGTGCAGACTCATTTGGACTCCTTCTGAATCCATTTAAAAGAAAATGGGACTCAATTATGCTATACCAAGCTTTTAGAGCTTGTTTTAGTCCATATAAAGCCTTATGCAACTTGTATACCTTATCTTCATGGCCAGCAATCACAAAGCCAATAGGTTGCTCAATAAAAATCTTTTCTTCCAAGGTCCATTTAAAAATGTAGACTTTACATCAAGATGAAAAATATTCCATCTATATTGAGCTGCCAAAGCAACCAAAAGCCTTATGGTTTCATACCTTGCTATCGATGCAAATGTGTCCCCACAGTCAATCCCGACCATTTGTGAATATCCTTTCACCACATGCCTAGCCTTATGTTTATGAATTGAGTCATTCAGGTTTAACTTGGTTCTATACACCCATTTTACTCTTATTACTTTTCTGTCAATAGGTCTTGCAGTCAATTCCCAAGTTCCATTCTTGTTAATCATCATCAACTCCTCATTCATTGCATCATTCCATTCCTAAGACATTGATACTTCATTATAGCAAAAGGGTTTCATGACTGCATTGCTGCATTTCTCATAAATCTTTGCCAAAGACTTGGTTTTGATCACTAGAAAGTCCGATTATGCTATTGACTCTTCAAAAATAGCTTCATCAACATTTTGAGCATCACTAGCAGTAAGAGAGATATCAATGTAAGCTTGTATTTCATTTCTTTTAACTTGATTTTTATCTCAATCCCGATATGCACCCTCATCTATCTTAACATATGTGCTAACTGTCATGTTTTTGGACTCCGTAGCTTTTTGAGCTAGTCGCATAGTCAAGAAAAATTCTCATTTCCACTTTGTCATCTAGCTTGGACCTCTTTACATTTGGAATATGTGAATAGCAAATGAAACTAAAGGTTTTTAGGTGCTTGACAGAAGGTTTCCTTCCAAACCAAGCCTCAATGGGGGTCATATCTTGAACAACTTTAGTGGGCAATCTGTTCAAAAGGTATACTGCGGTATATACTATCTCTACCCAGAATTTTTTTGGTAATTTCTTTTTTTTCAACCAATAGACATTTTACCACCTCCATCACGGTCCTATTTTTTCTTTCGGATACATCATTTTGTTGAGATGTATAGTTTATAATAAGCTAATGCTTGATGCTCATTTCATCACAAAAATCATTGAACCTATTGAAGGTATACTCCTTGCCATTATCAGACCTTAGAACCTTTAGTTTCCCACCGCACTCATTTTCAGCCATAAAGTTGAATTTTTTGAAAACATTGAATATTTGAGTCTTGCTTGATAGAAAATACACCTAAGTCATTCTAGTCAAGTCATATATGAAGAGACTGAAATATAAATTTTGACTTAAAGATGGCACACTCATAGGACCACACAAATTTGTATGAATCAATTCTAACTTGTTTTGAGCTCTTATGACAGAGTTTGATGCAAGTGATTTGCTATACAGATTCCCCAAGTTACAAGCATTACAAACATCATCAATACATCTGATTTCAAGCATATCAGTAACCATACTATGAGTTTGCATAAAATTCAACACATTTAAATTAAAATGGCTAAGTCTTTTGTACTATAAGGTTGAATTATCTTGCTTAGACACTAAGGCTAAATGATTTACTTGATTCAAATGCAATAGAAAACTATTGTTGCACATATCAACCTTAACTACTGTAGCTTTATTTGAATCAAGTATGATGCAACTATTTTCCTTAAATGTGAGTGTATAACCTTTTTTTAATAGCTGAGCAACACTAAGCAGATTTTGATCTAAGTCTGGAATCAATAAAACATCACAAATAGACTTAGTACCATATGGAGTTTGAATGGAGATAGTACCTTTCCCAGCTGACTGCACCAATTCATTATTTCGGCCTCACTTTGATCTTACAATTTCTATCAAGAGAGGTAAATAGGCTGGAATCTCTAGCCATATGGTATGTGCATCCAGAGTCAACATACCAAACATCCGTTGAGGTAGAAAAACACGCTTGTGTTGCCATGAAGAGGTGATCCTCGACCTAAGTTTACTCATTTGTATAATTTGCTTGTTGCACAAATTGTGTTTGAGTTTGGTTTTGCTTGAGTCTGCAAAACTTCTCCCTATGACCTCATTTCTTGCAATGATGACACTGAATTTAAGGCTTGCCCTTGTACCAACAATCTTTGGATTGATGATTGGTTCTCTTACAAGTTGCACAAAGTGGAAACTTCCCTTTTCCTGTAGAATCTGATGAGGTTTCATCCATCTTGGCTTTGCCTTTAGTATCTCTATTCTTTTTGTCAAAAATCTACTTCTTTTGGTCCTTCTTACTTGTGGGCTTCTATTTTTGGCTAGCTTGAAAAACATCCTCAACAACATCATCATTCCTCATAGACATTCTTTGCTCTTAAGCTTGCAGCTTACTAACCATTTCAGATATGGTTAGTTTCTTCAAGTCAAAAGACTGTTCAATAGCAGAGACCTTAGCCCCAAACTTCTCAAGTAAGCTTATCAACATCTTCTCCACCACTTTGTAGTCTTCCACCACTTCTCCATAAAGTCTCATCTGGTTGACAAGCTCGGATAGCTTACAAAAATAATCTTTGACAGTCTCACCATATTTCATTTTTAACATTTCAAATTCTCTCTTAAGAGTTAGCAATTTAACACTTCTAACTCACTCACTACCCTCATTTCTTTCCTTTAACCCATCTCAAATCTCCTTGGCAATTTCTAAATGCATAATGGTGGTGAAAACAGCATCAATCAAGGCTGAATGCAGACATGAAATAGCCTTGTCTTTCTTCATTTTCTCTTCCTTATGTTGGTTAATTTGAGCTATGGTAGGATTAGCTTTAAGCAGTGGAATTTGCTTGTCTTGTTCCATATACTCCCATAGACCAAAGGACTTCAAATGTGATTTCATTTTAACTATCCAAATCTGGTAGTTTTCCCCAGAAAACCAAGGAACTGGAATGGCAGCACTACTCCCAGTTTGCATTTGTTCACTCATTAGTATTTCACTCACTCAAGACTAGTGTTTAAGCACACAAATCCCTCAATATTAGACCTCACAGCCCATAAGAACAATACCCTGATACCACTGTTAGAAATTAGACCATACACAACCATTAACCATCATCACAGTCCATGAAAAACATTCTCTCTTAGCAGAAAAAAAAAAAAAAAAAAAACTCAATTTTTTTTTTTTTTGGCTAACATACATAGAAGTTTTTCATTTAACTTTATATATAGATACATGGACTAATTCCAGCCATATATTTTTTACCAAAAACAAGTACACAACCCATGCCATTTGAAAGACAAAAGCTGAAATTAGAATTACTTAATCTCCACTATAATAAGTAAAGCAAACTTAACACATAACATCCAACTAAACACAAACTTAACAATTACATTGAAACTAAACTAAATGAGGTTGCTTAAACCATAAGAAAACACAAAAATAACAAACTTAAATTAAAGAGTTTCTGGGAAAAATTTCACATTCTTAACAAGAATAAACCTATGTGTAAGAGGGCAATTTTTGGCCACAATTAGGGAGCTTTCAATAAAATTTTAAAAAGATGATTTTGGTATTCAGTGAGAGGGTTTTATTCAAATTCTAAATTAGTGGGTTGTTTTTATATAAATACTCAAACTTTAAGGGATTTTTGCAAATCGATCTCCCTATATAATGTTTTATCTACATCAATAATTTTAGGGGAAAGATCATTTTAGTCCCTAACTTTTGGGGAAAAGATCAAATTTTTAACTATGTTTCAAAAAGGGACAAAATGGACCCTAACTTTTCGAAAAAGTGTCAAATTAGTCATTCTCGTTAATCAACTAACGGTCAAACTTAACGGATGACATAATGTACAAGAGTAATTTTGTCATTTTAGGGATTAAAATGATTTGAAAAAAATTAAGAAAAAAGTTTAAGGGATCAGATTATTTTAATCCCTAAAATGACCAAATTACCCCTGTATATCATGTCATCCGTTAAGTTTGATCGTTAGTTGACTAACGAGAATGACTAATTTGACACTTTTTCGAAAAGTTAGGGTCCATTTTATCCTTTTTTGAAACATAGTTAAAAGTTTGATAATTTCCCAAAAGTTAAGGACTAAAATGATTTTTCGCCATAATTTTATATAGAACTTGACCACTGTTCATATTGTTTGTCCTAATAAATAAGTCCACAGTAATAGGGGCTCTCTCCTATGTTTCAAACGGTTTATAAATATATTTTAGGAAGTTTGTAGTGTGTATTTATCCCAATCACACTACATGCCACATGACTTGAACTTATCAATTAATCATATTTTGTATCTACTTCACATGCCCCGAGTAGGTGACATGAATGGAATGGACATGTTACATTCGTCATATGCAAGTTTTTCTCCAAACAGATTATGTCTGTTGCTTACCTTGGATGGATCAGTTTTATCAAACATATAAAAGTTTGATCAAGATAATTTCAAGCATGAAGAGGTCGCCACTTCAAATAGGTAATACGACATGTAAATTACATCGAAAAGAATAATCTAAGTTTTGATGCGGTTGTCATTACGTCATGATATTCCATATTGTCATTAATAGCTGAAACCGCAAAACACTACCACAAAAGAAGTGTGGGATAAAAAGTGATACTCGTACACGCATCATTCTTAAAAAAGATACTAAACTTTGAACACTCCCTCTAGTTAGCTACCCTCTTGTTAGCGTAGTCCTCTGAGTTTCTTTAATTATCTTTCAAAATGGCAGAAATTCAAGAGGTGCAACTCCAAAACATGGGTAATTTTGGTTTCTCTATGTGTTCACATTCCTATTATTATTATTATTATTATTATGTGTTGCTGTTGTAGTTAATCTTTTTGTATATGATGTTTCCAGCTGAGGAAGACAAGAACGCAAACCCAAATGAGTACAGCAGTGTTCCAAATGAACGACAAATACCTGAACATCGACGTGATAATTTCGGGCGTTGGATCCGAAAAGCTATCTATACGTTCTTAGTCCTGTCAGGTCAGTCAGTGGCTACTATGTTGGGAGCACTCTACTATGACAAAGGTGGACAGAGCATATGGATGGCAACACTTATGCAACTTGCAGGCTTCCCAGTTCTCCTTCCTTACTACTGCATTCCACTATCAACAAAAACAAACACAGGAAAAATCCAGAAAAAACAGCCTTCTGTAGTTGTCCTTGCATCAGTCTACGTCTCCCTTGGCGTGATTCTGGCAGTGGATAGTTACATGTATTCAGTTGGGCTCATGTACCTTCCAGTATCAACATATTCCCTCATTTGTGCATCCCAGTTGGCCTTTAATGCTTTCTTCTCCTTCTTCATCAATTCGCAGAAGTTCACTCCATTTATAGTCAACTCTTTAGTGCTTCTCACCATCTCTTCCATCCTCCTTGTTTTTCAAAACGATCACCCTACAGGTCCTGCAGGTGTATCAAAAGGGAAGTATGCAATTGGGTTTGTATGTACCGTTGCTGCCTCTGCCGGGTATGGTTTGCTGCTTTCCCTACAGCAGCTTGCCTTCAGGAAGGTTATAAAGAGTGAAACGTTAACAGCGATCGTAAACATGATAATCTATCCATGCCTGGTATCAAGCTGTGCTATACTGGTTGGACTATTTGTTAGTAGAGAGTGGAAGAAGATAACAAGAGAGATGCAAGAGTATGAACTAGGGAAGGTAGCTTATGTTATGAATTTGGTTTGGATAGCAATAGGTTGGCAGATATTTAATATTGGGGCAGTAGGATTGATTTATGAGGCATCTTCGCTCTTCTCCAATGCCATAAGTGTTGTGGGTTTGCCTATTGTTCCAATCATGGCAGTGGTCGTTTTCCATGACAAAATGGATGGCTTCAAGGCGATTTCCTTGGTGTTGGCTATATGGGGCTTTCTTTCATTTCTTTACCAGCACTATCTCGATGACTGCGAATCGACAACTGATGATAGAAGAATAGATGCAGCTCTCTCAGATTCCTCTACTGGGAGTCAATAAAAGTCCAAGATTGATGATAAAAAATAAATGTAGTTCAATAGAAGAGGTAGAACATTCTTCAAGATGAACTTTGAAATTGTGTTCAATTTAGCAAGATTACAATTCATGAAACAGAAAATGTACGTAAAAGGCATTCAATTGCTGCATTTACAAGTCGTTCAAAGATTTACGGAAAACGACCCAAAATGTTTTCAGCAATAGTACATTTAATATAGTAAACAATTTCAGGTATGTTTGGCTTGACAGTCAATATATCTGGTTAGATAAACTGACAGTAAGCGATCCCAGAAGGGAAACTACAAGCTACTCACTGGAAGGGCTTGGCCTGCTTGGAAGGATAAGCAGACCAGTTTAACCGTTTAAATCTGTAATTTTTCAGCTGACATGATCTCTACAGGCTCCTCTAAGATGGATTAGAATCTTGCTGTCTAATCACTTAATAATGCAGCCTCTATAATTCTTATGCATTGTGATTGGAAATGCAGAAAATGAAGCAACCATGCGTTAATTGTGACAAAGGCCTATATTATCATGAATGAAAACCTAATATGCCCTTCAAATATCTCTCTGTCATCATCAATATCTACAAATATTTCTCTTTCATCATCAATATCTGCAATTAGGAGTGTAATATACAAACATGCTTCTTACGTTTGTAGAGACCCTCTCCATTTCACCTTCCAATTAAGCACATAACATCATTCCCATAAAAAATAGAGAAAAAAAATAATGTTACATCATCCGTAATTCACATGTCTAAAATGTATAATATATAGGGCCTCTCTATCATCAACTGCAAATTTAACCTGTTATGTCATACATGCACTACATGTGTATATGGCCCTCTCTGCAATTTGACAGAAGTGCTTACCATTATTGCATTACATTTACACACATTCTTTACAAGCATATGAACCTTCCCTCTCTCTCAATCCTGCCAGATTGCTATTTCTGAAATTTCCTAAACATGGGAGAAGCTGAAGAAGTGCAACTCCACATCATGAGTAAGTCTGTTTTCTGATGTATTTGTGTAAAGAGTAGGGAAAATACTTACTTTTTGTGCATTTTCTTGTCCTCTGCTCCATCAGAATTATAGATGGAGTATGAGTTCCTATAATTTCTGTAAACCACGAGTTCTTATGCCATCAAAGTATAGCATCCATAGAAACTAAAAACTGTGTAGCTATAGCACTGTAGGACTATGATCTCAAATCTGACCTAATATCAAATTAACTTATGAATCTTACTAAAAGAAGGTTCAAATTCCTCTTAAACAACATGTTTTTCATCCATACAAAACGACATAACTTATGTATGCAACCCTTGTCTAACACCTGATTGCATTTTATGCTTCTTTATCCAGAATTACCATAAAATGTAAACAAGGCAACCTGATGCCATTCCAAGACTATGCTCTGCATATTGATTTCTCACATAAATTATAGCAAATGAATATAGCCCGTCCACATGTTAGCATCAAAACATTATGAGATTACCATCAAAAGAATAGTCTACGGACTGGAAGGCTTCTTTAATATGATTATGATCACAATTAAACAATTACAAGAAGCAGACAAAAAGCAAACTGTTTATTTCTGATAAACCAGTTCAAAACATAGAAACTTTCATTCTCACTGCAATGCTTTGGTATGTTTTGCTACCAGCTAAAGAAGACAATGAAGCCAGTTCACCTGCATATATGAATTGCAACAAATCAACTCGCCCTCAACTCATAAGTTGTATGTGGTGGCCTCAAGTAGTCATCTATGTGCTCTTTGTCCGCTCTGGCAAGGAGGCAGCTACACTCCTGGGAAGACTCTACTACAAAAGAGGAGGTAAGAGCATATGGATGGAAACATTTGCACAACTAGCAGGATTTCCTCTTCTATTTCCTTACTACATCTCACCACCCAGAAACCCCACCACAAATAGTCTCCAGTCAGAGCAGCCATCTAGTGTAATACTAGCACTCGCCTACATCATTTTTGGCATATTTCTAGCAGGAGATAGCACGATGTATTCAGTTGGGCTCCTTTACCTTCCAGTATCTGCTTTCTCCCTAATTTGTGGATCCCACTTGGACTTCAACACCATTTTCTCATTCTTCTTTCATTCACATAAGCTCACTCCATTCATAATCAATTCTCTAGTTCTTTTTATCATTTCTTCCAGCCTAGTCATATTTCAAGCAAACTCTAAAAACTCCATAAAAATTTCTACAGAAAATTATGCAGTTGGATTCATATGTACTCTTGGGGCATCAACTGGGTATGGATTGATGCTTTCTCTCACACAGCTCTCCTTTGAAAAGCTTCAAAAAAGGGAAACATATACAATGGTCCTGGAAATAATTATATATCAGTCACTAGTGGCAACATGCGCTGCCCTTGTTGGACTTTTTACTAGTGGTGAGTGGAAGGGTATAAAGAGGGAGATGCAGGAATTTGAGCTAGGAAGGTTATCCTATATCATGACTTGGGTTGAGATAGCTATAGCTTCCCAAATTTACACTATTGGTCAATAGGGTTAATTTTTCAGGTGTCTTCCCTCTTCTCCACTGTTGTGTGTGTCTTGGGTTTGCCCATTGTTCCAGTTCTAGCTGTCCTATTTTTCCAAGATAAAATGAACGGGATAAAGATCATTATCATGGTGTTGGCCACGTGCGGGTTTGTTTCATACATCCATCAGTACTATCTGGACAATTTGGAGTCCGAGAGTGAAAAGACACCTGTCTGTGTATTTCCCAATGCTTTCTCAGCTTGAGAAGGATTATTGATGAGCACATGACATCTGCACTTATATTTGAAAACTTCATTTTCAAATAATTTATCATATGAAACATTCTCAGTCCTCCAAGTAAAATAATTTATCATCCCACTCACAGTGAGTTTTCAGTCTTTCTCAAGGTGTTCCATTCAATCTGAGAATGGCCTTATGAAGATAAGATACAAAATTACACAAGGCAAGGAATTAGCCTTAAAAGAGGAATGATTTCTATTAATCAAAGAAAAAGCAATAAACTACATGACCGAGTTGTAGACAACAAAATTCCATTACAATATACCTTGAAAAAGGTGTGCTTGGAAACCAACCTCAGACCAAATCTTAAGGACCTTCTATTTCCAATAACTCATTAACTGAAACTATAATTTTTTCAAAATGAGGGGTATCAATCTACTTATCCAGTAAATCTTTACAGAAATTGAGTGACTTCCCTTGTTTTCTCTTGCAGGAACTGCAAGTAACGCAGACTCACAAGTCTTACTCAAAATAACATGTCACACTAGTCTTTGAGACCTCACTAGAAAGAAACTGAAAAATGAAGCTTTAATATGTAAATGATAACAAAAAGAATATATAAAAAATTTTAACTGAGTACCAAGCTGGATGGAATTCAATAAACTACATGAGACAGCCAACATACTGAGCTCGAGGATATATTTTCTGTAGTTGTGGCCATTGCACAAAAAATTGATCAGCTATGTGCAGCTTGTAAAGAAGCAAGCCACTTAGTGAAAGCCTTCTCACTCTTGCTATACTCTCAACGTAGAAAATAGATGACCACCTAATTCCCATTATCTGCAGGCAATGTTGCAAGGATATAAAAGGAATTCCAACACCATCAATTCAGTTTTATCAAGCTGGAAAAGATTAAATTATAAGGGCTTCAAAGGAACTTTTCCACACCTTAAATAGAAATGCAATCACACATAGAGGAATACAAGTCCCAGGACCATTGCAAAGAATCTACAATGAGAGAAAACTTGAGGAATGTTAGCAAGGTCTGGAGTAACTTTGCAACCACCATAAGAAATGCAAGACAGAAACGGTAAAACTAATACCACTTGTGGTCTGATTTTAATCATGAGCCAAAGTGCATGAGCAGTAGCAAGTAAAGTTGTCCAAACAGAGGTTACATATGATTGACCAACTTCCCTACTTCTATAGATCTGCACGAACTGTGCTGAGACCTCCTTGATCGCCTTCTACAATAACAGCCAATTTAGTAAGGAACCTTCCATATAAACCAGAAACAAAGATTGAAAAATAAATAAATGTATCACTGCAACTTCAACAGTAGATGCAACACCTATGATTCAACTGCCAAGTGAAATGAATGACATACTGTATATACACTGAACATAAACAACAAAACAAAAAGAATAAGTGTAATTCACTTAAAGATTGATATAGATATTAATATATTTAAAACACAAAGAGCAAAAGAACATTAAAAATGATGCAAGATCACGATTACTTTCCAAAGCTTTGAGTCGCTAAATTCAAAGTAGTCTGTTTAGCACATTTTCACATACTTTAAAACAAAATCGAAGGGCAAAAGTTTCATGGCATCTTGTGCCTCTAAGGCCTCAATAGAAAGAAGAGGACAAACAGACATCGATACTATTTTCGATCCCCTAATCTATCAACAAAATTTACCTTATAAACCAAAGAATCCTCAAAAACACGAGCCTTTTGGAGACTCATGTTATCAGTTGCGGCAGCGATGTAGAAGCGCGGCGTGAACCTGTCCATTTGCAAGACCGATAAGAGATTCATCATCTCCGCCGTGTGTCCTCCTATTAAATTATTTCGAAACACATATATTAGCTGATCATATAAATAAATAAATAAAGCAACGGCAAAGAGCTAATTTTTGGTCTTCACCTGAACCTAACACGATGAGAGTAGAGAGCGGCTGTGTAGATTTGTTCCAGCGAGGTTTTCCGGTGAAACAGAGAATGTATAGTGCCCGAATCACGATGATTGCAAGGCTAATTGTAAGAAATGCGGTTGCGTACAAGCAACTCTGGTTGATTTCCTCCATCGCTAGAATTTACTCCACTAAAGAAACGGAAACATGTTAAAATCAGAGTTGCGATGAATTTGATGACAAATGGAGAAATCGAAGAAAAAGAATCATTGACTCTGCTTCTGGTAACTGAAACGAAGAAGAGAAAAATGAGCGGTCGGTTACCGGTGATGCGAGCTCCGTCCGTCACACTAGCTGTTAGTCTTTTGTCTAGGTTGCCAATGGCTTTTCCATCTGACTAGTTTATTATTGGTATACTCTCTTCTCGAAAAAAATTTTCAAAGAATTTCCAAAATTTGTTGATAATGTGTGAAATTTTCTTAAACTTGTTTGATTTACATAATTAATAATCTATTAATTAAATGTAATAATAACTTAAATTAAGTCGAAATATAGTTATTTTTGACAACTTCCTCTTTTCTTTTCTCTTTTTTTCTTTTACAGATTTTTGGATGGTGAATTTGAACTTGTAACTTTAGCTTCATGCTAAGTTTTGTAAATTGAAAAAAAAAAAGAATTGTATTACTGTAAATAATTAGAATTTTAAACCTAAAAATTTGAATAAAAACAAATTTTGCAAAATATCCTAAAACTTAAAATTTTCAATTTTATTTATTTAATTATATACAATAAAAGTTAAAATTTTTGCATTAACAGTTACTTTTTTTAATATGTTAATTGAAAACTTATTAAAGAATTTATTTATGAAATTAAAGATAGTGAAAATGAATTATATTATATATATATATATATATATATATTGATTTTACCATCAATGTCCTCTAATTTTAAAAAATTAGGACGAATCAATTAAATTCATCAGTTATATATATTATTTTTAAAATAAATTATCTCACCTATTTTAATTCAAATACAATAGATGAATTTGATTGGTTCGTCTTAACTTTTTAAAGTTATGAGACAATGATGATAAAATTACTATATCACCAAAACACTTATGTAAGATTCATTCATTATTCATTTAGTTTATAAGCTCTCACTACAACAAATGTGATATTTGAAAAATATATATATTAAAAAAAAAAAAAAAAAAAGAACCATGTAACTTTGTTGTTTCTACATGGAAGGTCATGGCTATTGAATCATCATAAACTTAAGTCAATTTCACAATTTGTAAATTTCAAATCAAAATTCATTAACTTGGCCAATGCAAATAAACTCTGATCTGCGGCCCAGAATTGGTCATAACAAATCACTTCTTATAATATTTTTTGTTTTTTGGAACTCACATTTTGTAGTATTACGCAGCAATTGTAGTTGATAATGCAAAGAAATCAGTCATTCTGGAATAAATATATGCACTTAGCAGAAAATGATGGCCGGCAGGGACATGTTAGATGTTACCCCTACAATAACTTTATTACTTTGTTTGCATATTTTGTCAATCTTGGACATAATAAAAGATTATGTAGCAGTACTGCTTAGTTGATTTATAATTGTATATGCTTACAATTTGTCAATGCAACAAACTTACGCTTGATTGTACATACATGAGCGGCAATATGTGTGCATAGATGTATACATACATTTGTATGTAAAGGAAGATATATTACAAGAAAGTTCCAGATTGAATGGTGTGGAAATTATCATGAACTATATATGCTCTACTGCATGGCCTGTTGTGCTGAAGCTGGTCTAATGGTGAAAATTCTGGTGACTCAAGAAATAATAAAAGAAACGCACATAATAATTTACGTGGTTTGGTCTTGTAACCTACATCCACAGACAAAAACAGGAGAATCGATTTTACTAATGAAATGAAGTTCACAAATTTTGTAGTGAAACTCTCAAAACCAAAGCCCCAATGCACCCAATTTGCTACACTCACACACGAGATATTAAAAGTAACACTGTAGTTGGCTCTCTCATCTGGTTATCTATTGCTCAAGCAGCGTGCCTTTTTGTAACAATCAGATGTAATCATAAATCAAAGAAGTTGACAGCCAGTCTCTTAAAGCGATTCACATCGTAACTGCCAATTAGCCATCAAAGGGAATTTTCACAAACAGGATTCAATTGCATGTAATCCCAACGGCCAACAACTTCATTGAACTCCTATTCATGCACTTATGTGGCCTCACAATTCAAGAAAGGCAGCTAGCTCTAAGCAATCTGCCGAACACCACATTCAAGACATATCTGCAATGGACCCAAACGCCATGTCACAGAAGTGGGACAAAATGTTAAACTTGAAGCGAAAGAAGAAGAGCAAGCTATGTAATGATGGGTGCATACCTCTCGAACTGGATGCAACAATCAGGAGTTTTGTGCCACTCTTTAGAGCTAGTGGTTCACATGGACATTTGGAATATCTGCTATCTTGTACCAGTCCTCTCCCGTCTCCTTCTCACATCGCTTCACTAGCTGAGGGCATTTCCAAATACCCAATTTCTGTAGCCTTGTAAGGCCCTGAATGCTTGCTGGAAGAGATGACAACTTCGGGCAATCATATATTAAAAGAGTTTGAAGAGAAGTAAGGTCTCCAAGCCAGTCAGGCAATGATGCTAGATCAGGGTAGCCAGATATATGCAAGGAATGTAGTGCAGAGACATACCGGAGAGCCTCAGGCAGGACCGCCAACTTTGGCAACTTAGGGGAATCAATAGGGCTTTTACGCCCAGATAATATTACAATAAAACCATAGGGACTGGTGCTCGAACTTCGTAATTCTATGCAATCGCTGGATATCTCTAAATGCTGCAGGGACTTAAGGTATTTAATACCATCTGGCAAAGCCACCAGCTCAGGGCAGCCAGTAAGCGTCAATTTCTCAAGGCAAGAGAGATGTTGTAACCCCTCCGACAAAGACGTGAACTTTCTACAGTCACGTAATCGCAAAGATTTAAGACATTTGAGGCCTTTCATCCCTTGCTCCATAAAAGACTCAAGCTCATTGCAGCATGAAATACCTAATGTTTCAAGAGCATTGAGAAAGACTAGTTCTGTGGGCAAACACTTCAGCTTGCTGAAAGAATTAATATAAAGACTTTTCAGAGAGGTGAGATTTAGCAGCATACCACGTGGAAGGTAAATTAATTTATCGTTCTTCGAAACCGTAAGGATAGCAAGGCTTTTTAGATTTGAAACTGATCCTAGTACAACCTCATTGCAATCTGCAACAATTAACCTTGTCACTGAAGGAAGACATGGCAAGGTCAATTTAGGGCATTTGAAAATTTCTAATGAGGTAAGACATGGGAGTAGCTCCCTTCTATCCTCTCTTGAGAACCTCTGCAAACTAGGCAAATCATCAATCGTGAGAGTTTGCAAAGACGGGAATCCACTGGCTATTGCACCACCTAGAGAATTATTATCAATGTACATCACTTGACTCATTCTAATTAAATGAAGAGTTCGAAGAGAAGGTAGTAGGCCTAAGGGAGGAAGTTGAGAACAATTTTGACAGCTTGAGAGACTTATATGGACAATATTATTAAGATTATGGTCCCGCATCCAACAAGGAAATTGAGTACCTTTATACCCTGATATGTAAAGACGTTCAAGGTTTGTGTGAGGTTTAAGGGCTTCAAATACATCTTCCTGCGATTTAAGATCATTGTCATCATCTTCCCAGCACAAGCCCAATTCACGTAGACTTCGTTTGTCAGTCAAATTGGCTTCTCTAGCATCCAATGGATTCTCTACCTTTTGCAAGTGCTTAACACATAAACGTCCACCAAGATTCAAGCCTTTCAATTCACTTAGATGACAACCTCTCTTTTTACCCACAATAAAGCAAGTTAAAGTCTTTAGGCAAGTGATTTGCCCAAGTTTTGGTGGCATTTGAGATAATTTTGCATTAACAGGTAAGTAAAAGTGTCGAAGATTCGTCAAGTAATTCATGCGCTTGGGTAGTTCTTGAAGATAGTAACACTGAACCAAATTCAAAGTTTGCAAATTATATAGGGTACAAATTGATTCGGGAAGCATTTGGATTTCGGTGTGAGAGAGGTCCAAGTATCTCAAATGTTTTAAACGGCTTATTGAAGATGACAACTTTGTCAGGCGGACTCCTCTTGCACTGAACACTCTAAAAGAACTTAATTTGGAGAAGTCACAGGAAAACTCAACAGCACTACTCCTAGTTGTTGTATGCACTAGGAATGTCCTTAAGTTTTCAACTTGATATAGAGCTTCAGGATAGGGATATAACGTCCAACAATTATCAACAGATGCAAAATGACAAGTTCTTTTTGAGACACTAGCTAAGCTTTCAATCTTTTTAGAAAGACATTCATCCTCCATGATTGATTGTGCAAGATCATGAACAAGGTCATGCATTTTAAGTCCATTTAAGCATGGTTCATCATTTTTGGACTCTTCTAAAAAAGATCGCAAACATAATTCATTGCAGATTTCATTACCAATATCTTCAGGATTCAATTTTTCAGTGAAAGGAATAAAGCCATTGGCCATCCAAAGTTGAATCAAAAGTTCTTTCTCAATCACATAATCTTTTGGAAAGGTAGCACAATAAGCAAAACATTGTCTTAATTTTGATGGTAAATTAAAATAGCTCAATTGCAATGCTGGTAAGATTGTATTTTCATGTTGAGGTAAATTCCAGAGTTCACTTTCAACAACAGAAAGCCATTGATTTTCTTCAGTTTTATACCACATCATGCTTCCTAAAGACTTTACAGCTAAAGGCACACCTCCACACTTCATAACTATCTCCTTTCCTAGCGCTACAAGGTTTGGGCGTTCTTCTATTTCGTGACCAAATGCACAATCCTTAAATAATGACCAGCATTCATCCTTGGTTAAACCTGACAATTGATGTAGAGGGACTGTTGCCATAATTGACGCAACCATTTTGATTCGAGTGGTAACAATGATAGAAGCACCTCGTGATCCACAACAAAGCACGCGCTTTAACCTGTTCCACTTCTCTTGATCATCATTCCACACATCATCCAAAACAATTAAAAACTTTTTCCCATTCAAGAGATCTCGAAGGCGTCTTTGCAAAGGGTCCAAATCTAAGGCCTCACAAGCACTTCCAGTTGCAGATTCAATCAGAGCTTTTATTATTCTTTTCACATTAAAATCCTCAGAAATGCAAACCCAAATTCTTAACTCAAAATTTCTCATCACCCTATCATCATTGAAGACCATTTGAGCAAGTGTTGTCTTTCCAAGCCCCCCTAAACCAACGATAGGATACACCAAAAGGTCATCAGAGCCGGCTAAATTATCAGCCAGGCACTCAATGATTTTTTCTTTATCTTTGTCCCTTCCATATACTATAGATTGAGTAATGATGGAGCCAGTTTGACGGTTTTCCATGACTTCTTCAACACGCCTCTCAGCACCTCCCACAATACAATGAAACTTCAAACGCTCTTCAGCAATTTCGTCTAACCTCTCTCTTATGTCTCGCATCCTATGGCCAATCTTACGACTAAACAAAATATTATGTGGATGCAAATAACACAAGATCGGAAAAGTGTGTACCTTCTTAAGCAATCTTGAATTTTGCCCATTAGACTCTAACAGAGCTGCTTCTGTTGAGCACTCATCCAGGATGTCATCTACCTTATAAGCCGCATCTTTGAGCTTCCGCAGCCAATTCCGAACTGCCCTGTCTTTTATTTGCTTCTCCTCTGCATCTTCAAGCACGGCCTGGATAGTTGATAGCAAGCTCGAAAGTTTCTTCATTTCTTTGTCAACAGCCCAAATTAACCCAAGCTCATTTTGGATGAGAGAGTTCAAATTTTCAAGCAAAACTTGAAGAAAAGCCTCAGCCATTTTTCACTCGCAAGTTGGAAATCTTAAGTGTTTCAGGAATATTAATGATTGCAAGTAGATAATGGCCAACTGCTGGTCTGGGAAGATAGTATAGGAAGACTTTTATGTGCTACCACGCCAATGTGAATAACAACTTACAATGACAACTAACGAGAGAAAATAAATGCATGCCTTTGAAAAGAAATACAACTACTATTCGTGCAAGACTTGCGTAATTGCATGGAATATCAATGAAAACTTGACTCGCAAGTTGGACAGTGATTGAGAATTTAATATGGGAAGACTTGGAAAGTTTATTCAAAGGTTATTAGAAAGCTAACTTTCTTTGAGATAAGTTCCCCACAGAAGACTTGGGAATTTGAAGGAAGATGAAAAGTGTTTCTTGTCCTCTTCTTACGTGATGCATGCCAGCAACGCATGACTTGATTACTTGAATGATTTGACAGCCCTTTTTCAAGCTTTGCTTTTAAAATTAACATCAGTTACAAACAATTGTTTGGAAGCAATTGGAATAAAACAAAATCATCTAAATCTATCAGATATAATACTGTGCGGAATTAAAATTGAGATGAAAATGTAGAGAAAACTTACTGTTACTAGACATCAAGTTACCATATATGAAATCAAAAAATTATAAAGTTAAATGAAAGCTCTTTATCATCCAATTGAATTGTAAAAATGATATTATAATTAATAAATTATATATTGTATATAACATGATCTACACAACATTTCCATATCACATATTTGATCAGAAATTTTGAGCAATCCAACGTGCTCTATAAAAATATAGAATGTGTTGCTTTATTCTCCTACTATTTTTTTTAAATACATTGTTTTACTAAAATTTAAGATGAGATTGCTCTAGTAGTAAATCTCTCACATTTATATCTACCAAATGAGAACTTAAATTTTCTAATAATGATGGAATCGTAAATTGAAGACTCGATTCAAAATAAGTTATTGTAAATTGATAATGCATGATTGCATTCCAAAATATCATTTTCACCATCTACAATATAGCTAGCATACATTTCTCTATGATTGCATTATTGCTTACCAACCCTGAACCATCTTCTGATTTCCGCCCTAGTAGGTTTCCAATTGTATAATTATCTACTTGAACAAGTGGGCAATATCAGGATCCACCAAGTTCACATCCAACCATCCATTCAACCGCATGTACTCAATATAATAATCTGGTGGCTTCACCGGTCGAGGATTTTTCAGAGTGAAGCCATGGATCCTCCCAAGATCCCAAGTAAGCCATCGATCATAAGCGTGGTCCGATGGAGGAACAATTTTCAAAAAAATTTCTTCCTTCTTTTGCTTCTGCTTCACAGGCTTCTTCCCCACACTAGTACCTGATCAGCTTCAAATAGAAAGTCAGACTATTTCAAACAAGAACAGGATAAAATAATAAAGGCAGTAAGCTAAAATAGCTTCTGTAAACCAGCTCTGGACAAAAAATTCTAGTTGTACAAGAACTCCTCTTGGAACTTAATTATTTAGTTAGGCAATTTCATTATGTTATGCTTTAACCATCCAGCAACAAGTTAGTTGAAAATTTTAATTACACTTAGCTCTCACTCAGCACAAGAAGGAAGCAGAGATTAATTATGAGCTGCTTGTCCTGAATATCATTCTAGGTGATTCCCCTCTCTCTCTACTTTCACCGCTTCCAATCAACGTGTCGAGAAAGAAAGTTACATGCTATACTGTATTCTATCTACAAAGCATATTTTTATTTTTAACATGGTTTTATTATCAACTCTATATCCACCAATAGTAGATTTTGCACAATTTTGTCAATGCAGGAATCTTGCCTAATAATTATTTTGTATAAACAGGAAATCTTGAGTTACAGAAGAAATAAGCTCACAACATAATTAGTGTCTCTCAACAATAGAGGAGGACACTCATCAATAAAATCGATAATGTTCAAGTCATATCATATCAAGTGGCAATCATCGATTAACAATTCACTGAATAGTCTGAATTTAAGAAACAAAATCAACACCAAAATCTAACTATATAGGTACGGTAGTAGGTCTCAGAGAGACTATCACCAAACATAGTGTCTTGTATCTCCTATCATCATCAACTGAGGAAGATAACAATTTTTCTTGTGTGACTTATCTATCCACTTTCATTTGTTTTTTGTTTTGTCTTTGTTGTATTTTCCTACAAATAAGATGATTAGATAAAAATGGCGAAAGTTGAAACTCCATTCCTTCTTCTTCTTCCGTACAGCAGAAAATGGTAGTGATTCGGTATTAATTCAAGTCAAACACTTGAAAAGGTTTACTTTAGAATTAAGACAAAAATACGAGGGTGGGTGTATCTTTTTTAAAAGAAAAAATCAGTAAAGACAATCATCAAACACTTGGAAGGGCCAGCACAAACGAACAATATGATTATAAAATATTTGAATTCGTAGATGTAACGCTAGCAGTCTATAAGATAAAGAAGAAAAGAAAGACCTGGCGATTGTTGGGAATCAATTTGGGACAGTTTTGACTGTGAGAGACGACGTCAGCCGGGATGATAGCAGTGGACGGCAATGCTTGCGAGAGCTCAAGTAAATGGAATTTTAGCAGGGGCATTCACACTTTTTAAAAACAACAACTTATGGACTCAATTAATTGTTTCCTAATTTAACCGTTAAAGACTCCACCTTGATTGCGGAAATCTTCTTTCCTGGTAATCAATGAAGATTCTTTTTTGAATATTTGCTCATTAATGCAAGCCATATTACGTATATATATATTTACATATGCTAACCCTCTCTATTCACATTAAACTAAATTTCAATCTCAATTTATTTTTTTTCATTGGTTCTATTTTCTTTGATTCAATGGCTCCTGTAGAGATACAAAGAAGTAGCAGAAACAAGTCCGTGAACTTCATTGACAACGAAAATTGCCGGAAATTGAGCTTCGAGAAGAGGAAATCAACACTGAAGAAGAAAGCTGCCGAGTTGAGTACACTATGTGATGTTGACGTTTGCATGGTTTGCTTTGGTCTAGACCAGACTGTGGAGACATGGCCAGAGAATAGATGTGACGTGCTTGATTTGATATTCAAGTACAAAAATTTGAGCGAGGAAGCGAGAAAGAAAGGGAAGCAGAAGTCCAATCTTACTGGGCTTTTGAGAGACAAGAAGAGGAAGCTTGATGAGAAGTTGAACAAGATCACAGTGGATGAAAAGAAAAGGAAAATTTTTGAAGAATCGATGAATAACAATCTGGGTAGTGCGTTTCAAACTTGGGATGAGAGGCTGAATTTGTTTTCGGATGAGGGATTGGTGGGTTTGTGTGGTTCCTTGGATTCCAAGTTACAAGAGTTGAGAGGGAAATTAATGGTTCTTCAGATGATGAATGGGAAAGCAGTTGAGGTTATGGATCATGAAGTCCGTGTTGATCCAAATAATCTTAATTATGATGTTAGGAGGTCCAATGGTGATTATTTTCACAATCAACAAATCCAAGTTGCAAATTGCACTACTAAATATCATGATGGCATGAGCACCAATCCTAGGTGGATTGACAATTCTGATTTCGAAAGACCGGAGAAATTAGGTTTTTTGGATGAAAATCACAATAACAATCATGTAGGTATGGTTAATATTGACAATAACTTTGTTGTTAACAAATATTTTTCATCAGAGTTTGCTCATGCAACCATGGGGTTGAACACTGAAGGAAGTATTGGATTAATGAGAGAGAGTAGCAGTGGAAACAATTATTTTCAATTTGATGATCATCACTTTATGCTTTCTCATACATCACCAGCGTCTCTGCTTCCGAAAGTTAAACCAATCTCAATGAGACCGTTCCTACCATTCTCCAATCAATTAGCCTAGTTGGTGCATTAATTCTCATCAGTTTCAAACAAATTTTGGTTGATCAATACTAGAATAATCAATGGTGTTTGTTTTTCTCTGTATTTGGTTTTATAGTTTGTGTTAGGAGTGGATTCAATCAACAAGCAAGATTTCCAATTTTGAGAATTTTTTTCTTTTGTCACTACTTACTAGTTTGCCGTATATATATAATCGTTGCATGTTAATTTATTAGTAGTGTGGCTTTAAATTTTTCGTTGCTAAATTTTGTTGGGGTATCAAAATTAATTTTGTAAAAAAGAATTGAAATTCCAATACAGGAAACAATAAGATTTTAATTTGTTAATGAGAAAATATATGATTTTTTTCCTTGAGATTTTAATTTGTTAAGACATGCTAAAGAAGAAGTGCTTCTTAACTAATTTATTTGTAATAATCAATCACAAACTCTAGACACACTTAGTTAAAAGCTTTTGTCCTGTGTTAGGGTCAAAAAATTTTATTGTGTAACCATTTAATAATAAACACTAAACATATGTCTCAAGGATAATTGTTTGAGACTTAACTACAACCAGTTGTGGAGACAGAAATTTTATTCAATGGAGTGTTTTGTTCCACAAAAATCTAGGAAGATAAAAGGTCATAAGGATGATGATGACGATAACAGCATAAAATCCCATATTTATTCATATCTGTTAATACACTTACAATTATTCTCGATATGGGTTCATATTTTAATTTTGTAGCACAATTTATTCATTATCAATACTTTTCATGTGTAAGTCATGAAAGAATTAAACTATTATATCTCTATGCTATCTAATGATGTTTAGGTTTTTTTTTTTTTATCTTTTTGAGAAAAAAGTTACTGAATTGTAATAAAAATTATTTAATACAATTCTAAGGTCATTATATTAATTACTATCCATTGCCGACTTCTGCTTAGTGTACATCTTAACTATGTTTACATGTGTAAGGCCATATATTATTGTTGTGTAATGGGTATGATTTACGGCACCTTTTGAACATAAACAAGCTTGTTTTTTTCTTTCCCTTCTGGCATGCATGTATAAACTTGACAGAGCAATTCTGTGCAAACAGGTACTTTGTTTTGCCACCACAATATGCCAAGTTTATGCCTACGTAGATTCTACAGTTTGTTGTTTGCACATTTTTATATCTGATTATGTAATGAAAGATTATGTAACTCTGTTTTTAATATTTTATCAGATTCAGGTTTTGATAATATTTTATTATGTATTATGTAATAATCGAAATGACTAATAGATTAGAATATGCATACAATCTATTTATACAAACTTTGTTTTTTGTCAGCTTATACAAACTTTATTGTATACATAATAAGTAGACTTATTTATGGACTTGCCAAGTTAATTAATGATTGCAACTTGTAAGGTGGACTAATTAAGTTCCTTCACACAAACTAATTTCTTCATTAATCTTGATCACGTTGAGTTCATAAAATTTTTCTTTTGACAATAATTACAATTTACAGAGTGATAGCTTTTGAGTAAGCTTTCCAAAATCATCAAGCTTAAAGAAATTTTAAAACATGTTCAACCTGCCTAATATTTGTCAAAAATCTCCACTGCTGTCTCGCATTTTCAAACTGCAAAATTTTTGTGAATTGTATTGCTTACGAGCTTTGAATCAGTCCGATATATTGATTGAAATTCTACATCTAAATTATGAAACTTGCACTAAATTAATCAACATAAGTATAAATTTAATATAAATATCACAGTTAATAATATAAACATATGCTTAAGGATAACTAATGACACCACTAGCAAGGGCGGAGCCCTATTGGGGAAGGGGACCTTGGCTGGCATACATTTCTCTATGATTACATTATTGCTTACCACCCCTGAACCATCTTCTGTTTTCCGCTCTAGTGGGTTTCCAATTGTATAATTATCTACTTGAACAAGTGGGCAATATCAGGATCATCCAAGTTCACATCCAACCATCCATTCAACCGCATGTACTCAATATAATGATCTGGTGGCTTCACCGGTTGAGGATTTTTTAAAGTGAAGCCATGGATCCTCTCAAGATCCCGAGTAAGCCATCGAACATAAGCACGGTCCAATGGAGGAACAATTTTCAAAAAAATTTCTTCCTTCTTTTGCTTCTGCTTCACAGGCTTCTTCCCCATACTAGTACCTGATCAGCTTCAAATAGAAAGTCAGATTGTTTCAAACAAGAACAGAATAAAATAATAAAGGCAGTAAGCTAAAACAGCTTCTGTAAAGGCAGCTGGACAAAAAATTCTAATTGTACAAGAATTCCTCATGGAACTTATTTAGTTAGGCAATTTCATTCTGTTATGCTTCAACCATCCAGCAACAAGTTAGCTGCAAAATTTATATATACATAGCTCTCACTCAACACAAGAAGGAAGCAGAGATTTTATGGAATGTTTGTTTTGAATATCATTCTTGGTGTTTCCATATCTCCCCTCTCTCTGTGCTTTCTCAACTTCCAATCAGTGTGTTGAGAAAGAAAGTAATATGCTATACTGGATTCTATCTGCAAAAGCATAATTTTATTTCAACATGGTTTTATTGTCAATTCTGTATCCACCAATAGCAGATCTCACACAAGTTTGTCAATGCAGGACTCTTGGCTAATGATTACTTTGTATAAACAGGAAATCTAGAATTACAGAAGAAATATGCTCACATAATTAGAGTCTCTCAACAGTAGTGGAGGACACTAACCAAAATTTGGCCAAATGAACAGCATATAAAATGACACTAAGCAACTCGGTGGGAGCACTGAACTTAAACACAATATGCACTCAAATTTAGGATATCTATCAAAATTACAATTCTATATACTGGATTTAAATTACAATTCTATCTAGAACAGCTGGAAAATAGCAGATCAAGGTGGGACTAATTAAGCAAGTATGAAGAGAATTAGATATGTAAGATGCAGTGGCATGGCTAGAATTGCAGCACACTACTCCAAAAATACAGACAAGCTGATGCAGGCACAATCTGAAGAGCCTAGCGACAAATGAGCCAGCAAGGAATGAGACAAAGCAATCCACATCTACATTCCAATTATATGATAACTGCGTAGCCTATGTAAAGGTATAAATTCCCCTATTGTTGTTACTCTTAATTTCAAAGCTTGTAAGCTTTACTCCCATTATAACCAAATCTAGGCTAAGGATGGTTTCTTTAAAAATTAAATCCAAAAATATATATATATATTTTATAACAATCAGCAATCACATGAATTTTAAATGAAAACTATTAAAACAAAAACTAAACTAACTGTTGAAGCGATGATCGTACATGCTATATATAATTCACAAGTCAAAACCAAGAAAAGGTAGACAATAAAATCGATAATTTTCAATCCAAAACTAGTGATACCAAGTCAAACACTTGTAAAGGTTTACTCTAGTCTTACCATAAATTAACTAAAACATACGAGGGCGTATTAAATCAGTTAGGACAATCATCAAACACTTGGACGGGGCAGCATAAACGTACAATATGATTACAAAAACACTGGAATTGATAGATGCAACGCTAGCAATCTATAAGATACGGAGAAAAGCAAGACCTGCTGATTGTTGGGACTCAATTTGGGACAGTTTTGACCGGGAGAGACGACGTCAGCGGCGATGATAGTAGTGGACGGCAATGGTTGAGACTTAAGAGAGCTCAAGTAAATGGGCCTTTCCACTGGACATTTTAGCAGGGGCATTTGTACCTTTTTAAAACAACGATTAATGGACTTGATAAAACTGTAAAGAGCCTGACAAACATCTAGCCCAACACATTGAATGGGAGACCCAAAGTTCCAAGACTAATTACGCCCTCACTTCAGTTTCCTCCTCCATTTTACTCAAGGTACGTATAGTTAATTATGCAATATCATAACTCCAATCTTTTTTATGTAATTAATTAAACACAAGATACAAGTGCAACGTAATTCAATGAGTGACGCTCCTATTAATAAGACACTTCTATTAATAAGTTGCACTTCCATTAATATTTAGTTGATAAGTGCTTAGCTTTTCTCTAATGCTACCTTGATAAGCTCTATATATATATGTATGTATGTATATATATGCTCCAATTTTGGTATTCGTATGTATATCCACAAGTAACTAATAAGGGTCATTTGCATAAAATTGAGGTTTTTATCTTAAAAAGTTTGATGTCATTAAACCAATTCCTTCCTGGACATCACCTTAAAAAGCTTATAATTTGTGGAAACATTTTCTAGCAATAAAATTTTAATTTTTAATTAACATTTCAATCAAATCAATACGATTTCTTTGTCTCTATATTTTTAATTTATCTCCTTGACAATTAATGTAAGACCTCTTGATCTTGAGTCTTGAGTTCATCGTCAGTCACCCAAAAGGTCGAAATTCAAAATAAAGAAAAACTGGTGGTATTATAAAATTATTCAATTTTAATAACTATTACTTTGATCTAAACCATTTTCTTTTTCTCCAATTAATTTGACCTACCAATAATAAAAATTCCATACTCATTCCCTGTGATAGTACACTTCTCGATTTTGAGAAGTAGATTCAAGCAACAAGCAAAATTTCCAATTTTGAGAAATTTTTTCTTTTGTTACTACTTACTAGTTTGCATGTTAATTTCTGATGAATGTTAATTTCTTGGTAGTGCATTCTTCCACCTGATAACCTGAACAATTTCCTGAAAACTCCATTTGTTAGACACAGAGAATACAATTAAAAACTATTACACTCAAACTTATTACTTGACACTGTGTCTGGTGAAAATTTATACATACTGTCAACTGGAAGAACAGAAATGGAAAGAACGTTGATTTGCCAGTTTCTCCCATACTGATTCTAATGCTGTCACACAGCACAAAAGGAAAAGCATAGTTGCACATCTTTATGTGTCAACAGCTGAAACAATCTCTGAAACAATCCCTGGCTGGTCCTGTCCAGTATCAAGTAGCGAAGGCAAAGCTTTATTTTTTATCCTCTAATACAGAACCATGATAACTTGGCCAATGCAGATAGACCCTTCTTCTCGGCTTGAATGTTAAGAAAGAAACACCTTCCATAGTCATCCACGGGCATCAACTGTAGCTGCTCAATGTAAAGAAACTGATCATTCTGTCATACATTTATGCACTTAAAGAGTCTGAAAGCAAGCATGTTGTCATCAAACCAGTGTATAAATTATAATTAGGCAACATTGCCTGCATACTTTTATTTTTCTGTTGTAAACAAAGTTTATGCAAAATCTTTACAATGGTCATTATTTTATAGGATTCATTTCTTTAATAAATTTTTAATATTTTATTGTGTATGAAGGGATCTACTAAAACAGGTGTTTATATGAGTATAATAAATTTATAAGATGCAACAATGTCTCACTTGATTATATACAAGAATTGATTTGCCAAAAAAATTATAATATAAAAAACAAAAAATCTTCATAATGTCCATAAAATAAAGATGGTATCGTTTTATAAGCAACTTCCAATTTAGTTAGCAGGACAATGATGGTAAGAACTATCTGCACACACATGCACATCAATCAAACTACATCACTAGCTCGTCATATTAGCAATTTGATTTATACATGGTGTTGCATGAAATTTTGTTAAACCTTGAGCACAACAAGGGAGCTAAAAATTCACATACCTCTTACATGGAAGCAACAGCTACCGGTGCACATAAACATTTGGAACATGTGCTATCTTGTATCAATCTTCTCCCTTTTCCTTCTCACATCGCTTTTCCAGTTCAGTACATTGTGAAATGTCCAATTCCTGCAGGTTGGTGAGGTTTCGGATGCTCTCTGGAAGACATGAAAACTTCGAACAATTAAAAATTTGCAGAAGCTGAAGACTATTCAGGCCTTCCAGCCCTTCATCTGGGAAAGACTCAAACTCATGGCAGCCTGAAATGATTAATAACTTAAGAGCTTTGAGGCTAACTAGCTCTGTAGGCAACACCTTAAGCTTGCTGAAATCGTGAATGCTCAATGAATGAAGAGAGGTGAGGTTTTGCAGCAGCCCTTCTGGAAGATAGATTGTTTCATCGTTACCAAAAATAGTAAGGTCGGTGAGGCCTCTGAGATTTGAAATTGATCTTAGCAACAACTCATTGCAACCCCTCACTGACAAGTTCGTGACTGACGGAAGACCTGACAAGCTCAACCTGGGGCAATTTATAATTCTTATGTCGGTAAGGCATGGGAATAATTCCCTTGAATCCTCTCTTGACAACCTCTGTAAGTTCGGCAAATTTTTCATACTGAGTTGTTTCAAGGACGGGAATCCTCTAATAATTCCACCACCTTGGATATTTTGGTCAATGTACAACAACTGAATCATTCCTTGTATTTCAAGATACTGAAGGGAAGGTAGTTGCCCTAAGGGTGGAAGTTGATAACAGTTCGTACAATTTAAGAGTGTAATACAAACAACATTTTTAAGAATTTGATCCCCCATCCAGGTTGGAAATTCGACGCCTTTATATTCTTCTATGACCAAATGTTTAAGATTTGGGTGAGGTTCAAGGGCTTCCAGTATCTTTTCAATATTTTCCTGCTTCTCTGATTCTCTATCATTTCTCCAGGACAAGTACAAGATTTGGAGATTTGGTTTTCCAACCAAATTGGCTTCCTTGGCGTCCATTGGGTTTCCCACTCTATCAAGGTGTTTAATACCTAGCTCTCCTCCAAGGTTTAATGCTTTCAGCTCAGCTAGGTGACAACCTTTCTTCTTGTCTACAACGAAGACAGTCAGAGTCTTTAAGCAAGTTAACTGCCCAATTCCTGGTGGAGTATGAGATAACAAGAGACAATTACGTAGACAAAGATGTCGGAGATTCTTTAGCCGTCTCATATGCCTAGGTAGCTCCCGAAGAAAACAACAGTTATTCAGTTTCAGGGTCTGCAAATTAATCAAGCTACAAATTGATTCAGGTAGTGTTTGAATCAATGTTGAAGAAAGGTCCAAACACCTTAGATGGCTTAAATGGCTAATTGAAGATGACAACTTCGTCAATAGGGCACATCTTGCACTAAATACTCTCAAAGAACTTAATCTTGAGAAGTGACCATGAAACTCAGAGGCTACATAGGATACTCCTGAAGGTGCAGGCAGCACTAAAAATGTCCTTAAGGTTTCGGTTTTATATAAAACTTCAGGAATGCTACTTAATCGCCAGTCAGCAACCACTGTCACATGATGAATTCTATTTGAAATGTTATCAGAACTTTCAGCTGCTATTATATGGCATTCATTATTCATGATAGATTGTGCAAGATCATGAATAAGATCATGAATTTTGAATCTTTGAATGTTGCCTAAATTATCTTTCTCAACATCTTGGAAAAAAGACCGGCAACATAATTCATTGCAAAAATCATTACCAATATCTTCTGGCTCCAACTTTCCGACAGAAGGAATAAATCCATTAGCCATCCAAAGTTGAATTAGGTCTTCTTTCTGAATTATAAAATCCTTTGGAAAGATAGCACAATAAGCAAAGCATTGTTTTAGTTTCGATGGTAAGTTTGAGTAACTCAATTGTAAAGCTGGTAAGATGGAATTTTCAGTTAGAGGTAAATTCCAGAGTTCACTTTCCACAACTAAAAGCCACTCATTTTCCTCACGTTTATAACGCATCAGGCTTCCAAGGGACTTAACAGCTAGAGGTACACCCCCACACTTTTTCACAATCTTCTTTCCTAGCGCCACAAGGTTTGGACGTTCTTCATTCTCTAGTCCAAATGCACGCTCCCTGAATAACGACCAACAATCACCTTCTGTTAAACTTGACAAGTGATGCAAAGGGAGTGTTCCCATAATCAACGCAACCTTTTTGGTACGAGTAGTGACAATGATAGAAGATCCCTTCGATCCACAAGCCAAAACGCACTTTAACCTATCCCACTTCTCTTGATCTTCATTCCATACATCATCTAATACAAGCAAGTACCTTTTCTCTCTCAATATGCCTTGAAGACGTCTCTGCAAAGGATCCAGTTCTAAGGTTTCACATGGGGTATCAATTGCAGATTCAATTATAGCTCTTGTTATTCTTCTCACACTGAAATCCTCGGAAACACAAACCCAAATTCTAATCTCAAAATGCCTCATCACCATCTCATCCGTGAAGACCATTTGAGCAAGTGTTGTCTTTCCAATGCCCCCTAGACCAACGATAGGAAGGAGCGAAATGTCATCAGAATCGGCTACTTGCTTCACTAAACAGTCAACAATTCTTTCTTTGTCTTCATCTCTTCCATATACTTTAGATTGAGTAAGAATGGAGCCAGTTTGGCGGTTTTCTGCAACTTCAACCCTCCTCTCTGTAACTCCTTCTCTCAGATGAAACTTCAAACGCTCTTCAGCAATTTCACCTAACCTCTCACTTATGTCTCTCATCCTATTGCCAATCTTGCGGCCAAACAAAATATTATGCAGATGCAAAGAACTCAAGCAAGAAGTGTTTATCTTGTTGAAGAAACTTGAGTTTTTGCCTTCAGACTCTAATCGAGCGGCTTCTGTTGCACATTCATCCAAGATGTCATCTACCTTATAAGCTTCATCTTTGAGCTTCTGCAACCAATTCTGAAGTGCCTTGTTTTCTATTTGCTTCTCCTCCGCATCTTCAAGCACATCTTGAATAGTTGAGAGCAAGCTCAAAAGTTTCTTCATATCTCTGTCAACACCCCAAATCAACCCAAGTTCCTTTTCGGTGAGTGAGTACAGTTTCTCAAGCAAAAATGAAAGAAAAGCGTCAGCCATCTTCAGTTGCAAGTTGAAAATCCAAAGTGTTTCAGAAAGACGAGTGATTGGAAATAGATGGCCTGAAAAGATTATATGGGAAGACTCGTATGTGCTACCAAGTCAGTGTGAATCCTAACTGATAATTACAACTGATAAGAGAAAAGAACGCATGCCCCTAGAAACATCTAGCTTTGTCCAAGGAATGACATAATCAACATTCAATGACTCCACGGAAGTTTCAAGGAAGAAAGACAGGGGTGTATTTTCTAATTTCTTTAAAAGTGTCCATCGGCATATAATACGTGCAATAAGATAATAAATAAAAAAAAAGAATTTAAATAAAAAATCATCAAATTCAAAAGCTTAAATTTATAAGAAATGATCGAATTACAATATTTAAAACTGAAAGTATAATACCTTAACAATAAGACTCAAAGTAAACTTGCAAGACTTGAGTGATTGCACAAAATACTAACAAAAATTTCAAGTCAGCCATTTACATGTACACGTTGGTAGTAGTTGAGAACTTAACATGGTTGACTTAGAAAAATGAAAAGAAGTGATTAAAAATTCAACTTTTTTTGTGATGAGTGTCAGAAAAGAATGTATTTAAAACTTGAGAGTATAATATATTAATAACAATGCTTAAAGTATATCTGCAAGACTTGAGAGTATGATATATTAACAATAAAACTTAAAATATACCTGCAAGACTTGAGTGATTGCATAAAAAATTTTAAGACAGCCACTTACACGTGAAAGTTGGATGGTAATTGAGAACTTAATATGGCAAGACTTGGAAAAATGAAAAGAAGTGATTAAAAAGCCAACTTTCTTTGTGATGTGTGTTAGGAAAAAACGTATTTAAAACTTGGGAGAATAATAGATTAATAATAAGACCCAAAGTATGCCTTCAAGACTTGAGTGATTGCATAAACTATTAACAAAAATTTTAAGTCAGTCATTTACATGTGAAAGTTAGATGGTAGTTGAGAACTTAATATGGTAAGACTTGGAAAAATGAAAGAAAATGATTAAAAGCCAACTTTCTTTGTGACACACAAGTGAAAGTTGGATGGTAGAACTTAATACGGCAAGACTTAGAGGAAAAATGAAAAGAAGTGATTAAAAAGTCAACTTTCTTTGTGATGCGTGTTAGGAAAAAAAACGTATTTAAAACTTAAGAGAATAATACGTTAATAATAAGACCCAAAGTATGCCTGCAAGACTTGAGTGATTGCATAAACTATTAACAAAAATTTTAAATCAACCATTTACACGTGAAAGTTGGATGGTAGTTGAAAACTTATTATGGTAAGACTTGGAAAAATGAAAGGAAGTGATTAAAAGCCAACTTTCTTTGTGACACACACGTGAAAATTGGATGGTAGTTGAGAACTTAATATGGCAAGACAAGGAAAAATAAAAGAAGTGATTAAAAAGCCAACTTTCTTTATGATATGTGTTAGGAAAAAGCGTATTTAAAACTTGAGAAAATAAGAAGTCAATAATAAGATCCAAAGTATGCTTGCAAGACTTGAGTGATTGCATAAACTATTAACAAAAATTTCAAATCAACCATTTACACGTGAAAGTTGGATGGTAGTTGAGAACTTCGTATGGTAAGACTTGGAAAAATGAAAGAAAGTGATTAAAAGCCAACTTTCTTTGTGATGAGTGTCAGAAAAGATTTTGGATCTAACGCTATCATAAAAACTAACTCATAAATGAAAGTTTAACCTCATGTTATAAACCAATGTAAATTCACTTTTTCAATCAATGTGAAACTATCTAACACTCTCCTTCATACGCAGCATGCTCACTTAGCAGCACCTATACTTATGCAAACAAGTTTGGGCCCAATCGAAGCTCTGATATCATATCAGAAAATTGTTTTAAGCCTAACTTCATCGTAAAAGCTAACTCATGAGTAGAGGTTTACCCTCACCTTATAAATCAATATAAGTTCATTTTTTCAACCAATATAGAAGGTCATCATAGAAAACTTCTAAAATTGAAGGAAAATGGAATTGAATTTTTTAATCTAATTACAAGACTAAATGCAAGCCAGCATGACTTGACTAATTGACTTATCTGATAACTCTAATTTTAGTTTCTTGTGACGAGATAAATTATATCCCCTGTTTCTAGAAGAACCGTCACTAGAACAAGCCCATTATATCACTCTTGCCATTCACTTGCAGGTCTCAGCAATCCAAGAAACGTAACGGTTACAATTGCCATGCAACAGTTTCTTTTTTTTGAAATAAACTTCAGAACTTTCATTAATATAACGAAGCCATACACAAAAGGCCTTTCATCAACCCACAATTGTTCTCCTTTTGAGGATAAAGCTAAAGAAGCTAGTGTATGGGCCACATCATTTCCTTCTCTTTGGAATAAACTGGATTCTGAGTGGTAAAAATCTTAAACTTATCAAACCTTTATGTATATAGAACCTACCATAGTTTCCAACTTCAAAAATCATTGAAACAAAATATAATTCGATACACAATATTCTAATTCTAACTCACTACAATAGTAATGTTTTTCTTCTTTTTTTTAAAAAATTTTTTTTGAGGGACTATAAGTAGTAATGTTGGGTCCATAAATCTCTTCAATTTATATACAAATAAATATATACTAAAATCTGGGTATTACAACCATGGTTTGCAAACAGCGACTAGGTTGGTCCTGTCAGTACTGCTGTATTAGTATTATGACTACATTTCAGTAATTGCATATATTCATCTTTAATTATGTAATAGAAGATTATGCAACACTATTTAAATGATAATTTAATAGATTTAATTTTGTGATAATTTAGCATTGTATCATGTATGAGGAAATTGACTGTAAAAAATAGGTTATTATATGCATAGAATTCATGTCTACAGTGCAAGACTCTATGATAGCATTGAGAAAATGAGTGATAAGGGATCGTTTGTTTTTATCATTCTCCACTTAATGAATTTGAATTATATCTATTAAGTTATTTTTGTTTATTTTTTCAGTTGTCAAACCACTTAAAATCATTTTAAAATTACTAAAAATAAAAAGCTATAATCCCTGACCTTCAACCGAATGTCAAATCACTTAATGATTTTTTAAATATATTATCTCAAATTTATCCTTATCAAAATAATATATTTCCAAATTTATTTTAATTTTATATCATACAAATTCTTTTTAAATGTAATTAATGAAATATTGCAATAACTAAAATATATATTACTTTACAATTTCAACTTTTATTGCAATAATAATTCAATTTAAAAATATTTTTTTTTATTTAAATAAATAAATTTAATCTACTTTACTATAATAATTTATTTATATATATATATTAAAAATAATAATTCATTATAATAATTAATCATGTTTTGATTATGAATAAAAATATTATTAATATACACATAAAAATGTTTTAGAATTTTTTAGATAATTTATTATAATTATTTATATTATATTAAATGAAGTTACATAACAATTAATAGTATAAGAATAAATATATCAAATTATTAGTTTTAAGATAATTTTAATTTTAAAAACAAACAAAATTACTACATATTCAGAAATAAGAAAAATAAAAAACAAACATGTCATTTAAAATTCAGATTTCAGTCACTATTCAGTATTTAGTCTTCAGATAAAAAATCAAACAACCCTTAAATCTTTTTAAAAAAAAAAAACAAACAAAAAAGATACACAAAATTGATTTCTTTTCGATATGGAATTATTCCAACATAACTATTGAATTCATATCTAATTTACTTTCTTTTTTAAAAAATAAATCTCTTGTTTCATATAGCAATAATTAAGAGTCAAATATGAGACATTTGGCTTTTGAACTATGACCTCCTGTCAATTTTTTCTATCCCTGCAAACTGGAATATGTTTTGTTAGTTGCACATAATTAATATTCTAAAAAGTTTCAAGACAATAGAGAAACTTACAGTGTTATTGCTGCTCTAATTGGATGGTCAGATCATGGCATCACCATCTAAAAGAGAAGTCATTAAGTAACTTAGGGTTAATTTAGTATTTTGTTTGAATGTTGAAAAATACTGTTGAAAACTGAGTAATAAATAATGATTAAAACTTGAAATCTAAATGACATGTTTTTTTTTTCTTATCTTTGAATGTATATTAATCTTATCTATTTTTTAAGGTTAAAATTATCTTAAAACTAGTAATTTGATATTTATATTATATTACTATTAGTTGTTATGTAACTTCATTTAATATAATATAAACAATTATAATAAATTATTTAATAAATACTAAAACACTTCTATGCATATTTAATAATATTTTTATTCATAATTAAAATATAATTAGTTATTATAGTAAAGTAAATTAAATTTACATATTTATAGAAAAATAAAAAAAATGATCATAAGTTGAATTATTATTGCAACAAAAGTAAAAATTGTAAAGTAATTTATATTTTCTACTACACTTAAACAAAAATAATAAAATATTCTAAAAATTGATTTGTAATTTGGTCTCTAAGTTATTGCATAAACACTTGATTTGGAAATATATTATTTTGGGAATGTTAGATTTAGAATCATATATTTAAAATATCATTAAGTAATTTAATATTCAATTAAAAGTATAAAATTGTAGTTTTTTTGTTAGTAATTTTTGGATGATTTTAAATGGTTTGACCAATTATAAAAAAACAAACAAAAATCATTTAATAAGTCTAATTTAGACTTACTAAATAAAAAGTGATAAAAACAATAAACCCTTAGAGATCATTTGTGTTTTTTTCTAAAAATTAAACAGTACTTCTGAAGACTAAAGACTAAATAGTAACTGAAATTTGAAATCTGAATAACATGTTTTTTTTCCCCTATCTTTGAATATGTTATAAATTTATTTATTTTTTAAATTTAAAATTATCAGAAAACTAGTAAGTTAACATTTATATTTTTTTACTATTAGTTATTATGTAATTGTAATTAATGTAATACATAGATAATTTAATAAATTCTAAAATATTTTTTATGTACATATTAATAATATTTTATTCATAATTAAAATATGATTAAAAAATATAATATTATTAATCATATTTATATATTTAAATATATTAATACATTTACTCATTTTCCTCACGTTTATAACGCATCAGCCTTCCAAGGGACTTTACAGCTAAAGGTACACCCCCACACTTTTTCACAATCTTCTTTCCTAACGCCACAAGTTTTGGACGTTCTTCATTCTCTAGTCCAAATGCACGCTTCCCTGAATAACGACCAACAGTCACCTTCTGTCAAACTTGACAAGTGATGCAAAGGGAGTGTTCCCATAATCAATGCAACCTTTTTGGTACGAGTAGTGACAATGATAGAAGATCCCTTCGATCCACAAGCCAAAACGCACTTTAACCTATCCCACTTCTCTTGATCTTCATTCCATACATCATCTAATACAAGCAAGTACCTTTTCTCTCTCAATATGCCTTGAAGACGTCTTTGCAAAGGATCCAGTTCTAAGGTTTCACATGGGGTATCGGTTGCAGATTCAATTATAGCTCTTGCTATTCTTCTCACACTGAAATCCTTGGAAACACAAACCCAAATTCTATTCTCAAAATGCCTCATCACCATCTCATCCGTGAAGGCCATTTGAGCAAGTGTTGTCTTTCCAATGCCCCCTAGACCAACGATAGGAAGGAGCGAAATGTCATCAGAATCGGCTACTTGCTTCACTAAACAGTCAACAATTCTTTCTTTGTCTTCATCTCTTCCATATACTTTAGACTGAGTAAGAATGGAGCCAGTTTGGCGGTTTTCTGCAACTTCAACCCGCCTCTCTGTAACTCCTTCTCTCAGATGAAACTTCAAACGCTCTTCAGCAATTTCACCCAACCTAGCTCTCACTTATGTCTCTCATCCTATTGCCAATCTTGCGGCCAAACAAAATATTATGCAGATGCAAAGAACTCAAGCAAGAAGTGTTTATCTTGTTGAGCAAACTTGAGTTTTTGCCTTCAGACTCTAATCGAGTGGCTTCTGTTGCACATTCATCCAAGACGTCATCTACCTTATAAGCTGCATCTTTGAGCTTCCGCAACCAATTCTGAAATGCCTTGTTTTCTATTTGCTTGTCCTCTGCATCTTGAAGCACATCTTGAATAGTTGAGAGCAAGCTCAAAAGTTTCTTCATATCTCTGTCAACACCCCAAATCAACCCAAGTTCCTTTTCGATGAGTGAGTACAGTTTCTCAAGCAAAAATGAAAGAAAAGCGTCAGCCATCTTTAGTTGCAAGTTGAAAATCCAAAGTGTTTCAGAAAGACGAGTGATTGGAAATAGATGGCCTGAAAAGATTATATGGGAAGACTCGTATGTGCTACCAAGTCAGTGTGAATCCTAACTGACAATTACAACTGATAAGAGAAAAGAACGCATGCCCCTAGAAACAGCTAGCTTTGTTCCAAGAATGACATAATTAACATTCAACGACTCCATGGAAACTCCAAGGAAGAAAGATAGAAGTGCATTTTCTCCTCTCATTACAATATAAGTGTGAGTTACCGTATAACATATACAATAAGATGATAGATAAAGGAGGGAGAGAGAGCTTAAATCTGATATAGTATCATGTTAGTTATTATCAAATCCAAAAACTTAAGTTTATAAAAAAGAGTCAAACCATAATATTTAAAACTTAAGATTATGATATGTTAACAATAAGATTCAAAGTATGTTTGCAAAACTTGAGTTATTGCATAAAATATTAATAAAAATTTCAAGTCAGCCATTTACTCGTGAAAGTTGGATAGTAGTTGAGAACTTAATATGGTAAGACTTGAAAAATTGAAAGAAGTGATTCAAAAACCAACTTTCTTTGTGAAAAAGTCACCCCAGAAGACTTCTACATTTGAAGGAAGAAGGAATTGAATTTTCTCGTCTACTTACATGACTAAATGCAAGCCAGCATGACTTGATTAATTGACTGATCTGATAACTCTTATTTTAGTTTCTTGTGATGACTGATGAAATACGTTATATCCCCTGTTTCTAGCAGAACCATCACTAGAACAAGCCCATTATATCACTCTAGCCTTTCACTTGCAAGTCTCGGCAATCCAAGTAACATAATGTTTACAATTGCCATGCAACAGTTTTCCTTTTTTTTTTTTTTTTGAAATAAACTTCAGAACTTCCATTAATATAACGAAGCTATACACAAAGGCCTTTCATCAACCCACAACTGTTCTCCTTTTGAGGATAAAGCTAAAGAAGCTAGTGTATGGACCACACCATTACCTTCTCTTGGAATATATTGGGTTCTGAAAGGTAAAAAGCTTAAACTTATCAAACCTTTATATACATAGAACCTACCATAGTCTCCAACTTCAAAAATCATTGAAACAAAATGTAATTCGATACACAGTATTCTAATTCTAACTCACTATAAATCGTAATGTTAGTCCATAAATCTCTTCAATTGATATACAAATAAATATATACTAAAATCTGGGTATTACAACTATGGTTTTGCAAAGAGGGACTAGGTTGGTCCTGTCACTGCCGTACCGGTATTATGACTACACTTCAGCAATTGCATATATTCACCTTTAATTATGCAATAGAAGATTACGCAACACTATTTAAAATGATAATTTAATAGATGCAATTTTATGATAACTTAGCATTGTATCATATTTGAGGAAATTGACTGTAAAAAATAGGTTATAATATGCATACAATTTATGTCTACAATGCAAGACTTCATGACATTATTGAGAGAATGAGTGCCATGTATTATTATTATTATTATTTTCTAAGAGGTTACACAAAATTAAATTCTTTTCGATATAGAATTATTCCAACGTAACTATTTCATTCATATCTAATTTACTTTCTTTTTTAAAAAATAATAAATAAAAAAATAAATCTCTTGTTTCTTGTAGCAATAATTAAAAGTCAAATATGAGACATTTGGTTTTTGAACTATGACCTCCCTCAATTTTTTCTATTCCTGCAAACTAGAATATATTTTGTTAGTTGCACATAATTAATGTTCTAAAAAGTTTCAAGACAATAAACATACAGTATTATTGCTGCTCTAGTTGGATGGTCAGATCATGCAATCACCATCTAAAACAGAAGTCACTATGTAACTTAGTATATTGCAAATGAACCAATTTGCACAGCCCTGAATTGGTAAAATAGAATTATCATTTGTAGGCCTCTTCTCTGTACAATCTGTTGCACAGATGATCAATCTTAATGAGCTTGTCATTCTGGTACAAATATGACATTCAGAGATGGTCAGTGGCTAAGGAAGCAGGGACACATTTTACCTCCAGAGACCAGACCAAGCGTGCGACTAGAATTGTCATCTATATCTACATATTCTTATTTCTATATTAGTATAATCATTTATTGGATTCATTTATTTCAATGAGGTTCTACTATTGTATAATTCATAAAGTCAATGATTGTAATAGGTTCTGATATGCAGAAAACAGACTGTACACAATGCAACAAACTGTAACTTGGCAGTACAAATAAAGGCCCACTATACAAAAAGGAAAAACGAGAGAGATAGAGACAGAAACATGACAAGAAAATTCCAGCTTCACTTGTGTGTAGGAATCAGGAATGAACTATCCTTCAGCACCTGCATGCCAGCAGGCTGCTGCATCAGTAGCTCAATTTATCTGCAGTGGGTCAAATTTTAACTCAATGGGGCAAGGCTCTACTTCAGCTAGGGCCATGGGGTTCCATGGATACATTGGAAATGTGTGCTATCTTGTACCAGTCCTCTCCCGTGTCCTCACATCGCCTCATCAATTCAGGGCATTGTGAAATAGCCAGCTTCTGTAGGTTAGTAAGCCTCTGAATGCTTGTAGGAAGTGATGACAACTTTGGGCAGCCAACAACAATCAAAGAATGAAGTGATGTAAGGTCTCCCAGCCAGTCAGGCAGTGATGCTAGATCAGGGTAGCCAGATATATGCAACGATTGCAGTGAAGTAACATGCCGTAAGGCATCAGGCAAGACAGCCAATTTTGGGCAACAGCTGGGATTTATGGAACAAGATACTTTTGTGTATTTACCAGACATCATTAAACTCTGAAGGGAACTAAGGTGTCTAATACCATTTGGCAAAGACACTACTTCTGGGTAGCAGGAGAGAGTCAAGCTCCCAAGGGAAGAGAGGTGTTGTAATCCATCTGGCAAGGACGTGAACTTTCTACATTCATGAATAGACAACTTTTTAAGATGGTTCAGGCCTTCCAGATCTTGTTCCAGAAAAGACTCAAGCTGACTGCAGTAGCTAATGCTTATTGATTCAAGAGCATTGTTGTTGTTTAGCGCTGTGGACAATTCCTTAAGCTTGTTGAAACATCCAATTTCCAGCGATTTAAGAGAGGTGAGGTTTCGTAGCATCCCTTGAGGAAGGCAAATTAACTTATCGTTATTAGCAAGAGTAAGTGAAGTAAGGCTTCTGATGTTTGAGATTGAACTTAGCAACTCCTCGTTGCAAAATAACACCATTAAAAACTTCAATGAAGGAAGACACGGCAAGGTCAAATTGGGACAATTGTTTATTCTTAAGGAGGTAAGACAAGGAAGTATCTCACTTCCATCCTCTCTTAACAACCTCTG
Organism: Litchi chinensis; assembly: GCA_019925255.1. Classification (NCBI taxonomy): domain Eukaryota; kingdom Viridiplantae; phylum Streptophyta; class Magnoliopsida; order Sapindales; family Sapindaceae; genus Litchi; species Litchi chinensis. The sequence continues at coordinate 18,248,858 of CM034469.1, read as the reverse complement.
CAAATTCGGTAAATCCTTGATAATGAGACTCTCCAAAGACGGGAATCCTCCCATCATTCTACCACCTTGGAAATTATGATCAATGTACAACACATGACTAATTGTATCTAATTCCAGATTTCGAAGGGAAGGTAGATGACCCAACGGAGGAAGTTCAAGACACTGATCAAAGTCTGAAAGCTTAATAGAAACCACATTATTAAGAACTCGATTCTTCATCCAATATGGAAACTCAACACCTTTGTATTGATGTATGGCCAAATGTTCCAGGTCTGGGTGAGGTTCAAGGGCTTCAAGTACTTCTTCAACATTTCCCTCCGGTGAAAAGCCACCACAAAATGCCCAAGACAAGCTCAACCGGCGGAGATTTCGTTTTCCAACCAAATTGGCTTCTTTGGCATCCATAGGATTGGCCACTCTATAAAGGTTTTCTATATGTAACTCCCCTTCGAGATTTAATTCTTTCAACTCAATAAGGTGACAGCCTCGTTTCTTACCAACAACAAAGAGCGTTAAAGTCTTCAAGCAAGTGATCTCCCCAATATTTGGTGGCATCTGAGATAATGATAAACAAGTTTTTAGGTTCAGGTGCCGAAGATTCTTCAGGCATTTCATCTTCTCAGGTAGCTCTTTCAGACCCAAACAACACTCCAATTTTAAAGTCATCAGATTAAACAAGCTACAAATTGATTCAGGAAGCATTTGGATGTCGGTGGAAGAAAGGTCCAAATACCTCAGATGTTTTAAACAGCCAATTGAAGACAAATTCATCAATCTAGCATCCCTTGCACCAAACACTCTCAAAGACCTTAATCTTGAAAAGTCACAAGAAAACCCGGCGGTATTCATAAATGACCGGTGCAGTAGGAATGTCCTCAAGGATTCTACTTCATATAACGCTTTAGGAAAAGGGTACAATTGCTCTGAATCAGTAACCACTGTGACATGAAAAATTCTTTTTGAGATATTATCTGAACTTTTGGACTTTGTAATAAGACATTCATCCTTCATGATAGATTGGGCAAGATCATGTACAAGGTCATGCATTTTGAAGATTTCCTTGTATTGTAATTTATCTTGCTCCACAAGTTGGAAGAAAGACCTCCAACATAATTCATTACACATTTCTTTGCCAATATCTTCTGGCTCCAATCCTTCAGTGAAAGGAATTAAGCCATTGGCCATCCAAAGCTGAATCAAAGTTTCTTCCTCGATTAGAGAATCCTTTGGAAAGACAGCACAGTAAGCAAAACATTGCCTTAGGTTTGATGGTAAACTTGAGTAACTTAATCGTAAGGCTGGTAGGATTGAAGTTTCGTCCTGAGGTAAATTCCACAGTTCATTTTCTGCAACAGAACGCCACTCATTTTCCCTAGTTTTATAACGCATCATGCTTCCTAAAGACTTTACAGCAAGAGGCACACCCGTACACTTCTTCACTATCTCCTTTCCCAGTGCTACAAGGTTCGAACGTTCTTCCTGGAGTCCAAATGAACGTTCACAGAATAATGAACAGCAGTCGTCCTCGCTTAAACCTGACAAGTGATGCAAAGGGAGAGTTGCCATAACTGATGCAACCCTTTTGATACGAGTAGTTGCAATGATTGAAGCACCTACACTTCCACAAGCCAATACATACTTTAATCTATCCCAATTCTCTTGATTTTCATTCCATACGTCATCTAGAACAAGTAAATATCTTTTTTCAATCAATATCTCTTGAAGCCGTCTTTGCAAAGGGTCCAAATCTAAGGCTTCACATGTTGCTCCAGTTGCAGATTCAATTATAGCTTTAAGTATTCCCCTCACACTAAAATCCTCCGAGACACAAACCCAAATTCTTAACTCAAAGTGCCTCTTTATCCTTTCATCATTGAAAACCACCTGAGCAAGTGTTGTCTTTCCAAGTCCTCCTAAACCAACAATAGTATATACAGAAACGTCATCACAACCGGCTACTTGCTTCACCAAACAATCAACAACTCTTTCTTTATCATCATCTCTTCCATAAACTTGAGATTGAGTAACGATGGAGCCCGTTTTGCGGTGTTCGGTGACTTCAGCTGGCCTCTCTGCCGCTCCCTCTCTCAAATGAAACTTCACACGCTCTTCAGCAATTTCATTCAATCTCTCTCTCACGTCTCTCATCCTATTGCCAATTTTGCGACAAAATAAAATATTATTTGGACGCAAGAAAGAAGTGTGTACCTTGTTGATCAGTCTTGAATGTTGGCCTTCAGACTCTGAACGAGAGGTTTCTGTTGCAAGGTCATCCAGGATGTCATCCACCTCATAAGCAGCATCTTTGAGCTTCCGAAGCCAATTCTGAATTGCTTTATCTCTAACTTGTTTCTCCTCTGCATCCTCGAGCACAGCCTGGATAGTTGAAAGCAAGCTCAAAAGTCTCTTCATCTCTCGGTCAACACCCCAAATTAAACCAAGCTCCTTTTGAATCAATGAGTTCAAATTTTTCAGCAAAATTTCAAGAAAAGCATCAGCCATTTTCACTTGCAAATCGGAAATGGGATGTTTTTTCTTTTTTCTTTTTTTTTTTTCAAGTGAGATTTGCGATTGCAAAGTAAACGCAGCTGGCCTAGGAAACCAAGATGGGAAGACTTGTCTGTGCCATGAAGGCAACATGAAGACGGAACCAGGTTCACTGACTGTTGACTTTTGTGGCCCTTCTGTGATTACTTAATAACCTGTCACTCATGGATTGGACCCATGAACCAACATTAAATAAGTCTTTGAAAAATCGAATTGCTATGCTGTAATTTTCCCACATCACATTCCTGGAAAGAGCTCTGGCTAGGTCCCACCACAATTGACAAAATCACTGTCCATCTCTCCATGGAAATTTCCTAATAGAAAAGTATGCCCATGCCCCATTCCTTAGACATATGGACTGGGTAATTGAATCTGCTGTATAGTTGAAGGGATTAGCCAGGCCAAGGAAAAAGCCTCAAATTTCAAATCAGAGAAGCAAATAACAACCCAAACAAACCTGCTCCTAAATCCAAATCTCAGCATTTTCCATGTGGAGAACTGCAGAAGATATATGGTGTTGGGCCTGCTTGCCTTGCTTTCCCTTACCGTAAATATAGCAAATTCAACTGTAGAATAGCAATTAGTCTTCTATAAACTGCTGGGCTTTAGCTCCAAGGTGACCAGGACAATGAAAGCAATTCATAACCTGAATCATACACCAATCTCAGCACAAACCAGTGAACAACTCTTTCGTTTTCAAAATACTTTATCATATAAGAAGTGAATAGTTCATTAGGTTACATTTGGAGTACATGTTAAGAAGACTAGTGGTTAACAAATGGGAGCTGATGATGAGGCCAGTGATGAGCAAGTAAGAATGAAGCTACAGGCCTTTTTTGAGGTTCTTTTCATGGGCACATGATTTAAGGGGAGCAATGCAGATGGTGAGACTGTATTTGTTGGGATGGTTTACAGGTTGGTTTGTGGATGGTGAAGCAGTCGGTAGAGAAGTTGAAAAATGAAAAAGATAGTTTCCTGATTAAGATTTCGGGTATATTTTGTCTTCGTTGTTTTCATGTAACAAGTTCGTCGACGGGGTTTCTGCTTTGTGATCTGCAACTGTTGGCGAATTCTATATTTATCATATTATAAAGGTAAAATTACACACCCTAACCTTGGTGGGTACAAATAAAGCATGATATTCAACTTTTGATATTAAGGTCACAAACACTCCCTACCATTAATTTAAAACAGTTAAATTTAACCCAGTGAAACTCCAATTTCCTTTCACCGGGTTAAATGATGTGAAAACAATCTCTTCTATAAAAGGAAACCACGATCTCCGTCCCAAAGGAGATCTCGATCTCTTCCATGTGATTATTTCATAGAGATTGTCACTCCTTCACAGTCTATAACTCAAAAATACGAGGAAATGGTGTTTTTAAAAAAAAAAAAATCATCAAAAACTTGGAAGGGGCGGCATATATGTTTACAAAACACTTGAATTGGGCAAAAGAATTCGTAATGTAACGCTAGCGGTCTATAAGATCAGAAGAAAAGAAAGACCTGGTGTATGTTGGGAATCAATTTGGGACAGTTCTGACTGTGGAAGACGACGTCAGCGGCAATGATATTGATAGCATTGGAGGGCAATGGTTGAGGGAGCTCAAGTAAATGGCCTTTTCCACTGGATATTTTAGCAGGGGCATTCAAACTTTTTAAAAACAACCATTAATGGGCTTCAATTAATTATTTCCTAATTTTACCGTTAAAGACTCCACCTTGATTGCGGAAATCTTCTTTCTTGGTAATCAATGAAGATTTTTTTTTGAATATTTGCTCATTCATGCAAGCCATATTATATATACGTATGCTAACCCTCTCTATTCATATTAAACTAAATTTCAAGCTCAATTGATTTTTTTTTTTTTCCTATTTTCTTCAATCTTCGATTCAATGGCTCCTGTAGAGATACAAAGAAGCAGAAGAAACAAATCGGTGAACTTCATTGACGATGAAAAATGCCGGAAATTGAGCTTCAAGAAGAGGAAATCAACACTGAAGAAGAAAGCGGCTCGGTTGAGTACACTGCGTGATGTTAACGTTTGCATTGTCTGCTTTGGTCCGGACCAGACTGTGGAGAAGTGATCGGAGAATAGATGTGACGTGCTTGATTTGATATTCAAATACAAAGGTTTGAACGAGAAAGCGAGAGAGAAAGGGAAGCAAAAATACAATCTTACAGGGTTTTAGAAAGACAAGAAAAGGAAACTTGACGAGAAGTTGAACAAGAATCTGGGAAGTGTCGTTCCAACTTGGGATGAGAGGCTGAATTTGTTTTCGGATGAGGGATTGGTGGGTTTGTGCTGTGAGAGAAATTAAGGGTTCTTCAGACGAAGAAGGGCAAAGCAGTTGAGATTATGGATCATGAAATTTTTGTTGATCCAAATAATCTTAATTATGATCTTAGGAGGTCCAATGGTGATTATTTTCACAATCAACAAATCCAAGTTGCATATTGGCCTACTGAATATCATGATGGCATAGGCAGCAATCCTGGGTGGATTGACAATTCTGATTTCGGAAGGCTAGAGAATTTAGCTTTTTTGGATGAAAATCACAATAACAATCATGTGAGTATAGTTAATATTGACAATAACTTTGGTTTTGACAAATATTTTTCATCAGGGTTTGATCATGCAACCATGGGGTTGAACACTGAAGGAAGTATTGGATTAATAGGAGAGAGTAGCAATAGAAACAATTATATTCAATTCGACGATCATCACTTTATATTTTCTCATACATTACCAGTATCTCTGTTTTAGAAAGTTGAACCAATGTTGATGAGGTCGTTGCTGCTATTATCAGTTAGCCTAATTGGTGCATTAATGCACATTAGTTTCAAACAAATTTTGGTTGATCAATACTGAAAGAAGAATACATGGTGCTTATTTTTCTCTGTATTTGGTTTTATTAGTTTATGTTAGAAGTAGATTCAATCAACAAGCTAAATTTCCAATTTTGAGAATTTTTGTCTTTTATTACTACTTACTAGTTTGTCAAATATACGTAACTAATGCCTGTTAATTTCTTGGTAGTGTGTCTTTGATTCCTTTAGTTGCCAATAGGGTATCAAAATAAATTTTGTAAAAAAGAATTGAAATTCCAATATAGGAAACAATAAGAATTTACTTTGTTAATAAAAAAATTGACGATTTTTTTTTCTTTGTGATTTTTTAAGACTATTAAAAAACAGTCTACACATGATGTTTTAATAAATAGAGTCATGATACTTCCCTTCCCTTCCCTAATTGACGAGGTAGTCATGAGTGGCAGAAAAACGATGTTTGCAACAATGTAAAATCGATAAATGTAGGAGTTGTCTGTTCCAATCCATCAACTAGATATTCTACACTCCAGCTATTTCAACTTCATTCTATTACTCATGGTTGTGTCCAAGGTGGAGCTCCCTTTGTGCTAGGGTAGGGTCTAGTCTATCCAGTGTTTCAAAACTCGCTACTCGACCGACGATCTAATGAGTAGCGAGTAATTGACCATTCGACAAGCACTGTTTTGAGAGGTGGTGGGTGGTGAATGGGAATTACTAGTTTTGAAATTTGAGAGTGAAAAATAATATTTCTTTAAACATCATGGGCCATGACTAAATAATCCCTACCATATATGAAACACACCCCACATTCCCATAAGGCCATAACCCACCTGATCCATTTCAAACAAAACCCTCAACCTCACATTCTCTCTCTCTCTCTCTCTCTCTCTCTCTCTCTCTCTTTCTCTTTTCTCTCTATCTCATCTCTCATCTCTCTTAAACATCGCCATGGCCATCACCGTTAAAATGAGTCATCATCGTCGCTATCGCCTGTTTGACATCATCAATTGCCAATGTCGCTGAAGCTAAAGTCATGTCTCCAAAATTGTCGAGGTTGACCATTCGTGGGACAAGTCCAAAATCGATAGTAAGGACGAGCGGCGGCAACTGATGATGGGTAAGCTAATTAATTTGGATTTGGTTAGGGGTCTTGGTGTGGTGATGAGATTTGAGGGTTGGGGCTAAGGTTTGGTATGGTGAGTAATTAGGTTTAATTGTTGAAGTTTGGTTGGGGAGATTGGTGCAATATGGCCATGTGGGAGATTGTTGAACTGATGATTGGTTTTTTTGAAGTTTGATAGTGAGTTTGGTAATCGAGTTTGGTGGTGAGTCTATTGACTTTGGTTATTGAGTTGGACTAAGTAGGCAAGTATTTGGCCCAACTTGATGAGTACTCACCTTCAGTGAGTAGAGCCATCGATCTAGGGTTCTTGGGTAAATAGAGTGCCGCTCAGCAAGAACTGGGTAACTCATTGAGTTTTTAAATCATGAGCCTATTTAGCCAATTGAATTTTAAGAAATTTTTCAAATTCCTATTAAAAAAATAAATTATTTTTTATTGAATTTATTAAAACACTTTATGTATTGACTTTTTTTTCTTCAAAACAATTTTCCTTTATATTTTAAAATATGTACTCAACTTTTGTATTATAATGTATAATTTAGAGTGAATAAAATTTAACTATATAATATATTATTTATTAAAAATCTTATTGGTTGTAATTTATGATCAAATGTGAAAATGAAGTATATTTATTTCTATTAATCTTTGGTTATCAAATTACCTTAAAATTAAAATCAAACATTTAGTATTGCTAATCTTGATTGATAATGGATCTTTAGTTAATAATCTTGTAGAATTCTTATGATTTAAATTATGGTTATTGTATTTTTTTTAAAAAAAAAATTAGATCTTTTTAATGCTTTTTATGACTTGATTCTTAATATATCATTATATTAGTCACAATTCAAATAAAAAATATAGCCCAGTGTGCGTGGGCATGCATGCGTGTTGTTGCATGCACGAGCATGCGTGGGGTGTGTGTATGTATTTGTTTTAGTGATTTATTTATTTTGAAATATGTATTATGTGAATTAAGATTTACTATACTCGTCGTTATATATTGGATAAATTTAATCATGTATAGAGATTCGATTAAAGAAAATTTTCCTAGCCCACACCAACATCAAATCCTATCTACATCCCTAACTGTTACAAAGAAGATAATGGTTCTATGATAAGTTTAGATTTTCTTTAAAGACATATATACAAGTATCAATAAGAAGAAAGGACATTTTAAAGAACAGTAAGGCACAATCCCACTTTAAAAAAACGAACTCACGAGGGTGATACAGGCTAGGCAGCATTTTGTATCTCGTATTCTTAAACCTTGATTTTGGAAATAGAATATCAAACATGCTCATTTTAGCAATGGTTTAAACCATCATATAATCTTAATGCATTAACCATCATTTTATCTCAATGTATGAAACAAAAGAGGGCTTGTATGTATGAAGAAAATAAATTGCAAGAACAAGTGTTGTTACAGCTCTCGATGAAGCGTTAGGTGGACCGATTCTGGTGGAAGCCTGCCTTGAAGATTCATACTTATCAGCTTCCTGCAGTTGATGGAGAACGAATGTTAGAATACAATTCAACTGCAATTGAAAAATAAATAAAAAATAGTTCAAAAAAAAAAAGAAAAATAAATAAAAATTCAAAACTTACAAGTGACATGGGAGAAGGTGCCACCAGTGTAATTACAAGTGACATTGTTGAGGCCAGTTGTATTGGTGTAATCAGGGACGTAGCTCTTTTTGGACTATTGTAGGCTCCAGCCTACTCTACCCAATTTTGAAAATTCAATTTTAAGAAATTTTTAAAAATCTTGTTATAAAGTATAAAATTATTTTTTATTAAATTTATCAAAACGTCTTGTGTATTGATTTTTTTCTTCAAAACAAATTTCGTTTATATTTTAAAATATGTATTCAACTTTTATATTATGATGTATAATTTAGAGTGTACAAAAATTTAATTATATAATATATTATTTATTAAAAATCTTGTTGGTTGTAACTTATGATTAAATGTGAAAATGAAGTATATTTATTTTTTTAATATTTGATTATTAAATTACCTTGGAGTTAAAATCGAGTATTTAATATTACTTATCTTGATTGATAATGGACCATTAGTTGATGATTTTGTAGAATTTTTGTGATTTAAATTATGGTTATTGTATTTTTTTGTTAATTTTTTTTTTTTTTTTATATCTTATGATGCTTTATATGACTTGATTCTTAATATTTCGTTATATTAGTCATAACTCAAATAAAAAATACAGTCAATCATTATATATATATATATATATATATATATGCATTTGTAGGCGTGTGCGTGCGTGTATGTATATTTTTTTTTAGGAATTTATTTATTTTGAAATATATATTATAAAAGTTAGGATTTACTATACTCTTTATTGTACATTTGATTAATTTCATTATATATAAAGGTTCGATTAAGGAAAATTTTTCTAGCCCATCCTAACATTAAATCCTAGCTACGCCTTTGATCTTGTCGATGTTAACTCAAAGTTGGTACTTGATATGTCAATCATTGGGTCTAAAAGCTTTCAAATTTTGTAATATTCGAGACATTGATATTCTGTTTATGATCATTGGAATTTGCCAAGATTATTAGCGTGCACACATATATATATACACACACGTGTGTACGTATAAGTGATAATTAATCACAAACTTTAGATAAGATATGCTGAAGAAGGGGTGCTTCTTAACTAATTTATTTGTAATAATCAATCACAAACTTTAGATGCCCTTAGTTAAAAGCTTATGTCTTGTATTAGGGCCAAAAAATTTTATTGTGTGCAACAAGTTAATAATAAGAGTTAAATACACAAAACCCCTCTGAGGTTAAGTCAAATACAGACATATTAACATTTTGCTTTTTTTTGTACATAATATCCTCTCATTAATAGTCAAAGATAGGTAAAGTTAATGATTGATGATTAACAATCAAAGGAGAATAAGAGGGTATTGTGTACAAAAAAAAAAATGTTAATATATCTATATTTGACTTAACCTCAGAGAGGTTTTGTGTATTTAACTCTAATAATAAACATTAAACAAAAGTAGCAAGGATAATTGTTTGAGACTTGACTACAACCAGTTGTGGAAACAAAAATTTGATTCCATTGAGTTTTTTTTTTTTTTTTTTAATATGGAACAAGACATTCAATAGAGTGTTTTGTTCTAAAAAATTTAGGAACATAAAAGATCATAGTGATGGTGATGATAATAACAAAAAATCTCATATTTATTCATAACTATTAATAGACTTCACAGTTGTTCTCGACATAGATTGATATTTTAATTTTGTAACACAATATATTCGTTATCAAAACTTTTGATAAGTGAGTCTTGAAAGCATTCAACAGCGATATCGCTACACTATATTATAATAATGTTTAGGCAATTTTTTTTTTAAATGTTACTAAATTTTAATAAAAAATATTTAACACATAGTCTAAAATATTACCATAACCCTACTCCTTTTCAATCCTTTTATTGTATAAGTCAAGACATTTTTAATTTCTTGAATAATTAAAAATCATTACAACATTTAAAAGTGCAACTTTCCTAGTTTTCTGCCCGTTAAAACTAAATATTATTCCTAAAAGGTTGCTTCAAAACTTAGTACATAAATGCCGGCATGTGAAATTAAAGTGGCAAATCTGAAACCCACCATTCTCAAAAAAATATAATAATTAAAAAAAAAAATTGAAAAACCTGAAACCTCCCTCCCATGTCAGATATCACAATCACATGCAGCAGATCCAATCGATCGAACTAAATCAAACGCAATATCCACCGTCGGACCAGGATAACGTGACAGAAACGCGTCGCACAGACGGCAAACTTCCACCGTTCACATACGCCTCGTCATACAGTTGCATTTTTCCCCCCCACATAAAAGATCCGATGAGTAAGCACAAAGCAGAAGCAGATACTAAAAGCACTTTCGTTTCCCATCGAAATAATAAATAAAAATGTCGTTGTAGCGAAGAAACCGTTTTGTTCTCTCATTTCTTACTCAAAAAAAAATTGCGACAACAAACAAAGCTCAGCTTCTACTTGTTGATAGAATAATAATCGACTATCAATTCAATTTCATGGCTTCAAAGCTCTCTACTTGCTTTTTGAGCCCCTTCTCCGTCTCTCTCAACTCCAATAACAATAACAACAACAATGATCATAATAAGCACTTAAATGTGCGTTTGTTTTTCTCTTCTCATCGTTTCCTCCCAGCTTCTTGTAAAATGCGACACCGTAGTTTCAGGTATTTGGTTTTTGTGTTTTTGTTTTTTCAAAATCACTTTAATCTCATTTTTTGTTTTTTTAAAAAAATCAGTTCGCAGCATAGAAGCCCGGAGGAAGTGAAGAAAGGCTCGCCGGAGCAGCCTCAGGCAAACGCGGATTTCGCGTCTACTGTCGATGAGGACTCGGAATCGGAAGAGGCTTCGGCGGATAGTGTGTCGAGTTTTGATGAAGAGATTATAAATGTTGAGCATATCGACGAACAGGACTTGAGCAGTTTAACCGTGCCTGACCTCAAGAAATCTCTGGTATTTTTTGTTTTTTTGTTGGAAAATAAACAATGCAAAATTGAGGTAGTTGTGTTATTAAATTTGATGTTATGTTTATATTATATTTAATAGTTGGAGACTTTGTGTGAATACATAGTAGAGAGAAGCTTGGTTGGTTTGTGATCCATTTTAATTGCCTGTTGTGGTTAACAATAATTAATGGTGTTTTCCTTCTTCAAAGTAGATTTGTATTGGTTCACTGATTGAATTCTGCTGCTTTTGATGTCTGTCTTATTACATCATTGCTTTTTGTTTTTGGTTTTGTTATTCGGATAGGTGAGTGAAATCTATCGTATATGATTTGAAGAGTGTACCGTCTGTTTTCAAGACTGACTATAAAGTTTGAGAGAAGTATGAACATTACTTTTTATCTAAAACTGAATGCCTGTGGTCCAAAATTGTTTTTCCTTGAAGAAATATTACGGATGCAATGAATATTAAAATCACTGAGTTGAGTTTCTGTGTTGCTAGATAGGCAGACGAACAACTGTCAATATTTGTATATTACAGATGATTTTTAATTGAATAGTTAATATTATTTACTCTAAATAAATAATCAATAATACAGTATTTGTGCCTCATGAATAAACTTTGCAGTGGAAGAAGTACCATTCGAGACCTGATTTAGTTGTTAATATCGTCTCTTCATTGTTGCAGTAGAGCTCAGTGGAGGGAATCTGAGTGTTGTCTTGATTGAGCTGTTGAGCATGTGAAATGTATAATTCAAGTGATTCACCACTTAGAAAACTGGAAGGCAGATGATGTTGAAATAACAGTGTTGTGTGAAAATGTTAGGGTCTGGATATAGATTTTATTATGTCTTTATATTTTGTAACGTAATTTTGGTTGGCATTTGTTGATCATGGAGCATAGTTTTCTTCGTTTCCCCTTTGATTATGAAAACTGGAGATAAACAGTGAAACATTTCAATGTTTACTTCTTGCAGGCCCTAAATAGTGAAAGTGAAGTGCAGCTTTCAAGTGCACAACTTGATAATCTCATAAGCATGATAAGAAATGCAGAGAAAAGTACGATGTTTCTGTACTCTTTAAGTTTATTCTTTTGTGTTCATCTTTGGTTTTCTATTTGGCAATTTGCAAAGATATATTTATGTGTATTTAATTTCTCTTCTTCTGTATGTGTCAGATGTCCTTCTTCTCAACCAAGCAAGGGTTCAAGCGCTTGAAGATCTTCACAAGATTCTTGGAGAGAAGGAGGCCTTGCAAGGAGAAATAAATGTTTTGGAGGTGAGATTGGCTGAAACTGATGCAAGGATCAAAGTTGCTGCCCACGAGAAGATACATGTGGAACTTCTTGAAGTTCAATTACAGAAGCTGCGGAATGGATTATCTCATAGGGGTACTTTTGAAAATAGTGAGCTAGATTCAAATGAAAATCAGAAAGAAAATTTAAACGAGGAACCTGTACTGGATGGTAGTAGAATTCATTCTCTCAGCAAGGAGCTTGATTCATTGAGGATGGAGAATCTGTCCCTGAATAATGATATCCAAGCACTGAAGACACAGCTTAATAATGTTAAGAATACGGATGAGCGTGTAATAATATTGGAAAAGGAACGCACATTCTTGGAATCATCTTTGAAAGAATTAGAATCTAAGCTGTCAAGTTCTCAAGAAGAAGTTTCAAAACTTTCTTCTCTACAAGTTGAATGCAAGGACTTATATGAGAAGGTAGAAAATTTGCAGACATTGTTGGATAAGGCAACTAAACAGGCAGACCAAGCAATTCTGGTGCTACAGCAAAACCAGGAGCTCCGAAAGAAGGTTGATAAGTTGGAAGAATCTCTTGATGAAGCTAATATCTACAAGTTATCATCAGAAAAAATGCAGCAATACAATGAACTAATGCAACAAAAGATAAAACTATTGGAGGAACGTCTTCAAAGGTCTGATGAAGAGATAAATTCTTATGTTCAATTATATCAAGAATCTGTGAAGGAATTTCAAGACACCCTTAATAGCTTGAAAGAAGAAAGCAAGAAAAGGTCACTAGATGAACCTGTGGATGATATGCCTTGGGAATTTTGGAGCCGTTTACTGCTTATTATTGATGGTTGGCTGCTTGAGAAGAAATTATCAACCAGCGAAGCTAAGATTTTGAGAGAAATGGTGTGGAAGCGGGATGCACGTATATGTGATGCATACATGGCATGCAAGGAAAAAAATGAGCGTGAAGCGTTATCTATTTTTCTCAGACTGACTTCATCACCAACAAGGTATCAATTTCTTGTTTTGTAAATTTCACTGAATAATTGTCGGTGCTTAACTTGTTGCTTGTTGAATTTTAGTTCAGGATTGCATGTTATTCATATTGCAGCAGAGATGGCACCAATAGCTAAGGTTAGCTCAAGTCTGCCTGATACTTTCTTTGCTCTCTCTTGGCATAATTATTATGAACTTATTTGTGTAGTGTTTCTCTTTTGTTCTCTCTCTCTCTCACTCTTAAAAGAAATTTTAATCTTTTTTCTTTTAGTACATTGCTAACTATGTATGGGGTGGTCAATCCTATTTGAAGAGCTGTGATGGCTTTCTACCTATGTTCAGGTTGCATGTTACAATATTTTTCCTTTATATTTATCTTGGAAGCACATCTTAAGGATTTTGCTCATAAACTCTAACATCTTATGTTTAATTCTGCTGGTTTTAAATCTGCAGTTCCACTCAAGCCTATAAAATGATATGCAACATAGTATGTAAATATAGCACAGTTTTGGCATAACTTCACATCTTTTTATTTCTTGAATTCCTTATTTGGGTACTGATTTTCTTGCCCCATTCTGATGATTTTTCTAATGTCCTCTGGAACCAAAAGGCAGTTTTACTTTTGGTGAAAAACAAATAAATGTGAATGAGTTTTCTGAGGATTTAGTCACTGACAGTTACATTTTCATGAAATTTTTCATATAAATTGTAAATGTTAGATGCTTTTTCTTCAGGTTGGTGGTCTGGGAGATGTAATTACTGGGCTTGGTAAAGCGCTACAAAAGAGAGGTCACCTTGTAGAGATTATTCTTCCAAAGTACGATTGTATGCAATATGATCGTATTCATGATTTAAGGGTATGTTACTAACTTTGTAATTAAGCAGCTTGGCTTAACGAATGTTAAAGTTAACTTAATGCTTGTACAGGCCCTAGATGTGGTGGTAGAGTCGTATTTTGACGGCAAGCTTTTCAAAAACAAAATTTGGGTTGGCACAATAGAAGGTTGAAAATTTGTTTATTTCTATTTCCATTATATATGTTATTTTAATATAGTATTTTGACAGCAGCTATGATTTTGCAGGTCTTCCTGTTTATTTTATTGAGCCTCATCATCCTGATAAGTTTTTCTGGAGAGGACGATTTTATGGGGAGCATGATGATTTCAAACGTTTTTCATTTTTTAGCCGTGCAGCACTTGAGTTGCTTCTTCAAGCTGGAAAGAAACCAGACATCATTCATTGCCATGATTGGCAGACAGCTTTTGTTGTATGATAATTTATAAATTTGTTGTCAATTTAAATTCTTTAGCCTGATTAATGATTCCTTTTAGCACCTAATTAATCATTGTTACAAAACATTATTGCTTTTCAAGGCGCCGCTATATTGGGATTTATATGCTCCAAAAGGATTGAATTCAGCTAGATTATGTTTTACTTGCCACAACTTTGAGTACCAAGGAACTGCACATGCTTCGGAATTGGCATCTTGTGGTCTTGATGTCCAGCAGCTAAATAGACCAGATAGAATGCAGGACAACTCATCACACGATAGGATCAATCCTGTCAAAGTAGGATAACTAGTGACCCATGAAAATTTGAAGCATTCTTCTGTGAAATTTCTTCTTCCTCACACTTTTTCTTTCTTCAGGGTGCAGTTGTGTTCTCTAATATTGTGACAACAGTTTCACCCTCCTATGCACAAGAGGTGCGGACTGCTGAGGTATGGGTGTTTCATTGTGGCTATGCATTAAAAAGATTACGAATAACCGTTTTTCTAGATGCTTCTACTTTTGTTCATTTATTATTGAGAGAGTTGTTTTCGAAGCTGGCTCAAAAATGGGTTGTATAACATCATTTTATGGCAATGAACTGTTGACATATACAAAAACTGAATGGTCTGCAAGTTTATCTAGAGTTATCAGATGAAAATTATACAAAAACCAAATGTTTATGATGTATGCGAATGTAAACTCATTAATTGTAACCAAATATATCCGATTAATGTGACATGACAGCATTAAGGGTATTAGATGCACTTGATTCAATGGTTATATCTACAAAAAAAGTCAATCTGATATCTCATCTTACTCTTAAAATATTTCTTTTTAGAATATAATGTCAATGATGGAGATTTGTACAATAATTTATCCACACTGTTAAAAGTAACTATGTTATTATGTCATAGGATCTTTTTATTGATATCATTCAAATGCATTGCGGTATTCAATGAACTCATTATTTTATGCTTGTTTTACAGGGTGGAAGAGGCCTCCATTCTACACTCAATTTTCACTCTAAAAAGTTTGTTGGAATTTTAAATGGAATTGACACTGATGCATGGAATCCTGCCACTGATAATTTTCTCAAAGTACAGTACAATGCTAATGATCTTCAAGGGAAAGCAGAGAATAAAGTAACCTTAAGGAGGCATCTAGCGCTTTCTTTTGCGGATGCTAGGCAGCCATTAGTAATATTTATTTTCTGGAAGTATCAATTGATTGGTGCATCACATTCTTCTTCTTCTTATTATTATTATTTTAATAACGGTTTCAACTTTGATGCAACACTGCAACTCATACTATTGGACATAGTCAACACATTGCCTCTACAATATCTTGTCCTTAAATTAGCAAAGAAAATAATATGACCCAAAACATCTGGCCTCTGAGGGTAATATTATGCATTAGCCATGGCGATATTATCTTCTTTAGAATTTTTATTTTTTTTTCCCCTTTTTGGCCTACAGAAAAGAAGGTTTCATCATGCATTGACTATCAAAAGTTGGAACCTTAAGCATGCATTTCGATTCATCTATGTTCAATACAGTGATATGTCCTGCTTAATTGCTGATCATGCTAATATTAGGTCTGAGCAGGATATTTAATGTTAAGTTGCAGATACTCGAAGATTACAAAGTTGGGAAACTTCAAGTTGTATTGTCTTTTCTATTTCGTTGGAATTTCTTGTGTTGCCGCATTCTCTGCACATAAAATTTCGTTGATTATCCCATTTCTGTTCTCTTCTGCCCCATTTTGTTGTCACATTCTAACGAGATGATGCGAACAATGCATTCTTGGTCTCTTTGTTTGGAATTATATATTTTGTATACAGTGGACTGGTCTTCATGGTTGTGGTTTGGTAGATAGATAAAGCTGTTATTGAGTCAATGTTACAGTATTGCAGACTATAGATGTTGTTAGGAATGGATGAGATTTGTAATATCTTTGATTAGCTTTCCACATTTAAGAATTGACTTTGTGGACTTTTGTCGTTGTTTCGTTATCTAAGCCTAATTGGTGATCAGAAATGCCGCTTTTTCATCCAGTCAAATAAGTTTATGCTATTCCTTATCTGCTCTGTGATAGTGCTTGAATATTCACTCGCAACTTTTGGTTGTATTGAATAGGTTGGATGCATAACAAGATTGGTGCCCCAAAAAGGTGTGCATCTTATTAGACATGCAATATATAGAACATTGGAACTTGGAGGGCAATTTGTACTTCTTGGTTCAAGCCCAGTGCCACATATACTGGTAACATTCTACTTGTGTTTTTCTTTTCTTTTTTTTTTGGTTCTATCTGTTCTTTCTTTCTTGTTTCTGTAAAAAATAAATAAATTACTAATAAAATCTCATTGGTTTTGAGAAAGGACGCCATTCATAAGGACAATTTAACTGAAATTGAAAGTTGATTGTTGATATCACTGACTTGGTACAATAATGGTGACACTTCAGATGCATATGTTTGAGGAGAAGTATATTGTTGCTATTGTTTGGCCACTGCCACGTGAATCGTGATAATTGCTTATAATTTGAAATTGTAGTAATTGGTTCTAATCATTTAAAGCTTTTTGTATTCTTATCATATTCTGTTTAATGTACAGAATCTCTGCATTCAGTAAACTATGGTTTCCTTTTCTTTTGTTCTTTCTTTCCTTATGTGATATATTCACTTTTGTAGAGGGAATTTGAGGGTATTGCAAACCATTTTGAGAATCATGATCGCATTCGGCTCATACTGAAGTATGATGAGTGGCTTTCCCATTCCATTTATGCCGCTTCAGACATGTTCATCATCCCATCTATCTTTGAGCCTTGTGGCCTGACACAGGTACAGCCTCAACTCTTACCTATGCAAATGTTATTAAACAGCGATTGAGTTACAAACCAAATTGGAAGATCACTGGAGAGAGGAGTAAACCATATACCTCCTCTATTGGATACAATAACCTGGGAAGGCATACATTATGAAATTATTACCGTAGACAGCCAGATAATATAGCTTAAGATCTGTGGTTCTCTAACTTCTTCAGTGGTTCAGATATACAACCTAACTCCTATCTGAAAAAAATGTTATACACAGCCAAACACCATTATAGTTTACACAGATATGCATCAACTTTATATCTAATCATATATTTTCTGCCTTTTTTTTCTTCTTTCCTTTTTCTTTCCTCTTTTTTATTTATTTTTTATTTACTTATATTTTGAGTATAAACCTTTCATTATATCCTGCAGATGATAGCAATGAGATATGGTTCTGTACCCATTGCAAGAAAAACTGGTGGCCTAAATGACAGGTAAATACTTGGTGTCTGACTAACTTACATATGATATTACTGCAACTGATATGAAGTTATACTGATTGGAGCATTTTCCTTTGTAGTGTATTTGATTTTGACGATGACTCAATACCGTTCCAGTTTCGAAATGGATATACATTTTTGAATCCTGATGAACAGGTAAATAGAATGTCTAATGTGTATATAAATGGCACTGGATGTTTGTTTTTCTATTATTAATAATGTTCTTTTCTATAGCTCTGATGATAAAGAAAACCTGTTGCTTGTTCCTCCCATTCTGGATTCTTGTCCAACTCATTCTAATTTTTTATTTATAACTGAGACTTTATAGGGACTAAACGGTGCGTTGGACCGTGCATTCAATCACTACAAAAATAACCCTGAGAGTTGGCATCAACTTGTTCACAAGGACATGACTATGGACTGGAGTTGGGATTCTTCAGCGTTACAGTACGAGGAACTTTATGCAAAATCTGTGGCCAGAGCAAGTGCAGCAGCTAGTCGTGTGTGAGCTTCTTCGACTGTGGTGATTTTGCTTCATGCTGGTGCTGGCAAATGGCTTTTTCATTCAAATTTGCTTGTTTATTAGCACCGGATCTGTTCTCACTCGAAGGTGAAGCTCTGGTCAAATTTACAAGAGAGTAAATCCTTTTAACTTGCCATTTTGATATGGCATAATGCTGTCTTGGTAGGTTTGAAGTTCCTGGCACGGCTCACCTGTGACTTACTTTTTAAACGACAAATTATGATACCATTTATTTGTTCATAAAGGAAACATGTGCCAATGTTTATGTAAATTAGATTCCCCTGCTGTTCCCAAGTTTTCTTGTACATTCACAGAGGGGTGAGGATGAGGCAAATGCCACTACTCTTATAGTAGTTCAAGATTCATCAATGTAAAAATATGTATAAAATATGGACGCTTATCACAAACGTGATTGAGAATATGAGATATTGTATACGTTCAATATTATTCATAGTTGGCTAGTAGAATAAGGGCTCTTTTATTATAGACAAAAATTAGAATGAATTTTGTAAGCACCACCAAATTATTGAAATGTTACTTTCGGTAATTATGAATTATATGTGTGAATTATAGTTTATAAAAAAAGGTCTATGAAAAATTATATTCTGTATTTTTTTTTTCATGAACTATGATTTCTGTTCATGAATGGTTTTTTATTTGTAAACTATAATTTGGGAACGTTGATTAAATTAAAAAATTCATTTTAATATTTTGATGTTAATTTTAAAACTTACACTAATTTTAACACAAATTTCTCTTCTGTTTATGGGGAATTGCTTTTCTATTTATTTTCTTACCTCATTTTTCAAGACTATATGTTCTACTCTAATAAAATTTTCTGGGTCTTGTTTATTAGTTTTGTGCTGCAAGAAAAATTATAAGGTGCTTATCCAGTTGCTTTTCTTGTACTAAACAAAACCTTATAAAGGTAGACTGTTGATATATGCCTACACAAGGTGATGACTAGATAGGATGTGTTGTTGTTGTTGTTGTTGGGGAGTTTATTTATTCTTCTTCTTCTTATTATTTTTTAAAGATGTTTATCTAGTGGAATGAGGCATTATTAGGAAATGGTCATCATCTTTCCTTCTCATCATTTTGTCACTGTGAGATTAATTGACTTAGGAGTTACAATAGAAATGATAAATAAGACAACAATAGTACTGCAAGTTTAAAATGAAGAGCATTGTGCAGAAACAAAATTCAAGAAAAGCTTGCCATTAAGTCGCAACAAATTTACTTCCCAACAAACAAACCAAACACAGTAAATCACTCTCATACTAAGCTCACTTTCCGGGGACAAAGTTGGTGGCATATGCCCAGGCATTGTTGTTGACGGGGTCCGCAAGGTGGTCAGCTAAGTTCTCCAATGGACCCTTTCCAGTGACAATGGCCTGAACGAAGAATCCGAACATGGAGAACATAGCCAACCTACCATTCTTGATCTCCTTAACCTTGAGCTCAGCAAAGGCCTCTGGGTCATCAGCCAGCCCCAATGGGTCAAAACTGCCTCCTGGGTACAATGGGTCGGTGACTTCACCCAGTGGACCACCAGCAATTCTGTATCCCTCAACAGCGCCCATCAAGATGACTTGGCAGGCCCAGATGGCAAGGATGCTTTGTGCGTGGATCAAGCTTGGGTTGCCTAAGTAGTCAAGCCCACCCTCGCTGAAGATCTGGGCTCCGGCCTTGAACCACACAGCCTCTCCGAACTTGACACCGTTGCGGGCCAAGAGCTCTGGGAAGACACATCCAAGGGCTCCCAACATGGCCCATCTGCAGTGGATCACTTCCAGCTCACGGTTCTTGGCAAAGGTCTCTGGGTCAGCTGAGAGGCCAGCAGTGTCCCAGCCGTAGTCACCAGGGAACTCACCAGTCAAGTAGCTTGGGGGCTCACCAGAGAATGGGCCCAAATACTTGACTCTGTCTGGGCCGTACCATGGGCTCCCAGACGAAACCTGCCTGCTGCCAGTCTTACGCATGGTCACACGGCCGTTGCCCATCAAGTCATTGCCTGTTGGGGCAAGTTGCACGGCCTTGCCGACGAATGAGGAGGAGAGAGTCATGGTTGAGGTTGCCATTGTAGAATTGAAAATTTGAAATGAGAAGCTAATGAAATTGAAGAGAGATAGACCGTGTGGTTGATGGTTGGTGTTTATGGGCGAGCCTCTATTAATACAAATCAAGAGAGGTAAGGGTCCTTATCGGAGGAGATCTATATCTGAATTCCTATTGGTTGATGACATTTTGAAAGCCTAGTTGGCAATCTCTACACCTTGCATCATTTTTGGTACAATAAGGTTATGAAAAATCTTACGCAAAGTTGGATGTCCAATTAGCTTCCAATAAGGAATTGCCACTTGTCATATTGGATAGCGCTATCTGTCTAAAAGATGATGTACTTGTTTTTTGCCTTCTGCTTGGCTCGGCCAAACCAAACTCCATCGAAAACTGAACACCCTAGCTCTTAGAGCTTGTACAGTTCCCAGTTGCATTTGAAAACTCTGGGATGTTGAACATGTTTCCAGAACCATTTTGTTGTTGCGAGATGAACTTTTTTGAGACAGAATTACTCTTAAATCACCTTAATAAATATTACACATATATTGAAAACGTTTTTTCTTATGTCATACTGAATTTTGTTTTTCGATACTATAACAATCTCTCATTTTATGTGCAAAACTAAAAGTCCTAATCAATTCATACCTTGCCAAAAAAATACGATGTAAAAATTAGGTACAAATTACTTTACATCCATTATTTTATTTAAAGCAGCTTAATCTGTAAAATTATTGCCATTTCAACGTGTATATATGACATAATTTTGTGAATTATAACTTGGACCTTATCTCATTAATAATTTATTCTATGAAATCTAAGAAAAACGGGGTTCGGAGTTTATAGAACACGATTGATGAGATGAAAATCTTAATAAGCATGGTTTAGAAAACAATTCTCATTACAATAGAGAGATTTTCCCACACATTCCGATTTAACAAGTAAAAAATGAAACTCAAATTCTTGTTAACAGAGAAAATATCCAACCACTTTTAGAAGGAATGGACATAATTTATTTCAAAATATCGGAGACAAATTGATAACTTGAAACTTGGAAATTGATGACTCTCTTCGGGTCTTGAACGCCGAGAGCAACGGTTTGAATGCAGACACGTGGCCTAATATGAAGAAGCAGTCTTGGTTACTTTTCGGTTCACATAAATTTTGGATTGTGATGTTATTAAAATTTTGACTGACACAACTATTCTCAGTTGGTCAGTTTGTTCATGACGCTGATATCTTAAGATTTTCTCCGACGTACAGATATTTTATAAGGGTTTCTGTTTTATCAGCCACAAAAAACTTTATCATTTGTTTTTCATTTTTTTTGAAATTTTATAATATGTATTACGCTGTCATTTTGTTCAAATTCGTTATAATTTTTCCGCCGAACACGAACATATTACCACTCATTTTCAATATTCTTTTCAATTCTGTCCTTTCAAGGCCATATTAACATCATGGCCTGAGAAAATATAATGCAAATTTATCATTCCAGAAGTTTCTTTTCATTGCTAGTAGCTTGTCTGTTACGCAATCGACTGAGTCCATATCATGATTTTTCGTAAAGCTAATTTGAACTTTGGGTTTATTAACATTTTCACTATTTTATACTGTAAAAATTTATCTGGTGTGCTATTTTCTCGAATTTTAACGAAGGAAAATTTCGATTTGCGCTCATGTAACCAATACACATTAATTTATACCCTGCTTAAATAAGAATTCTTTATTTCGGCATAAGAACTGGCCAACAAAACGTTCGAGTGTCTCAGTGAAACTTGAGAGTTGCGTCTGCTTAAACGTCATAAACATAGACTTGATTAATTCAAGATAATTCAGGTTTTGAACATTATCACTTTGCATGGATTTTGACTCGTTGAGAAGAGGTGAATGAAATCCAAAATATACACGTGGAACGTCCACATTGGTTACACGTCAATAATTGAATTTTCGAACTTGGTGGTCTACAGAGTGACAACTAGGATACCAAAATCTTACAGCAAAATCCTCAACTTCCAATGAAATCAGAGTTTTAGATACCACAAAGATAAGAGATCTCACTCCTTCCACTCTTTATATACCCACCGCAGTCGCTCATCTTTCCAATACTCTTTAGTCCGCAGCCACTAAAAACCATCAACCCAAAACCTCTTATTGCAAGATGGCAACCTCAGCCATGACTCTCTCCTCCTCATTCGTCGGCAAGGCCGTGCAACTTGCCCCGACAGGCAATGACTTGATGGGCAACGGCCGTGTGACCATGCGTAAGACTGGCAGCAGGCAGGTTTCGTCTGGGAGCCCATGGTACGGCCCAGACAGAGTCAAGTATTTGGGCCCATTCTCTGGTGAGCCCCCAAGCTACTTGACTGGTGAGTTCCCTGGTGACTACGGCTGGGACACTGCTGGCCTCTCAGCTGACCCAGAGACCTTTGCCAAGAACCGTGAGCTCGAAGTGATCCACTGCAGATGGGCCATGTTGGGAGCCCTTGGATGTGTCTTCCCAGAGCTCTTGGCCCGCAACGGTGTCAAGTTCGGAGAGGCAGTGTGGTTCAAGGCCGGAGCCCAGATCTTCAGCGAGGGTGGGCTTGACTACTTGGGCAACCCAAGCTTGATCCACGCACAAAGCATCCTTGCCATCTGGGCCTGCCAAGTCATCTTGATGGGTGCTGTTGAGGGCTACAGAATTGCTGGTGGTCCACTGGGTGAAGTCACCGACCCATTGTACCCAGGAGGCAGTTTTGACCCATTGGGCCTGGCTGATGACCCAGAGGCCTTTGCTGAGCTCAAGGTTAAGGAGATCAAGAACGGTAGGTTGGCTATGTTCTCCATGTTCGGATTCTTCGTTCAGGCCATTGTCACTGGAAAGGGTCCATTGGAGAACTTGGCTGACCACCTTGCTGACCCCGTCAACAACAATGCCTGGGCCTATGCCACCAACTTTGTTCCCGGAAAGTGAGTTCAAACATGTTGTGAACACATGGAGGGATTTTACTTTAATTTAAGAGTGTAATTGTTGATGGATTTGAATGGATTTCTACTTTGTGCAGAAATTTGAATTATGTGTATTACAAGTATGAGTGGATCTTATTTTTTGTCATCCATTATTCCATCTTGTTTCCTTGCTTTGCCTCTCTGTTTTTATCCTTTCTTTTGCTAATCTAAAATTTCCAATTACAAGCTTTATATAAATTAATGGTCTGAAAATCGAATCAAATCACACAAAGACCAAGTCTTCCATTATATAAAATATTGCACAAGCAATGCAACCGCCGTCTCTGCACTCAAGTTTCTTCTCTTCGCTGAAGCAGGTATATGCATATCTCCAATCTATAAATCAATCATCTTTACTAGACACATACAAGTATTAATTTTATTAAATTGGACAGGTTGAGAAAAGATTGAAACTTGAACAGCAATCATCAAAACCCTCCAATTCCACTTCACAACTAGTCCCAGAAACTAACTGTAACTTGACATCAACTGAATCTCTAAGCTCGCCAATATATCTCGATTTCGATTTAGACCAAACCAACAGCAACTCCACTCTCCAAGAAAGCAGTGGAAGTGAACCCCCTCAAGCATTCCTCTCTTTGTCTCCAGATTTGCCTTTAACCCAACAGAACCCGCTTCACAAACCAGCCCATGATGGAGAAACTGATGATATCCGGAGGTTGATGCAGCTTCTGGGTCTAAAAGATATAGTTCAAGAAGAGAAAGGAAGGGTTGGTAATATTGGTTGTTCTGAATGTGAATGTGAGTGTGAAGGTGGGTTTTATGAGAAGATAGTTGGGGTCAAGGGACCAAAGTGTGAGAAGGAAGTGAAGAGAATGGAGGGGTGGATTAACTACTTTTTGAGAGATTGTGATGGTAAGGAGCCTCTTAGGCTAGCTTATTTGCTTCTGGGTAAGGCTGCTTTTGATTTGGATGGAGCTGATTTTGGTTTTGGTGGCTTGGAGTTTCCCTCTACTCTGGATGACTTCTTGAGACATGACCCACCAAAACTGTAATACCATTCTTGTATTCTCTTTAATTATTTTATTACATTCTCTGTTTTGGTTGGTTTAAGCATTATTAATGCCTTCTATGAAGTCATTTTGTTTCCACTGACAATTTTAATGATGTTTGTTTTATTTATGATAGTTTTGTCTATGTGTAATTTGATTTATTAGGCCCTCAAAGATATTTAGATGCATCTGTGCACTAGACTCTATTCTTCAGTTGAGAGTAATGAATAGCTGATGCATATAGACTTTGTTATTATTATTATTATTTTGGTTTCTGATAGATGTCTCCTCTTTTTTAGATTATCAGACCAGATTCCTCTTCAAAATCTGTATTGTTATATGGCATCATAGTTCAGTTGTGTATAAAATTATATATTGTGAACCTTCGCTTAATAAGATTTGGAATACTTTGAATATCATGGCTGATAACTTACAGGACCTTACATTTATTTTTGCTCTTAATTATCTATATAAGCAGCAGAAGCTTTTCAACAAAATAAGAACATTAATGTAAAACAGAACTGATCACTATAAATATGAGGTAATCAACACCTGAATATGCTGATATTGTTCCAAAAGCTATCACATCTTGATTCTCCTCCATGAGGTGTCCCTCAGCATGACAAAATTTTATCACGGTTTTCATCATCTTATCTTTCTTAGCTTCAAAAGGGTAGACAACACCTCATTTATGTCTGGCCGGTCCTCAGGATTCGGGTACGTGCAAACTAAGGCTAGTTTGAATAGCTCTTCCAACACTTGCACCTCTTCTTTGGATATACTCAACACTAGTGCAGGGTCTGATATTTGAAGAATCCCGTTGATTCCATCTGCAATGGCTTTCTCCACTAGTTGACACAAACTGATTGGCAACCCATCCCCTTCATTGATTCCTGTTGGCCTCTGTTTCGTTAAAAATTCCATCACTACAATACCAAAGCTGAACACGTCTACTTTCGTTGTCACTTTCTTCATATACGCAAACTCTGGTAAGAACATAAACATGATTTAGGTGACAATATAAACATAACATATGACCACACTAACACTTGTTATGGTACAACTGGGGTTTAGAACAGGTTCTTTTTCTTCACGACTTCCTATCACAAAAGCTAATCACCACTGCTATCTAATTATGTTCTTAGATGGTAATAAAATAAATAATTTCCAATGATTGTGACAATCATGAGTTTTACACTTAAGGACCAGTGAAAGGTTACCTGGTGCCAAGTAGCCAATGGTGCCTTCAAAAGCTGATGCGGAGGAAAGGCTACTGTTCTCTGGCAGATGAACACCCAACATTCGAGCTGTTCCAAAATCACTCACATGCGCCTCCCAATCTCCATCTAATAGAATGTTGGAAGGCTTCAAGTCACAATGAACAATGGGGAAATCGTAACCAGAATGCAGGTAATCCAACCCACTTGCAATGGAAATACAGACATCGATTCTCTTACACAATGTCCACCTTGATTGATCTAGCCCTGGCTCGTGTATAATGCTCTCCAAGCTTCCATTTTCCATGAATTTTAAGACTAAAGCCTTCAGTTTCCCTGTTTCCCATGCATACCCCAGTATCTTCGCCAGATTCCTATGCCTCAGATTGCCTAAGGTTTTAGTTTCTGTGTAGAAACACTTATCAGATTCTGCAGAAAACTGATGCAAATTCAGTTTCTTTACTGCTATCATCTGCCCATCCCTCAGTTGACCCTTGTACACAGTACTCAAACTGCTGGTGCCAAGAATATTATTTTCACTGAAGAAGCCAGTAGCAGTTTCTAATTCTTCTCTATCAAACCTCCTAAGCGATAATGCAGCAGTAAACTCAGGTGCTGGATCTTCAACCCTTTCTGACTTGCTCTTTTTGGCACATCGATTTAGTGTCAAAATTACCAGCACTAGAATTAGAAGAACAGAAGCTGAGCCAAGTACAAGCAGAATCAACTTTGTCTTCTTGGATAAATGGTGTGAACTTCCTGTGCTGCATGACCTCAAAGATTTTGTTCCACAGAGACCTGGGTTTCCTACCAAACTAGATGCATTGATGCTCCTAAATATGCCGGTTTCAGGAACAGGACCTTCAAGTTGATTGAAAGAAAGGTTCAGATGTTTCAAGGTGGACATTTTGGTGAAACCTTCTGGGATAGCGCCTTTCAACTTGTTCTGAGAAAGATCAAGGGAGATGAGGTGCTTCAGATTTGTGAATTCTTCAGGGATATCACCTTCAAAGTTGTTTTTCGAAAGGTTCAAGCTTGTTAGTACATCCATTTGACGGAAAGCTTCCGCTGGAATTGTACCAGAAAGTCTGTTTCCTGACAGATCTAGAGAAAACAAGTTTCTGCAGCCTTCAAGCATTCTAGGAATGTTTCCTGAAAAATTATTGTTAGAAATGTCAATGGCTTGTACCATTTCCAACATACCAAGCTCATCTGGAATGCTTCCCTCCAATAAGTTGTATGATAAATTCAAATATTTCTGTAAGCTCTTCATACTTGCAATCAGAGATCCAGGAATTGATCCTGTCAGATGATTGTGAGAGAGATCCAAGGACACGAGTCGATTAAGATGCTCCATGCTTTTGGGGATGGTCCCATTAAGCTTGTTGCCTTGGAGGTTCAGGTAAGAAAGAAACCCAAGCCTTGAGAGAGCATTAGGAATCGCACCAGTCAACTTGTTGTTCTGCAAATCAAGATAGGTTAGCTGCTTCAATTCAAACAATTTCTCAGGTATTGTACCCTCTAAACCATTGTCACTCAGAGAGAGTCCTTGAAGAAGAGAAATCTTGGACAACTCTGGTGGTATAAAACCTGTGAAACTATTTCCTGCAAGAGTTAAGGTGATGAGTTTACTCAAATTGCCAATCTGTTGTGGGATTGACCCTTCAAATGAATTTGAGATGGTTTTCAGTCTCTGAAGATTATAGAGTTTGCCAATACCTGGTTTTAGCAACCCTCTAAAATTGTTCTCACTCAAATCTAGAGTTTTAAGATTTGAGCAATTGAACAGGTCATCTGGGATTTCTCCTGACATCCTATTTACCCCAAAAGATAAGAATGTTAGGTTCTTCAACTTCCCCAAACCCATGGGAAATTTCCCTGTTATCCTATTAAATGCAAAACCAGCACTTGCAAGATGGGTACAGTTGGTGATGCTAGATGGAATGGATCCCTCAAGAAGATTGTTGTTAACTGTCAGGTTTCTCAAGTTATAAAGCATTCCAATCTCTGATGGAAGCTCTCCTGTGAGTGAATTGAAGCTTATTGACAAGTAAGTTAGATTTGTCAAGTTTGTTATTGACAAAGGGATCACCCCACTAAACTTATTGGAATGCAGGGTCAATACTTGTAATGACTTCAAAGATCCTAGCTCATGGGGTAATGTTCCAGTCAATTCATTCTGTGAGAGTCCCAAATGAGTTAATGATTTCAACTGATATAAGGATGTTGGGATTGTGGAATTCAACCTATTATTGTACGCACGCAACGTTTCTAGGTGAACCAAATTTCCAAGTTCAGAGGGAATGCTTCCAATGAACTGATTGCTATATAATTCAAGAGCAACAAGCTTTTTACAATGACCTAGTTCAGACGGGATTTTCCCCCAAATTGAATTTTCAAACAACAGAAGATATTTTAAGTTTGACAGATTTCCTATCTCTGGAGGTATTGTTCCTGATAACTGGTTTTGACTCAGATCAAAAGTCTGTAAGGCTCTCAATCTACCAATGGCAGCAGGTATTGAACCTACTAGCTTGTTGCCATAACCTATAAACACCTGAAGGTAAATCAAATTCCCTATGTCTTTTGAAATTGTACCAGTGAGATTGTTAAAATTGACGCCCAAAGCTAACAATGATGAGCAGTTGTAAATGCTTTCAGGTATGCTACCATTCAAGAAATTATTACCTAAATCTACTGACTGCAGATTTTGAAGGCTTCCTATTTCTGTTGGAATAGAACCCGAAAGCAAATTAGTGTACAGAGTTAGTTCAGACAGCTGGGAGCATTGCCCAAGCTGAGCTGGGATACTTCCCGAGAATGAATTCAAAGTTAGATCAAGAACCTGGAGGGCTGATAGGTTTCCTAGGAAAGAAGATATCTGGCCTTCGAGCTGCTTGTCTACAAGTGAAATCCCAACAAGAAGATGTGAGGAAGGGTCACAGGTGATACCAGACCAGTTGCAGTGATGGTTTGTGCTGTTCCAATCTGCAAGTGCTGCTAATGGATCATCAGTGATGGCATTCTTGAATGCCTTCAAAGCTTCAGTTTCAACATCTAGGCTTGGTTCTGCAGATAAAACGCTGACTAAAAGAGAAGTGAATAGGACTAAGATTAAGCTGAAACTTTTAGACACCATTGTTGGAAAAATCTTAAAACTTGTATGGAAGTTTTTATGAAATGAGAAGTTTATAAACTATAGATAGGTTGGTCATATCATATGAAGGTCCCATGGAACTACAATGGAACAAAATATTGCACCAAGTTGACATCAATGGGTGGCAGAAAATCAGATGTGAACCTCAATTGAATATTTTATTCATATATTATTAGTTATCATCAAACCCAAAAATTAAAGTTAATAGGAAAGGATCCAACTATGATATTTAAAACTTAAAGTTATGATACGTTAATACTAATGTTTTAAAAGGCGAAAGACGAGGCGAGGCAAGGCGATAGAGTCTCAGTGAGACGAGGTGATTGCCTTGAGGCGAGCAAGGCGGTAGCCTCAATCCAATTCAGGAAAAAAAAAAATCTAACTTCAAGTGTTTAGTGGAGGAGGAAATGTGTTAAGACTTGAGTGGAGATGGTTTTATTTTTTATCATTATATATATAAACTATAAAACCTCATCCCACTAACTTAATTTTTTTTTTTTATCTTAGAAAAAAATTATTATTATTTTATTATATATATGATTTCTTATTATTATACATATAAACTATAAAACTCATCTCACTTAATTTTTATTTTTTATAATTGTATATATAAACTATAAATTTCCACCCTACTAATATATTTTCTTGTATTTCAAAAAAAATTATTTTTTATTTTATATCAATATTTATATGTATATAAACCTCACCCCATTAACTTTTTTTTTTAAATTTAATTTTTTATCATTTTATATATATAAACTATAAAAATCTCATCCCATTAACTTCAGTTTTTATTGTTTTTTATTTTTTGTCATGATTTTTTTTTGAAACTTCCACCCCACTAACTTACTTTTTAATTATTCTATCATTATATATATATAAACTATAAAAACCTCACCACTCACTTTTACTTTACTCTTCACTCTCTGTACACCATCGGCTTCAACTCACTTTCACTCACTTCTCAGGCTCTCACATTGTCACTCACCACTGCCGACCGCCACTCCCACCACAATTCATCTTTCTAATTTCTTCTCACATTCACTTAGCACCATCAACTTCTAAAACTGGTGTGCTGGTGTTTTTTTGGTGTGTTTGTGTGTTTTTTTATGTTTTTTTTGGCATGATAAACTGTTCCAAGCTTCCAAAACCAGTGTGTTTGTGTGTTTTTTTTGATGTTTTTAATGTGTTTTTTTGGGTGCGCTGATCTATTGTAGGCCTCTTTTTTTTTTTTTTTTTTTATGTAATGAATAGTCTGGATCGTTTCTGGACCGCCTCAGGACGTCTCGCCTGGAGGCAGCCAGAGGCGGTCGCCTCACCCTCCAGAGGCAGGTTTTTCCAACTTCTCCGCCTTATAGGTATGCCTTGAGGCGCCTTAACCACCAAGTCGGCGAAGGCACCGCCTCGCCTCATCTTTTAAAACATTGGTTAACACGTGTCTTCACGTGTAATGTGAATAGTTAATAGATGGTAGATATATATTAAGCGTCTCCTATCGTATAACATATGTAATGAGAATTTGAGATAAAAATTGGGAGATGATTTGAATCAAAAACTTTTAAATTTTGATATCATGTTAGTTATCACCGGATCAAAAATTAAAATTAATAAAAAATGATCAAACTATAATATTTAAAACTTAAAATTATTATACGTTAACATATTTGAACCGTGGATTGTGATTTTTGGCTCTACCCATTATTACAAGAATCTACAGGTCATCATCTACTAATAAAGACTTCTCTACTTCATAAATATATAGTACAAAATTTTCATTATCTACGAAAAATCTAAAGCTGACCTGCCCACCTAACTAAGTACAAACTCAAAACAGAACTTTACATAATTAAACGTATATATGATCTTTTTAGTTTAAGCAACAATGGTAGGTTGACTAGGAACACTTGATTAAGCTTAAGAGACAAAAAAGTGACATCAGAATAGTGAGGCCTGAAACCTTAGACATGTGGAAAATTAAATTAAAAATATGAACCTGGATAACAATCAAAGCATACTATCTATAAAAGGTTGACGCGGCATTTGGGGGTCTTGGAGTTTTGACAATGCTATATGGTCACGACAAATACGCTTTTGATCATAAGAGCAAGTTGTAAACAACGGCCAAAACTAGTATGGGCTGGCCAACAAGGCAAAAGGATAGACATCGACTAGATTAGGCTATACAAAGACATTTCAGATCCTGCCGACGCCAAAAATCTTGACTGAGGGTGATGCACTATGCATCTTCTCTTACTTTGTCACATGATTGCTATCATAATGGAGATGTACGTACATTCCACCGCACCCAAGAGTCCCTCCTACTCACTCACGTGTGTTTGTAGCATCCCTTTTAGGGTTGTTTGGTGGTATTGATGATTTTCATACACAAGTGGCATGGCAATAGCTCCATGAGTAACATAACAAGACTCCGTCTAAGGTGTTCATTAAATAAAAACTGCTATATGTTATAGCTCACTGCGCTATTATTTATATGTCAATACTCAAGCCCCAAGATTCTTTCGCTTTTCTGCACCGAGTGGGGTTGCTGCAGTGGTTTAAGCGGCAGCCCCCACCATTGACTCTCAAGTCTTGAGTTCAAGTGTAGGTTTTCTCATCTCTATTAATAAAGATGAGATTTTCTTCCATACATATGAGTTATATTATCTCTTATCCAGGTATGGATTATTTTTAGTCAATTGGAAACCGTTTATCCAAATCATGTCATCGGTGTTCTATCAATTTGGTTCTCTTTATCTCTTGAGTTAATCTCAATAACTTAAAAAAATAAAAATAAAAATAAAAATAAAAAGATTCTTTCACATTCTTAGATGTACAGCTTGTTTGTTTTGTTTCGTTTTTTGTTTTTGGTTTTTTAATTTTTATTATTTTTTTTAGTATTGTGTGCCGAGCGATGATAACTATGGGCAAATACTGGAAGTATAATACCATCAACAAAACCACGTCCAGTTGAAGAATTTCAGAATAAGGTATGGAAAATATGCTAAAAACCATATGGTTACAATATCTACGGGTAACTTAAAAATTGTTATCTATTTTAAGAGTACCAAAATTAATCTCACTCAATATTATGATTTTTATACTTAATTATTTAATGAATGATCTTAATAGATTATGATAGATTTTGAATCCGTTTTGTATCAATATAGAAGGAAAAATTTTAACTTTTAGTATAAGTACTCTGTTAAATGACAGAGGATGACTTGTGAACACAAATTTGTTGTTTATATTTTATTTGTACACCTTCTTTGAACTATTAATACATCCAAATTTATTTAATCGTTCTACTTTCTTTCTTAAATTAAAACTCCAACCTTGTCTCCAGCAAACTTAACACACTTAAGAGCAATTATAATCTTCCAGAAGCATTCCCCCATGACTATTTTGGAAAACAATACTAGTCTTTTAGTTGAACTTCCCTCTAATTTACTTATACTTTTTGATCAACTTTTATTGGTAAACTATATGGATATTAATAGGTCACTTTAGAAATGGAGATACAATTCCCTATCTGTTGTATGTATTTTTCGGACTCATTAAATGGACTGGTAAAAGTCCAGCTTAGGCCCAGTAGAAGGCACAATAAAGTCAACCCAAATGCAAAGACCATTAGATGAGGCCCAGATATCAATTCCAGGCCCTGTGGGCTTTCCAGTTCGACCCAGCGATCTCCCTAGCTCGCAGCAGCGAGCTCGTCTCACAATCAGATCGCAGCTCGTTCCACCATTCACAATAAGCACAGCTCGCTGTTTGCCTCTTAGCGAGCTCCAGCTTGAAACTGGCATAGACAGCAGTTCGCCCAGAAGCGTAATAAATGCAGTATCTTCCAGAAATAGGCAGTTGCCTAATCCGATCATGATTCTCTCACCAAATATGGCAGTTACCCAATCAAATCGTGATTCCCTCATCAGATATGAAAGTTTATTCAAATTCAAATACAAGTCAACATTATCTCGGATTTTAAGGAGTAATTTCCTGATTTTATTCAAACAGATTAGGAAGTGTAATTAATTTATGATACTCTTCCTATTTCGTTATTTCCTGAATTATAACGGTACTTCCCCTATAAATAGGGGTTAAAACCATTGTAAAAGTAACATAGAATAATATACTGTCACTCTGCAGAATTTAAGAGAGACAGTTGTGGACGTAGGCACATTTGCTAAACCACGTTAAAAATCCTGTGCATTCCCTATTTGATTCCTGGTTCTTTATTGTCTTGTTTTTGTTTTTTGTGTTTTCTCACATTAATTGCAGGTATTGGGCATTGATTATCCGTCAACTGAAAATCAACGTCGACATTTTGGCGCTAGAAGGAGGGCCCAAACTGCAATCTTTTTCATTCCAATTCATCGATTTCCAATATGGCAAAGACCAGATCAAACAGGTATCTTGGAGATGATGATTAGGCGGAGAGCTGCATGAATCAATCTCAACATAACGTGCAGCCCATGCAGGACGCACTCGTGCATGTAGCAGGAACGTCCCATGGCCTGGCAATTGGCGCGGCAACAGGCATCCCTCCTTTGCCTCATCGTCAACCAGTTCCAATTGCCCCATTAGCTGAAGGGCAGAATGTATTGATTCAGAGGCAAGAAGCGCTGGAGGATACGGTCAGACAACTCAGAGAAGCCGTCAATATGTTGGTGCAGGCTCAAGTACAGAACATGCCTAGGGTTGAGGTTCAGGCACCAAGACATGTGCCCCAGCAGCATGAAGAGATGCAAGTACCTGAAAGGCTGGCAAGGGAAGTCCCGCGACCTGCGGGCTCAGCTCGCTCCTCCAATGCGCGCTCTAAGGCTGGAGGACACCCTGTTTGGGAAGAAAGGGAGGTCGCACGACCAGCTAGCTTGGTAGTAAGGTTGAGCCAAGGTGGAAACCGCGAGCAGAGGTTGGGCACGATAGAGTCAGAGCTGCAGTTCGACGGTTTGGTGATGAACAGAGACAGAGAAGATCCCATCAACCTGAGGGTCTGTTTGAAGAGGACGAAAGGTATGATCCAGAGCATCCTGCCCTTAGTCATGATCACATGAGGAGATACGAGCTCCGAGATCCACAAGTAGATGAGCTCATTTAGAGGGTCCAGCAGTTGGAAGCACGATCTGGAGCCTCGGAGCAGTGTGGGTACTATGGGGAAAGGACTCCCTTTACAAGGAAGATTGAGACACAGCCTCTCCCTCCGAGGTTCAAGATGTCAAACATCCAGCAGTACAATGGGGACAGTGACCCATATGACCATCTTGACGCTTTTAACGTTCAGATAGATCTGCAGACAGGAAATCCAATGGTAAAGTGTCGTGTGTTCTCAACAACTTTGGGGGATATTCCGAGGACGTGGTTTAAAAATCTCTCAGTTCGCAGCATAGGCAGTTGGGAAGAATGTCAGCAGAAGTTCGTTGGCCAGTACAGGGCATTAAGAACGTAGCTCGCTCCATCCTGCCACCTAGCTACAATCTTTCAGCGTCAGGGTGAGTCATTGAAAGAATACATCACCAGGTTCAGACGCGAGGTCGCGAATGTTGAGCATCCATCAGATGAAAGTATCCTGACAGCGATCTCAGCCAGGCTGCGCAAGGATGAAAAACTGTATGAGAGTATTTATAAGTCCCCAGTGAAGGATCTGAGAGAGTTCTACGAGTGAGCTACGAAGGAGATTAGGTGGGAAGAAACCTTCGGCCCGAAGAAGCAGAATCAGAAGAATGAAGTGGGCAGTTCCAGCCAGCCAAAGAGGAGAAATAACGGTAGGAACGAAGAAGGTAGAAACAGTGGCTCAAGTAATCAGATTGCTAAAAAGGCAAGGAGAGAGCCAAGGAATGAACGACCTCAGTGTCAAGGTCGCTATGAGCATTACAGTATCCTGTCAGACTCACAAGACAGGATCTTTGCAGCAGAGAAGAACAGGGAGGACTTTGGGAAACCCTATCCTTTGAGGGCCCCTGTTCATTAAAGAGATAGAAACAAGTTTTGTGCCTATCATAATGAGGTTGGACACATACTTCGGATTGTTGGGCGTTGAAGGACGCCATTGAAAAGTTGATCAGGAGAGGTCGCTTGAGAGATTATGTGGAACGACCTACAGGATCGCAATCTCAGTAGAAACGACCTTGTCAGCAACTAGTACAGCAACAGCCTCAATGGGCTTCCGAGCCAGATCATGAGCCTGCGGTAAGAACCATTTTTATCATTCATGGTGGCCCCCATATCGCAGGTGATTCCAACAGATCGCATGAGAGGTACGTCCGAGAGGCGAATCACACTTTCCAGGTTGGAGGGTCGGAAGGACTTACAAAAAGGGCGAAGCCGACCTCAGATGAAATTGTATTTACGGATGAAGATGCTAGAGGAGTGATCTGACCTCATAACGATGCACTGGTTATACGAGCTAAAATCAGTAATATGGAAGTTAGGCGCATCATGATAGATACCGGGAGCTCGGTGAACGTGATGTATAGGAGCTGTTTTGATCAGATGGGACTGCGAGCAGAACAAATGAGACCGTCCCCAGAGCCTTTATATGGTTTCACTGGAGATGTTGTAGTACCAGTGGGCCAAATTAAGCTGTCATTGACTCTTGAGGAGGCAGGTCGTCAGGCAACGACTCTGACAGATTTCTTGATAATTGACTGCCTGTCAGCCTATAATGTGGTCATGGGGAGACCTATTATGAACGAGTTGGATGTGGTTACTTCGATCAGAACTCTGACAGTTAAGTTCCCGACTCCTAGTGGCATCGGATGTGTCAGATGAGAGTAGCACTTAGCCCGGCGCTGCTATGAAGACGTAGTAAAAATGAGTGTGCGAGGAAAGAAAGTAAATGTGGTCTCAGGGGGCGAGCCACGAGCTATGACTGAGAAAGGAATCAGTCACGACCTGGACCCTCGCGAGGTAGATGCAGACCGAGCTACAAGGCCAGTTGAAGAATTGGAAGATGTTCAAGTCAGCGAGGCGGATCCAGAAAGATGCCTGAAACTGGGGAGAGGTTTAACTCCAGAACTAAGAACTCAGCTCGCTGAATTCCTGAAGACGAACTTGGCTGTGTTTGCATGGAATCATGAGGACATGGTGGGGTAGATCTGAAAGTGATGTCTCACAGGTTGAATATCGACCCGCACCACAAGCCAGCTTGTCAGAAGAGAAGGACAATGATAGGGGAACGTTACTTAGCATTGAAAGAAAAGGTAGACAAGCTGCTAGCTAACAAGTTCATTCGAGTAGCTTACTACCCGACCTGGGTCGCCAACCCGGTTCTGGTGAAAAAGAAGAATGGGAAGTGGAGGACTTGCATCGACTTCACTGACCTGAACAAGGCGTGCCCTAAAGATAGTTTCCCTTTGCCGAGGATAGACCAGCTCGTGGATGCTACTGCTGGCCACGAGCTTTTGAGCTTCATGGATGCATACTCGGGCTATAATCAAATTCCCATGAATCCCGAGGATGAAAAGCACACCTCGTTCATGACTTATCGCGGCTTGTATTGCTACAAGGTGATGCCCTTCGGGTTGAAAAATGCTGGAGCGAGCTATCAACGCTTGGTGAACATGATGTTCGAGGAGCAAATTGGAAAGACCATGGAGGTCTATGTTGACGATATGCTAGTAAAATCCAAGTAGATAGGTGACCATGTACGCGATCTGGGAGAGATGTTTCAGATCTTAGGGAGCTACCAGATGAAGTTAAATCCGCTCAAATGTGCATTTGGAGTAGCTTCTGGGAAGTTTCTAGGCTTCATGGTCAACAGTAGAGGTATTGAAGCTAATCATGAGAAGATCAAAGCACTGATTGACATGAGGTCGCCTATTAAGATGAAAGATATGCAAACCCTTAATGGCCAGGTCGCGACATTAAGTAGGTTCATCTCAAAAGCTACAGACAAGTGCATCCCTTTCTTTGACATTTTGAAGAAGGCAAAGAGCTTTGAGTGGACTAAGCAATGTGAAACAGCTTTTCAGCAGCTGAAGGAATACATGGGGCGAGCTCCGCTCCTCTCTAAGCCCAAAGAAGGAGAAAGGCTGATTCTGTACTTGGGGGTGTCTCAGCAAGCTTTGAGTGCTGCATTGGTGAGGGAAGAAGAAAAGACGCAGCTTCTAGTTTATTATGTAAGTAAAAGGTTGCAAGATGTTGAAACCAGGTACTCGCAGATGGAAAAGCTCGCTTATTGCCTGGTGATCGCATCAAGGAAGCTGCGGCCTTACTTTCAAGCTCATACCATCAAAGTCCTCACCCAATATCCGTTGAAGCAAGTTTTGCAGAAAGCGGACACCTCAGGTCGTTTGTTGAAATGGGCAGTGGAGCTCGCACAGTTCGACATTCAGTTTAAGCCGAGGACTGCCATCAAAGCTCAAGCCCTTGCAGATTTCATTGCAGAGTTTACAGGACCTGTGGATGATGAAGCTGAATCTTCAGAAGGTCCGGCCTGGGAGCTTTATGTCGATGGATCATCCAGCGAGCAGAGGGCTGGAGCTGGAATTCTTCTGATTAGTCCTGAAGGCCACAAGATCCTTTGTGCTTTAAGGTTTGGCTTCTAGGCAACAAACAATGAGGCTGAGTATGAAGCCCTGCTCGCAGGTTTGCGTTTGGCTAAGGAAATGCGAGCTGAGCGATTGAAAGTCTTCAGCGATTCGCAGCTCGTTATTTGCCACATATTGGGGGAGTATCAGGCCAAGGGACCGAAGATGGCCCTTTACCTCAAGAAAGTTCACGAGCTGCTAGGTGCCTTTCAGAGGTACGAGATGAAGCAAATCCCACGGGCTCAGAACTCGCATGCAGATGCATTAGCCCGCCTCGCGACCACACGAGATGCAGATTTTCTTGGGGCGATCCTAGTTGAATTTCTACCAGCTCCAAGTACAGAGGAGAAGAGTATGACGATGGCCATCGCTGTTCAGGTCAATTCCTGGATGAGCTCAATTCTCAATTATTTACAGGATGGAAGGCTGCCAAGTAACAAGCTGGAAGCCCGGCGTCTACGAGCTAGAGCAGCCAGATATTGCATCTATGATGATGCACTGTACAAGAAAGGATTCTCAACTCTACTGCTAAGATGCATTGATGGCCCTGAATGTGAAACAGTACTGAGGCAGATACACGAAGGCCATTGTGGGAACCACGCTGGGGGGCTGTCTCTAGCTCAGAAGGCACTTCGTCGAGGTTTCTATTGTCCACCATGAGGCATGACGCCATTAACTTAGTCAAAAAATGTGACAAGTGTCAGAGGTTCGTCCAAATTCCACGAGCTCCACCAGCATATCTCCAGCAAATGGTGAGCCCGTGGCCCTTTACAATTTGGGGAATGGATCTGATCGGGCCCCTGCCGATGGCTCGTGGAAGATGCAAACATGCCGTGGTAGCAGTAGATTACTTCACCAAGTGGGCAGAAGCGAAGGAGTTAGCAGAAATCTCCACCACAAAGATTGAAAAGTTTGTGTGGAGTAATATCATTTGCAGATTTGAGGTTCCACAGTAGATCGTGACAGATAATGAGACTCAGTTCAGCAGCGATCAGTTTCTTAGGTTCTGCAACGACCTCAAGATTGTTAAAAGCTTCTCAGCAGTGGACCATCCACAAGCCAATGGCCAAGTTGAAGTTGTGAACAAAATTATCAAGCAGACCCTGAAAATGAAGCTGGAAGCAAAGAAATGAGCATGGGTAGATGAGCTTCAGAAAGTATTATAGTCTTACAGAACCACAACTCGCAGTTCCACAGGCAAGACTCCATTCTCAATGGTATATGGGTCTGAAGCCATGATCCCAATTGAGTTTGAAGTCACTTCACAACGAAGAGTAACCTTCAATCCAAATGACAATGATCAGTTGCTTGCGGCATACTTGGACCTGCTTGAAGAACACAGGGAAACGGCCAGGTTGAGGGTAGCTATCTATCAGCAGAGAATAGCGAGGTACTATAACAAATATGCTCGGATTCGTAGATTCAACGTGAGAGACTTAGTTTTACGTCTCATCCTGCTTGGAGCCCGCAAGCCAAGTGATGGATCCTTAGGCCCGAACTGGGAAAGACCCTATATTGTCAAAGCAAGTTTGGGGAATGGAGCTTATCGTTTAGCCAATGAAAATGAAGCTGAAGTCCCTCGAGCTTGGAATGTCGAGCACCTCCGCCCTTATTATCAGTAAATTCTTTTGTTACATGTAATTCGAACTCATTTTAGTTAATGAAAGCTCCATTTCCCCTCCGCTTATGATTCAACTCATTCCACTAGGCTAACGGGCTCCGAGCTCCGTTATGCATAGCTCACTTAAAAGAAAAAGAGCCTAAAAAGCAGGCTAGGTGACGACCTCCTACATAGCTCACTTAAAAAAAAAAGCCTAAAAAAAGCAGGTGATTAAGTGTTCTTGCATAGCTCGCTAATTAAGAGCCCAAAAAGCAAGCGAGATGACGACCCCTGCATAGCTCGCTATTATTGAAAAGAGCCTAAAAGGCAGATGGCTAAATGTCTCTGCATAGCTCGCCATAAAGAGCCTAAAAAGCAGGCTAGGTGACGACCTCCTGCATAGCTCAGTTAAAAGAAAAAGAGCTAAAAAAGCAGGTGACTAAGTGTCCCTGCATAGCTCGCTAAAAAAGAGCCCAAAAAGCAGGCGAGGTGACGACTCCTATATAGCTCGCTATTATTGAAGAGAGTCTAAAAAGCAGATGGCTAAGTGCCTCTGCATAGCTCGCCATAAAGAGCCCAAAAGCAGGTGAGGTGACGACCCCTGCATAGCTCGCTATTATTGAAGAGAGTCTAAAAAGCAGATGGCTAAGTGCCTCTGCATAGCTCGCCATAAAGAGCCCAAAAAGCAGGCGAGGTGACGACCCCTGCATAGCTCGCTATTATTGAAGAAAGCTTAAAAAGCAGATGGCTAAATGCCTCTGCATAGCTCGCCATAAAGAGCCTAAAAAGCAGTCTAGGTGACGACCTCCTGCATAGCTCACTTAAAAGAAAAAGAGCCAAAAAAGCACGTGACTAAGTGTCCCTGCATAGCTCGCTAATTAAGGGCCAAAAAAGCAGATGACTAAGTGTCTCTGTATAGCTCGCTAAAAAAGAGTCCAAAAAGCAGGTGAGGTGACGACCCCTGCATAGCTCGCTATTATGGAAAAGAGCCTAAAAAGCAGATGACTAAATGTCTCTGCATAGCTCGTTAAAAAGTCTAAAAAGCAGATGACTAAAATGTCCTTGCACAACTTGCTAGAAAGAAATGGGCATAAAAAGCAGGGTCTGTCCTTACATAGCTCGCTAAAACGAAAAGATAAAGGAAAACGAGGTCGCTAGACCTTACATGGCTTAATTAATTTAAACAGCTCGTTAATAGCTTTCATTTAATGGATAAGGTTTCGATCTATGCCAACAGATTACTTATTAAAGAGTTAAGTAATTACTTGAGTTATGAATGGTTAAATTTGATTAAGTATGAATTTATGTCATGCTGATTAGCTCGCATAAATAAAAGATATGTTATACCGCACGCACATTCGACATAGAAAATACGAAGAAAGAAATTTTATTAAACTCAAAAAAGTTTCTTATAGATGAAAAAAATCTGAGTACAAGTATAAAAGAAAATACAAATACAAAAGATAAATGCTAGCTCTGAGCTAGAGGATCTAGACTCTGAGCTGGAGGATCGCGGGGAGGAGACGAGCTAAGAAGCTCGAGGTCGCCAGCATGCTCAGTTTGAGAGGTCGCACCAAGAACTTCCTCTATTGAAGGAATTGGGTCAACTAAGGGCGAGGTAGCCTTTGCTTTAGACTCCTCTACAGTTTCAACTCCTACGTCCCCAAAGATAGAAAAATCCATCTCTGGATGGGACATTCATAGTGTGTAGAGAAAGTCACGGCCTGTTGTTTCCTCAGTCTCATCCCTTGCTTGAGCAACTTGTACTTCCAATTCTTGAGCAGTCTGCTCTCTAAAGACCGTTAGCTCTTCGAAGGCATTATCAGCATGACGGTTAACGACCTCAGCTTCTTTCTTCATGGCTTCAACTCACTGCTCCGCAGCCTCAGCCCGCTGAATAGCCTCCCCCACTTGTTGCCTAAGCACCTCAGCTCGATGCTCAGCCTCCTCGGCACGTTTA
Source organism: Litchi chinensis (assembly GCA_019925255.1). NCBI lineage: Eukaryota > Viridiplantae > Streptophyta > Magnoliopsida > Sapindales > Sapindaceae > Litchi > Litchi chinensis. The sequence continues at coordinate 18,207,959 of CM034469.1, read as the reverse complement.
GCCATGGTTTCAGCCTCTTCAGCTCGTTTTGTTACAGCCTCCTCAGCGCGTTTAGCTGCAGTTTCCATTTCATCAGCTCGTTTTTCAGCTTCCTCAGCCCGTTTCTCAGCAGCTTCAGCTCGCTCCACAGCAACATCAACCTGGCGATGAAGCACTTTGATCTTATCCTCTGTTGTTGAAGCCCGCTGCTCGTCCAGCTCAGCCCGCTGCTTAGACTGCCTCAGTTCTTCTTTTGCTTTGTGAAGCTCATCCCTTAGCGTGACATGCTCATTTTCCATTTTTTTTAGAGCTTCCTCGAATGTCTGCCTCGCAGCATTCGCCTCAGCGATTTGTGCTTCCTGACCTTGTACTCTTTCCTCGGCCAAACGAGCTATATCATCAGTGGCCTCCTCCAACTCGTTCTCCAATTCCCTTATTTGATCCTTGGTAGCCCTTGTCTCCCTCCTCCGTTTCATTGCAGTAAGGGCACCCTGAAAATGCTATGAGTTAATATTTGTTGAAATAAAGAAGTCAGCAGATAAGGAAAGATGACTTACCAGCATGCAATGACGAGTTGCGAACTCATCGAGGTCCTCGCCCTTAAGGCACCTGTTCTCCAAGACATTCGCATGAGTAAGCATAATTGTTGCCCAGTTGTCAAGGAAGGAAGTTAAATATCTTCCCCTAGGACCAAGCTCGATGACTGGTCTGGTTGGCGAAGGGGTTCTCTCAGTCTCTGGAACATCACGCTCATCATCCCGGGAAGCATTACGCCGCGAAAGGACGGTACGCTTAGTTACTCTTTTACTGGTACCAGCCCGGGCTGCCTAGGGAGCGGCCTCTGACAGAGCTTCCCATTTTCTATGTTGAGGAGCGAATTCAGTCGGAACTACCCCTTTTCCATGTTGAGAGGTGACTTCAGGAAGAATTTTCCCTTGTTGCGAGCTCTGAGACGGGACCAGCTGAAGGCCCGCAAGCACGTTTGAAAGTGGCACCTCGCTAGGAGCAGCGGCCGAGGGAGTCTTTGCCTTGGCAGCAGTCTATTTAGGCCACTTTGATGGAGCAGCTGGAGAGGCTGAAGTTTCAGCTGGTCGCTTAGTTGGAGTAGCTGAATGCGATGCAGCTCGGACAGGTTGTTGAGAAGGGAACTTCAAAAGAGCAAGTTTTCTTCTGTTAGCTGGAACTCGCCCAGTGGAAAGGACAGGAGATGAAGAAGCAGCTCTTTGGGATGCGCCCGTTGCTGAAGTGGGAGCTGAAGCAGGTGTTGGAGCCTGAGAAACAACTGTATGATGAGGAGAGGGGGATGACTCGACTTGCACAGTGGGGACTGTGTAAGACCCGGAATTTCATTTCTCTGGAAGAAATAGTGTTTCCAGATAAATAGTGATTTCGTGTGAATAGTATTTTTGAGTGAATAGTGATTTTTGGGAAAAGGAAGGTTTCCTTAAGTTTCGTGAAATAAAAATTTTTCGATGAATAGTATTTCCGGGTGAATAGTATTCGCGTGAATAGTGATTTTCGGAAAATGGACCCTAGATATCAAAAGCTCCAGAATATGAATTAGTGTTATTAGAAGCTGAAACGGAGTAAAGATGAGTTCGTTTGAGTGGATTTTAAAGGTTCCGAATATTTATTGATAAAAATATCCTCGTTGAGAACATTGTGAATTTTAAAAAGTTTATAGCCGATTGAAATTTTTTCAAAGCATGAAATTGGAAGTTAAGACATCCAATTAGAGTATTGTATGGTCAGTTTCATGATAGGATGATCATGGAATATTTTTGGGATTTATTGGTGTTAAGTAAGGATTAAAATTTAAAGTTAAATATATCATCAAATGTGTATGAAAGGATATGTATTAAAGAAGCACAATCCATGTGCTTGGATGAGAGCCAATGAGGTTAAGACATATTTAAGTCAAAAAGTAATTGATTAGTTGAGATCAAATTAATAAATAGCATGAGTTGTTAGTATTGAGTTGGATGAAATAAATTAACCAATCAAAGGTATTCATTTCAACTAGTGGCATTGTTGTGGTTATGGAAGTAATTTAATGGCAATTTTGCCATAAGATAATTGTTATTATATAAGAGGTTGCGTGAGAGCTGAATGAGAGAGAATTGAGTCGGTTAAGAGAGGAAGCAGTCGTGATTTATAAGCTGAAACCGTGAAGCATGAGCAGAACCGAAAAGAGGGAGAGAGCTGGAGCAGAACCGTGAGCAGATCTGGAAGAAGAAGAAGAAGTCTGCAGCCATGAAGAGGGAGAAGCAGACGTGAAGAACAAGCTGCACCTGTGAGACCCAAATCAGAACCGAAAAGAGAGAGGGCTGGACGTGAGAAGCTGGAGCCATGAGGAAGAAGCAGAAAATTTGCAGGCCATGGAGGAGGAGAAGAAGAAGAAGAAGAAGAGGTGATCTAACCTTGTAACCTCTCAATCTCATCCATCTTTATCAAGAAAAATGAGAGTAAGTGAAAGATTAGTTTATGTTTAATTGATAGACTTTTAAGTTAATGAATTATTTGAGGTTATGATGAGTTATATGAACAAAAATCAAGGTTGATCTTCATTAATCCATGCTTGGAAAGGAAGAAGAGAATTAAGGAACTTTGGATTAAAGATTTGAGAGGTAAGGGTTAGGGTTTGTTGAATATAAATTGATGAAATAAATTTATGTTTAGTTCAAGGTTGTGGTTATGTTGATTGAAAGGAAATCTTGAAAAGAAAAGCAAAGAATTAAGTTAGTGAATAATTATATTAATGCTTGAGCAATTGTTGTTTTCATATATGTTGAGATTGCTTTAAATAATTAAATGTGTTGAATCTAAAGTGAATAAATTGTGGATAGTTAAATGAGTTTAGATATAAAGAGTTTGGGTTAGAAAGTGAGTGGAAGATTTTCAAGGATATAATATGATTATGTATTGATGTATGAGATTGTAATGAAGTGAAATTGTAATATCTTTTGAATCCTAAACCAAGATTGTTGGTTGGAGTATATTGTAGGAGAGTCTCAAGAAGCAAAAAGGAGTGTTAGAGAGGTGGTGAAGAAATTAGAAGTGACTTGTGAGTGGTTTTATATTTAAAGCATTTATAAATTTATTTCATGAGGAGTTATTTAATTATTGTTTTAGTAAAAGAGTTTATTATGAAATTTTCAAGTTATTTTAGCATGTTACATATTTCATATGAGTTACATGAATATTTTTATTTCATTTCTATTATGAGCATTTGAGTATTAAAGCAATTCAGTATATTAAGTAATTATACTCGAGAATTTTACATATTAAAGTGATTTATGAATAACAGGCTTCGGCCTCAGAAAAAGTAAAATTTTATTTCAAGCAACAAGCTAAAAGAAAAAGAAAGAATTTTTAGTCTATTGAAAAAGAGATGTTAGATGCCTTGGGTTTACCCTAGCCCCAGTTAAGTGCCCAGTGGAGTACCCTATACGTGTACGGTAGATGTGAGAGAGTCACTAACCAAGAGTGGAGTCTGGACGACTCCTCAGAGAGAGAGTCAGTTGAGTCACCCTCTGCATGTATAAGGGTAGTGTAGATTGGACCGATTGCGAGAGAATAATGCGCGCCCAGAGTTTACGCATCGGCAACTACACATGGCAGATTCCTTCATTCCTAGTGGCATGCGAGAGAGTTTATGCTGCCACGACAGGAGTAGTTTCCCTGGGTTGCCCTTGGCGAGATAAAAGAGAAAAGCACGTCCATAAACGTGAAGTTTATTAAAGTAGAAGTTGTTTCCAGTTTTCAGAACTAAAGAAAGATTTATAAGAATTACTCAGTTTTGTAATTTTTATAAATGTATAGAAAGATTATTAGTTTACAAAGTATTGTGAGTAGAAATCTCACCTCACCAAGTGTAGTATCATTAAAGTTTATTTAATGATTATTTATATTTATTAAGTTGTTGTAATTAAATTGCATATTTTTGTTCTATCAATATTCTATTATACGAGTTTTAAGTTAAGTATGTGTTTATGTAATGAATTATCGAGAATTAACGTTTTTAGACATATCGCCTTAAAAACGAGTTTACTTAAGAATATTGAGAAAAAGAATTTTTATACGCCGATGGTTTACCCTAGCCCTAGTTAAATACCCAGTAGAATGCTCCATACGTGCATGGTAGATGTGAGAAAATACTAACTAAGAGAGAGAGAGTCAGTTGAGCGACCCTCTGCACGTATAGGGTAGTGTAGTTCAAACCGATTGCGTAGGGGTAACGCGTACCCAAAGTCGCGCATCGGTGACTGCATCGAGTAGATTCCCTGATTCCTAGTGGCTAGCTAGAGATTTATGCGGCCACGACAGGAGTAGTTTTCCCTGGGTTACCATCAAGGCGAGAAATGAGAAAGTTTTCGAAAGAAATTCAAATTGAATTTTAGAAACAATTGTATTTGAAAAACTAAAAAGTATTTCAGAAAAATACTTTAGTTTATGAAATGGTTTAAGGTTTACCTCACTGAGTTTTATACTCACCACCCTATTTCGTATTTTATGAAAATCCTCCCCAGGTGCAGGGACGAGCCGTCAACCGAAAGAGGCTTCATTAGACGCGTAAGTGGCCTGACGCAACAGCATCACTGCATAGGTTTAGTTTAAAAGTATATGTCATGCATTCCACGCACTCTTAATGAGTATTCGTAAATTATATTTTGAGTTGTATATAGTACTTTGTATTTATAAAATTAAGTTTTTGATAAATTAAATTATCTATTTGTCTTGAATAAAATAGAAATATATTTATGGATTTCACATTGAAATGTTTGTGGTTGGATTATGAAAATATATTTGAGGGCCTGAGGCCCAGTAGTAGAGAAATGTTTGTTATAGAAGTGTTAAATTTTGAAATTTACAGGGTAGCATGTTTGAAAAACAACCGTTATGCTACCCAAATTTTTATAAATCCGTTTTATAAATATTCAAAATAAAAAGAAAAATTTTCTCACGTTTCCGCATTAACAGAAAGTTTCAAAAAGTAAACGGCGTAGCTTTACAAGAACCTTCCAGTTGGATCAGATATCCGCTGGAGGGCTACTGTAAGGCGGCCGGCAAGCCTAGTAAGGAGAGGGGCTTGTCAGACTGTGTGGGTTCGAGCTGTTTCTGCCCGAACTGGAGCAGAAGCTGATGCTATCTTTGTTTGCGAGGAAGAAGCACGAGCTGGAGCCCTTTCTGCTTGCGCTAAAACAGGAGTTGAAGAAGTTTTTACCCGTGGGGTAATGACAGGCAACTCGAAGACAGAAGGGAGCTCGCATTCCCTCATGTCCGATATGTCACTTTTGACATCAATCAATGGAGAATCCTCCAAAGGAGCGAGTTGATAAGCTCTAAGAAGAATATTATCAAATTTGGTGCTAATAGTAGCCTCTTCTGATCGTGGAAGAGCATTGAGAGCGATTTTCTCCTCGCTGCTAAGGGGAGATTTGTCCACCTTTAAATCTACAAAGCAAACTGTTAAAAAAAAAAAACCGCTCCTTGGTTTAACTCGCTAGTATTTCTCCTATACCTGGCTCCACTTTAAAACCAAAGTTTTTGAGACGAGCAAACGAAGGACATGAGACGAAAAACCAGCTCGTCTTATATGCCCCTGCGTTAGACTTACCCTTTGCCTCTCCTTGGGGTAGAAGATCTTTGTACTCTGATTGACGAGCTGAGAGGTAGAAAATGTCGTCTGGTTTCTCCCCCTTCTTTGTACTCAAACCCTTGATGAAGTAGAAGTTTTGAATTATTTTTGGTGTTGGGGGGCTTAGGCCATTTCGGAGAAAGGCCAGAGCTAACGAAGTCAGTTGCGAGTAGGAGTTCGGTGTTAATTGGAATGGTGCAAGCTGGACAACATTTGGAAATTTGATTATGTAAGAAGGAACTGGGAATCTCAGCCCGTGTTCCAGATGTTGGGTACTGATAGCAATAAACCCACTTGGGGGGCAGCCTGCATGTTTTCTTGAAGAGGGAGACATGGCGCGACAGCCCCTGGGGAAATGGAATTTGCAGGCAATCCCCTCCAGCTCGGGGACCTTTATTGTGGACGGGTAGCGAGCAAACGTTTCGCGAACACTCTTTACCTCCCCAGTTCGCTCTTGAGTTTCTGCTCGTCTCGCTCCAGTCGTTCTGCTAGCCTTGCGAGCTTCACTTGAAGACATCTGTATAAAAGAATCAATTTCAGGATGCAGCGAACAGATTATTGAAACGCCAAAATATTTCTTAAGTTCCCTAGTTCGCAGATCACTCTTACAATGGGGGGCTCAATCTATGATGAAACGATCTGCGAGCTAGCATCCTATAGACCTAATTTAACAGTTAGCATGCATAACAGGCCACAAACAACAGAACAGCTCGCAAACAGGCATATAACAAGATCAAATCAACAGAAGTTGAAAAGTTTTGTTCAACAAGAAACTCAGAATGACAAAGTCTCAATAGCAACAGTCTAATATCAAGAACATGGCATGTTCATACCATCACATACACAGGAATGGCGTAATGAAGGCACAATATGATATGAACTCAGCAAAATGAACCAAAAAATTGAAAGTTTGAAGATAGATGGAGGACTTACTATGATTCTTTAATGGAATGAAAAAGAATGACGACTGGAGGTGTTAATCTCGTGAAAGAGCAGTGAGTTTTCTGAACTTGGTTGCTTGATTGCTTCGAAAGAAAATGATGGGTAAAGAAGAAAATGAAGGAGGCTCCACCAGTTTAAATAGACAAGCGAGCTCGAACCCCAGCCGTTAGATCTATCTAATATAAAATCGTCATTGATCCAACGGTGTAGCGCGAGGTACGGACTTGTAATCATGTAGCCGTCAGTTGAAAGACATGCGCATTAAATGCGCGTGTAAGGAACGTGCCAACGTTGTTTCAGTTACCTAACGCATGACTGCCACGTGTCGAAACTTAAAAGGCAGAATTTGAAAGGGCGTGGAAGCAGTTATACAAGTTGGCTTACCAGAGAAGCTATTTTTTACCAGCGAGCTCGAGCTCCCAGTTCGCAGAGTGAGCTGAGAGCTGGGGGACTGATGTTGTATGTATTTTTCGGACTCATTAAATGGGCTGGTAAAAGTCCAGCTTAGGCTTAGTAAGAGGCCCAATAAAGTCAACCCAAATGCAAAGGCCATCAGACGAGGCCCAGATATCAATTCCAGGCCCTGTGGGCTTTCCAGTTTGACCTAGCGATCTCCCCAGCTCGCAGCAGCGAGCTCGTCTCACAGTCAGGTCACAGCTCGTTCCACCATTCACAATAAGCACAGCTCGCTGTTTGCCTCTTAGCGAGCTCCAGCTCGAAACTGCATAGACAGCAGTTCGTCCAGAAGCATAATAAATGCAGTATCTTCCAGAAATAGGCAGTTGCCTAATCCGATCATGATTCTCTCACCAAATATGGCAGTTACCCAATCAAATCGTGATTCCCTCATCAGATATGGAAGTTTATTCAAATTCAAATACAAGTCAACATTATCTCGGATTTTAAGGAGCAGTTTCCTGATTTTATTCAAACAGATTAGGAAGTGTAATTAATTTATGATTCTCTTCCTATTTCGTTATTTCCTGAATTATAACGGTACTTCCCCTATAAATAGGGGTTAAAAATCATTGTAAAGGTAACATTGAATAATATACTGTCACTCTGCAGAATTTAAGAGAGACAGTCGTGGACGTAGGCACACTTGCTAAACCACGTTAAAAATCTTGTGCATTCCCTGTTTGATTCCTGGTTCTTTATTGCCTTGTTCTTGTTTTCTGTGTTTTCTCACATTGATTGCAGGTATTGGGCATTGATTACCCGTCGACTGAAAATCAACGTCGACACTATCTATCTTCATAGCCTCACTCATCCCCCATCCCCACCCGAATTGCCATTTGGGTGTCGTTTCCCCTGTCCTAATTCCCCTGTTTTCCACTTTCTTTTTTTTTTATATTCCTCATTCCCATTAGATCCTATTTGAGTTGAAATTAGAAAAAAATATATATAATTAGAAATAATTCTCAATTAATAATATAATAAAATTCATAAAATAGATACATATAAATAAAAACATAATGTACAAAAATAATTTCATCAACATAAAAAATCCATAAAGATATTAAGAAAAACTTACACTCGATCTTATATGAGTTACAACTTGTAAAAAATAAAAAAATAAAAAATAAACTATTATATATAATAAGATTATAAAGGTTAGATAAGCAAAGTAAGATAATAATGATTTATTGATTTTAAAAAAATATTAACTATAATTTTAAGAAGATTATTAAAATAATCAATTTAATTATTTAATGTATATATGACAAATACGGATGAAAGCCCCGTTTACATTTAGAGATGGAAAATAGTGTTATATATATCTACGTATGTATGTATGTGTGTGTGTGTATTAGCTAATTGACTAGGGATGTCAATTGAGTTCTCCCAGTATCCAAAAATTCCTAAATCTCAATCCATTTGGAAGAACATTTTCTGATTTTTTTTTTTTTTTTTGAATGTTGATACTTCACGGATTAAATGATTGTTGAGACATACTAAGATGGATCATTGGTAACAAGATTTGGATTATTACTTCCACAACTGAGGAGAAAGCAACCACTATCAACAAAATACTCACAACCCACACCATGTGCTTTAAAAGACAAGAGTAAAATTTGAATCATTAACTTTCTAGGATTAAGATGGGTATGCAATCACTCTTATTAAAGGGTAGTGTAATATTTTGAGAATTACATTTAAGAATGAAGATGGTAAAGAAGCTCTTGCTTTGTCATTAAAAGATGTGTTTGTTACAAAGGATTGGATAAATCCTAATCCAATCTATTATTTGTTAGTTGTAAAGGATTGGAATTTAGTTTTTTTTTTTTTTTTTTTTATTTAACTTTTTTGTCAATGTTCTTTCCTTTCTTATATTATATATAAAACACTAAATTTATTTGTATAATTACTTTCATGTACGTCATTAAAATTTTAAAAAAAATAATATAAGCCAATAATAGTTATAAATTAATTTTTAAAAATTTCCTTTTCAAATAATTTTAGCTTTATTTTATGAAAAAGATATAATATACAATTATTTTTTGCCCAATCTTATAATACATCAAACAATTGATAATATTATTTTTAATCCAATCTTATATTGCAACAAACGCATCACAAGATTAATATATTCAATTCAATCATATCCTATTGAATCGAATTCAATCTCATCAAAATAATTCAATATAATTCTGTGTGCCAAATGAGTCCAATAGGTGATTTGTAAATCAATTTCATAAACTAATGATAGGAAACATAAGTGACCAAAGAAGGTTCACCGTCAGTGGGTATGTTGACGACCTAAATTTAAATCCAACAACAAGCTCTAATCGCTTAACTCAAGTCATGTGATAGAATAAATATTGAATTAATTAATCTACAGAATTGGGCAAATTGAACCTTTAGAATTAAATAACATAATTTACTTAACTTTAGCCCAAGCGATTTCCAAAGTGAATTTTAAGAATAAGCCGAAAAACAAAGATAATTACTTGACAACCTGCAGGATTTTATTAATGCTTATATCAAACTCATAATATCTTAACATATTAAACTCTAAAGGTTTATTGCTATTTATAGTCTTACAATTCTTAATGAACAAGTCTTTCCTTAAAAAAAAAAAAATCAATAAAGAAAATAGTATCAATCTAATTAATTGAAATATTATCAAATAATTGATGGGAACTTAAAAGAAAATAATATTTAAACCTAAAAAAAAATAATATCAAATCCTTTTTTAAAATAATTCTAATTTATTAGAAAAGAATAAAATATAAATTGGCTAGCCGCACACTTCTTTTCTTCTCCCGGGTTGATCGTCAATTTTGGAGGGATATTATATATAAATGAACTACAATTACTCAGTCAGAGATTAAAAAAAAAATGACAAATTTAGGAATTAATTAATGATTATAAAATAGGTATATAATTTTTAAAAAATTATTATATAAACAAGTGTCCACTTTAGATTTCCGCATGCATTGGCAGCTAAAAGGTCAACATTGAACATTTGCATTAAATGAGTCAAAAGTTTGCTTAAACAAGTCGAGATCAATTAGTACTTCTGCGGCACAAATATATTATCCTAATTAGGAGACAACAGTCAAAATTATAAGGAAAGAAAACCATTCACATGAGCTTATAAAATGCTATTAATTGGAATTGAACCACCAACACTGATTAAGGTGGATAACAAGGTGCTACCTTTTGTGTTAGAAGGGGACGTGATTTAATAAAAAGTCTTTAATTAAAAGACTTTCATAAATATTTATATATTTAAAAAGTTCAAATGCATTTAATCATAATTTTTAAAGATTTTATTAAAATCATGACGTATTCAATATAGACTTTTATAGACTTTAAAAATGTTTATAAAAGTAATGAGATATTCAATATCGACTTTTAAAGAATCTACGGAAGTTTAAGTGTATTAAAAAAATTCATAACTTTTGCGGAATTTTTCATATGGTAGACTTTTGTAGATTTTTGGATAATTAATATAAATACCCAACTTCATCTATTTTCTCTCATCCTTCCCAAAATTTTTTTCAGACTTTCAAATTTTAATTGAGGAGAAGGAACCCTAATTTTTCTGGTATGTCTTTTTTTCTTTTCCACTTTTCTTGCTTCTATTGATTATGTATTATAATCAAATTATATACTCAATTGTGGTGATTTTTGTACGATATATTTAGGGTTTATGTTAAGGTTTGTATTTCAATTGTGGTTTGTATGTAGAGTCATAGTTGTGTTTTATGTGATGCTCTGTTTTTGTATTCTAGTTGTGAATAAATTAATGTGTAATTTTGTGCCGTGTTTTATGTGTTTAATATTCAGTATTGTGCTGATGTCGACATCTGAATAACTTTTTATATGTCCTAATGCCAAGCCAAGCCAATTATGTATGGGTTCACTTTGATTTTTTTTCCCCAAACGTTTCATTGGATGTTGACACGGACTAGATAAGGGTATATATATAAAATAATATAAGCAATGAAAATTTATTGAAAAGAAAACAGATTACAAGATTAAAGGAAACTATAAAACAACTTAGCCTCAAATTGCAAGCAATTTCAAGCAAGGACCTTGTTATACTATTGGGCAAAAAATCCCACCATCTGAAAGAAGAATAGCTCAATTCCAAATTAATAAATTATTGGAAATTTAGCAAAAATGCCCTAATTATACATCAATATTACGTAATTGCCCTTTAAGGCAATAAAATTACAAAATTACCCCTAATTTACTAAAATACCCTTAACTTATACTAGCCCTTTTTATTATCCTAATTAAAAAATCATAAAATTATCCTAAGTTACCCAAAATGCCCCTAATAAATTACAACAAACTCATTAATACAAAACATTAATTATTTACCTACCTAATTAAACAACAATCAAATAAATAAAACACACAATCATTTAAATACTATCAATCCATTAATTCATCCTCCATCACAATTTCTCTCCAACAACAATCACCATTTTTTTTCCAACTTTAGATTTGAGTGGAAGATAATGTGAAGAAAAGTTTAGGCATTGATAAAGGTTAGTAAGTATTTAATTATGATTTATTTGATATATTTGAAAAAAAAAAAAAAAAACAAGTAGTGTTCGGGTAAACAGGCGACCCAAAATCGGGTCGGCCCGAAATCGGGTCACCTGTTGACCCGAAGAGATAATTCTGATCCATCAGGTCAGAATTATCTCTTCAGGTCAACAGGCGACCCGAGTTCGGGCGCCCTGATATCGGGTCGCCTTCTGACCCGATGAGATAGAAATATCAATTCGGGTCGCCTTTTGACCCGAACATAACAACATTCAATTTTTTTTTTTTTTTTTTTTTTTTTTTGTTTTTAGGATTGTTATGGTTATTGGAGTGTACACCTGAAGCAAGTTTATCAAGGTGTTATTTTGTCTAAATTTAAGATCATACAATTAAAGTGGTAAGTTACAAACAATAACAACTTTTTTTTTGACAAAATAACAACATTTAATTTATTCTTTAATATACATATATACATATATATATATATATATATATTAATCAAAGTTTATCCTAAAATATTGTTCATAAATTATTACCAATTATATATTATGTGCAATTCGGTGGACTTGAAAAAAAAAAATTTAACATCAATCCCAAAGAGAGAAGGATGTCTCTCAAATACTAACAACTGAAAATGCAAAGATTCCCCTCTCCTAGAAGAAAAACAAACAAGTAATGGTCCCTCGATGTGAACTTGCAATAAAATTTGTCCACCATGGGAGCAGCAGCATCAAGTTCTAGGCGATGATGACGCATAAAATAAAATCATTGAACTCAACCCACTTCTTTTAGTTGCATATGTGCAATATATATTATAAGAGCCATGAGGCTCGTAAAATTGACATCCATCTATTTGACCTTGTGTATAGAAGTATATTTAATGACTTCTTCATGTATATGATAAATTAGTTCATAATATGAAATAAATTTTAGAATTAAAGTACGTCTTCAAAATTCACTAAAAATATAACCAATTAATATTCCATCAAATGAGAAGAACAGAAAAGACTAAAATGTTTACACGTTGAGCAGCTTTGTTGCAAGTACTCTCAAAATAGAAAACAAGAGATGAAGAGTGTGAGAGATGGGCTGACTTGATTGGCAACATGTCTAAACATGTGTTGTTCAAAAGATCCCAACTTTACAATTCAGTTAGTCATAATCATGACACCAACTTGTAATATTCATTCTCTGGTTTGCAGTGGATTTAATATATTAACATTCCAATCCAACAAAGATATAGTTTCTGAGATCTTGTGCATTACATGCACAAGAAATCCAAACTCATTCAAGTCATTCTTCCATATATGTTCTTCACACAACACAACAATCAAAACTAACCCAAAAAACAAACTATCAAAACTTAAAAAACCCCACACAAACAATCCAAACACACCACAAATCATTCAAGATAAACCCAAAGTACTTAAAATCCAAATGAAAATTGATGAGTTTATGCGAAATATACCTTCTAATCGGTCGGATTTGCCTTCTTGTTGGGTCGGACCTTTCGTCGAACGGTTGGTGGGCATGCTTGGTCGGCTTGAGATTGTACGTTTGATCGTTGTTGAGCTTGGATGGGTGGTTGAGGTGATCGTTTGGCGGCAGTTGAACTTCGACTTTGGTGGACGTTGGTTGAGCTTGGGTGAGTTCGGGTAGAGGTTGGTTTACCTCGTCGGCGATTGGAAACCACCCTTGCGTCACGGGTGGAGCTTGCTTCACTTGGGTGGAGCTTGGTTGAGCTTAGCACCTTGGGATCACGTCGGACTGCTCTGAAGGAGGAGGATCAGATCGCTTTGAGAGGTTTACCTTGGTTGGCGATTGGGAAACGGTCTTCCGTTGCGAGTGGAGGCTTGCTTGACTTGGGTGGAGCTTCGTTGAGCTTCGATGCACCTTGGCATGGCGTCAGACTGCTCTGAAGGTGGAGAATCGGGTCGGTTTGAAAGGTTAAAACTGGACTGCCGTGAAGGAAGAATGACTGATAGGTATTGCCGTGAAGGAGGAGTGAAATGGCTTAATGTCCTTAAGGACATTTTAGTCATTTAAGGGTATTTTTGCAATTTAATTGGTCCAAAGGGTATTTATGTAGTTTTATTATGTAATTGGGGTAATTTTGCCAAATTCCCTAAATTATTCTCTAATAATTATATTTTTCCTTACAAATATAAGAATAGTGAAAACACATTTTTTTAATTATAGAAACATAGTTTATTCATCTAACAAAGAATTCCGAAAGAGATGCAAAGAAAATTATAAAGACACACGGAAAAAAAAAAGTACAAAATTAAACAGAACGTAGATTCTGGTTTATGTGTTTTTGTGTCGACATCTTTAATATTATGTCTACATCTCTGGTTCATGTATTTTTTATGTTTTGACATTTATGAATATTTATAGTCTCCCTTATAAATAACTTTATGTTATAGAGTTTGTTTAGATCAGTTTATGTCAATTTGTGGATTCTGCTCTTACTGATTGATTAATGTCCTGTCATACGAGTATTAGCACGGAATGAAAAACTTTGTTTTCACACGTTGCTTACTTTTACAACGTAGGATGCGGGCTGGTGTATTGCTTTCAAGTGTTATATTATCGTAATAAGCAGAGCTTGTGTTGGCTTGTGTAGGATTTCACAACTTTCTTCGCAAGGAGTATCGCTTTGATAAATTTCTGGTTGAACTAGATGATGAAGCTTCATCATCTTTATCATTATTAGTTAATGAAGAGGAAGGTTTTAACTCATCGTTTGAGGCTCAAGAAAAATAAAGTGAGCATGTTAATGAAGGAATAATTATTACGGTTGCTGATACATAGACCAATATTAGAATTATTGATAATAATAGATATTAGAGATTTTATGTTTCATAGAAGATATAAAATAAATAATGAAGCGCTTAAATATTTGATGTTTTGGTTATCAACTTATGTAATTGAGGTGATTTTACTTTTATTTTATGTACCATGCTTTTTCATCATTATTGATGTGATGAATATAGTTTTATTAACTTATAAAGTGTATATTATATTATAAATTAGTGAAAATTTATTAATCTATGAAAGTATGTAGAAATCTATGAAAACCTATGGAAGTTTACGGAAGTATTTCATAATTTTTTAATGAAGTTTATAAAAGTCTATCCAAGTTAATGGCTTTTTTTTTTTTTTTTTAAAGAGTTTATGAAAGTGCATGAGAATGTTTCATAAATTTGTAAAATCATTAAAAGTTTATGAAATTATATAAAAATCATTCTTTAAAAACAATCTATGGAAGTTTTTTAAAGTTATGATTGAATATACCTCCCTAAGTTGATATGTATTGTGAATCTTAAATTTTAATGGAAATTCTAAGATTGATGATTTGGCTTTTAATGTGCAAAAATTGAATTACATAGGAGACTAGATTGAAACTGATTTTTTTGGATAAGATTGCTTTTGATTTGGAAGAGACATATCATCCATAAACCGGATTTGTAATATAATATAAAATCTTATTACTCTTGCATATGGAATGAGGGGCATTGCCATACAGAGTTTACATCAGGTAACTCACTATTGCCTTTTTCATATTATAAATAATGGCAATCACCATAACCTGGAAAAAAGAGTAAAAAACCAAATAATCAAAATTAATTATATAATTAAGAATTTGCACTTGCAAGCGATCATCTAAGAATTGAATCAGTGAAATTGAAATAATTGATCTTACTTCGATAATTAAGAACGATGACACCGGTATGGTCAAAGTTGCAAGCATCAAAGGTTCTGCCAAACGTTTGATAGTAAGAATTCATGGCGAAGCAGGCATGATCGTAGACAGTATTAGGGAAAAAGCACGAACCACCAGGACTTATTGGTGCACAGTCAATTTTAGAGCAAGCGTAGTCTATATTGGCTTGCAATTGCTCAGGGGTCGCAGCAGAACCACTCGCCACACACCAAGGAGGCCCTGCAACTGCTGGAGCTTCAGAATTCATGGACCAAAAGAAACGATAATTAGATAATTAGAAGCAAATTAATCCAAGCTTCATTCACTAATAATTACATAACATACTTCATTCTCAAAAAAAAAAAAGAAAAAAAAATCATAACAGATTACCGATGGGAGTCAAAATTTGTTAATCTTAAGTGTTAACCTAAACCTTATTTTAAAATTGGGTCAAAGAAACAAAATCAAAATAAATGTTCTTAGCAATTGCCCAAAGGAGACCTAGTGTTGCACTAATAGGCTAAAATATGCACAAAACAAAAACAATGAAGAGATAGAAAAAAATTGGAGAAAATACCTGAGTAGGAAAATATAAGCAAGATGACGAATAGGATAGAAATTACTGGCGCAAAGTTGGTCATTATTACTGATAATTATAACCAGAGTCAACTGTCTGAAACAAGATGAGGAAGTCAAGACCAGGTTTTTTAAAAAGTCAAAGAGAAGATAAATATGTATATATATACACACAACAATTCTATTCAACCCAAGAACTACTCCAAGTGATGCCAGTGCTCCAGTGCTTTATATGGCAATGACAGAAATTACTTACCATATCATCCAACAATTTAAATGGAAATGACAATTTATTTACCACATAATTGTTACTATAATTATATTCAATCCAAAAGCTAATCCAAGTGATGCCATTTCTCCAATGATTTTATATAGCAATAACAAAAATTTACTTATCATATCATCTCATCATCCAATAATTTAAATGGTAATGACAAATTTATTTACCATATAATTGTTACAATAATTATGTTCAACCCAAAATTAACCCTAGTAATGCCATCTCTCCTATGATTTATATAGCAATGACTACCATACCATCCAACAATTTAAATGGTAATGACAACTTATTTACCATATAATTGGAGCAATAGTGCTTCTATTCAACCCAAAAACTAGCCCATTAGTTCCCCCAAATATGATTTATATAGCAATGACAAACTGCTTACCACATCATCCAATAATTTAAATAGACAAGACAACTTATTTACCACATAATTCGGTTTGATCTTTAAGCTAAATTTTCATTTATATAGCATTGTTGATATAGGAATAATGTGTGACAAATTTATCTGAGTATCAACTTTATTTTTAAATACCACTTGCAATATAGTCACTTAAACAATAAAACTCAAGTTATTGTCCTACCGAATGGATGTTCTTTACTATTAAACCACATTGATTGATGGTTTAGATTATCACGATTTTGACCTATCCAAAGTGAACTTAAAAAAAAAAAAAATTATAATTTTACTATAAGCATTGTGTCAAATGATAGTGATAACCTTGTGAAAATAAATTTATTTATTTGTCTATTCTTTATCTGAACACCTTCTTGAATTATTAATACACCAAATTTTATTTATTTCTTTATTAAATTAAAACTCTAAGAGTATGTTTACTTGTAGGATTAGAGAATAAGAATAATAAATGAGAATAATTGTATAAGTGTTTACTTGCTTTAAATAAATATGTAATGAGAATGAAAAATGTAGGATCCTCAAATATTTAGGATTGTAAAATGGGAATAACATTTCCTGGACCCTCTTAAGGATTCATAATCCTATTACCTATTAAATATTAAAAAGTCTATTTTATCCTTACCTAAAAACAAAATTATTAGACAAAGTTGGAAATAAAAAAATTGTGAAAAAAAAAACCCTAGTTATCAAACTAAATGTGAACATGTAGTAGGTCAATCACAAATCATTGCTGTCTATAGTTGTTTTGTGCAAATTAGTTGTATTTTTCATCACTTCATTCTTTAATAATAAATTAATCAATTTATATTATTCAATCTTTAGAATTAAAATCTATTTAAGTATATTAATATGTTAAAATAACTCATCATATAATATAATAATAACTAGTAATTACTTTTTAAAAAATGAATAATAATTTTTAGAATTTAAAAAAAAAAAACAAATTACAATTTAGTTATCTAGTTGAAATGTAATTACAAGCGGAGCTAACTTTTTACTTTTATTATAATAAACTCACCTGCCGTTAGCCCATCTTGGTTAAAATTAATAGATTGATGGGTAAAATTGTCTTTTAATATTATTTACATTTTTTTTTATTTTTTTAAAATTAATTATTTTAATAAGATCTCTCTCTCCTTTTTCTTACCCCCACCAGCCACAATTGTAATATACCCATCCAATTTTTGTATTGTAAATGTATTGTATGAGCATATCCTCATTTTTAGAATAAAGAAATAATTCAAAGTACCCAGAGGTATAATCAAATTCTGGAAAAATTTTCGAATGTGAAATCGAGTTATGATATAAAAAAAAAAATCTCCGAGTAGACCAGAAACGATTTTGAATACGAAAAGTGGCATGATGATTTATTAAAATATATGATGCAATTAGTGTTAAGTAAATTGCCAAGAAAGGGCATGAGTAACTAAGTTAGTTAGAAATATGTGCAAGGACAATTTTGGAAAAGTAAAATGTGGAAGAGTGTAGAGATAAATGATGACAACATTGTAAATTGAACCAATGACATGCTTATAATTATAACCCAAACTTGAGGGGCAATTGTTAAGGCAACCCAAAACCTATATAAAATAAGGAAGTGACTAGAAGAACCAATAAAGAAGTGGAGAAACTACAGGGGTGTAGTCAGCCAAGCTATAGAACCAGGGACAACAGTTGTTCTTCAAGTTTTTCAAGCCATTTTAAAGTGGTTTTTAAGCCATCAAAAGGTTGTGAATAAGTCTAGGGGTGATATCCAACAAGATCAAGTGATTTTCAAGTGGATTTGAGACTTCAAATTTGTGGAAAAACAAGGTTAGAGGTTCAAGACTATTTGATAAGTATACTAATCAAGATGACTTTTTGATTTTAGTTCAAGTTAATGATGTTTAGGATGTTAGTTTACTTGTCATGGAATTTAATATGATTTTGCATGGATTGTAAGTGGAAAACTTGAAGAAGTTTTGGTGTATGTTTGAGTATGGTACACGGGTTGAGAAGGAAATATAAGATTTAAGCTACGTTTGATTGGTTTGAGTGATTTCATGCATAAAGATATGCTAAAATATCAAGTTAGATTGTTGAAATGAAAATAAAAAACATGGTAGATTAGATTGCTATGTATTCGGCCATGAGAGGTTTAGTGTGATGGGTAATTGTTTTGATGATTTTGGATGACTTCATGAACTGTTTTAGTGATGAATTTGGCATGGAATTGAAAAGAATTCAATTAGATACTAAAGGATGCATGTCACGGCCAAATCATGTTAGGTTGCTAGATTGTGAGTTTTATAAATTTAACTTGATTTGACATCATTTTTGCATGTATTGGAATGTGATTTTTTTGCAAAAAATGGAATTAGATTGATGGTGGGAAATATGATGTATATTCGGCCAACCTAGGGTAAAATGATCCAAAGGTTTGTTAATATATTGATGTGAAAATTGAGCTTCAATTGAGGTTTTCTATATGCATAAATATTAAGAAATTCAAATGAAAAATGTATACAAATATATGGAGTTGTTACGACTTAAATAAAGGGCATTTGGAATCCCCATATAGCTGAACGATTGTTTGTATGCTAATACGCTAATGGTAGTGTGTATGTATGGTTAAATTAGTTGTGATGTTGTCTAAAAGTAGAATGCAAAAATATGTAGGTGACATGGAATCGAAGGAACCCTAAAGCGTGTGGTATCGTGGGTTAATAATCGGTGAGTGTCTTTTAAAATGTTTTGATATAATATGTTTAAATTTATGCCATGATATGCTAAAAAATTGATTTAAATTAAATGAATTCTATATGAAAATGTTTTGCATGGATTATGAAATTTTATATAAAATACGAATTTCACGAACTTAGGTAGTTTATATGAAAGGTATATTTTATGATGAAAAACAGTTTGTTGGAAATGTATTAGTGAAAATGTGGTATGCCTGATAGGTATTACATATATCTCCGGTTAAGGTTAAATACCCTAAACGTGCATTGGCAGTGTCGGGGGTGTCGGTCACTAACAGTGGGAGAAAACCCGTAGGAGGGAATATGTTAGTCAGTTTAGTCATGTGTGTCACTCATGCACGTACAGGATATATTATTAGCTAGCTTCTACCTGAGCGAGGAAAAATGTCGCTCTGTAGCGAGGGTAAATTCCTCTACATAAAACTGGATAGATGTCCTGAACAAGGGAAAATTCCGGGATGGCCTAAATGAGATAAAATTCTGTTTCATATCTAGGGTACCATGTGGTATGGACCATCAGTGGTTGACTTATTTTACTCAAAGATTTTTCGAAAACTGTATCACCACCACTATTTATATTTTACAGTAGAAAACTGAAATCATACAACCTATTATTTTATTATTCAACTTTACAATGCTCGAACTGTATTCATGATAATTGTTTATCCATGCATTTAATTGAAATATAATTTTCAGAGGAAAATCGATTTATTGTATTACAACGATTAAAGGTTTATAAAATGTTTTAAAACTTAAGGGAGTTTATTTTATAAAGTAAAATTTGAAATGAAAATCTACGACACTCACTGAGCTCACGTAGCTCACATATTATTTTATGTTTTATAAATAGAACCTCTCCAGGAGCACATATAGGGACAGGTACATAAGTAGCAGGGACTCTAACCTAGGATTAGACGAATCGAGTTACGTGTGCAGCTGTGATTATGTGAAATTCTTATGGCTATTCTTGAAATTTTGTGTATTAACAATTGTATAAATTTTTCCATGGTTTGAAAATCTGTAAACGAATATATACATGACTTGTAAATATAATTTACTTTAGTTTTGAATTGATGACATATTTGTGGTTGCTTGTGGATTGAGAAAGTGAGAGCCTAAGACCCAGAAGTTTGATAAAATGTTTGTTTAAGTGTATAAATTTTCTTTCAAAAATTTGCAGAGTACCATTTTTAAAAAAACGTTTGTCATGCTGCCAAAATTTTTATAACTTCGTTTTGTAAATGTATAATAAAAAGAAAAATTTTTCACCTGTTTTTGTTAGAAAAGTGATTTTGAAAAAGGTTTTCAGTAAAGGCAAATGACTTAACTTCACGGGAACCTTTCAACCGGATTAGAAATCGATTGGAGGGTTACCATAGGGTTGTCGGCGGGCTGCCAAATGTACGTAAATGAATGCATAAGGCTTGGGCTCTTCAGCAGTCACCATCTCTTTCTTGTTCTTCATCTTTCTTCTTGTTCTTCATCTTTCTTGTTCTTCATCTTCTTCTTCTTCTTCTTCTTTTCTTCTCCTTCGAATCTAAACCCAAAAGAATGGATTCATTCCAGTTCAACTGGGTTCGTTTGAACAAACCTAGATGCATCCGGGTTCATTCTAGAACCTAGATGAATCCAGATTCTGAAATGAACCCACATGAAACCCTTTCATCTGGGTTCATTTCAGAACCCAAACAAACTTGGGTTTTGGAGTTTCAGGATCCAGATGAATCTAGGTAATGGTGGGTTCATTCTCTAACCCAAATGCAACTGGGTTCGTTTCGGAACCTAGATAATCTAGGTTCGTTGATATTTTTAGGTTGATTGTTGATTTCTTTTGTTCTTTTTGCTTTTTTTTTGAAGATGTTGATGATTATTTATTGATAGAGTTGAACTAGTGATTGTTGAAGATTTTTTGACTGGTGATTGTTGATGATTTTAGAAAATGGTGATTGCAATGGGTGAATGAGTTTGCAATGGGCAGATGGTTAATGATTTTTGTAGGTTGAAGATTGACGATTGCACATTGGTTTGGTGATTTTTTTTTTTTGGCTCAATTTCTACCGGCGATTTTGTTAATGGATGGATGATATTTCTTCTCAAATGAAGTACATTTTTTTTTTTTACTTTTATTTTTTAAATAAAATTTTTATTTATTTGTTATTATGAGGGCATTTTGGTCTTTTGATCATATTTATATTGTTAACTATTAAATTTAACAAAGATTCCTTAACAAAAGAGGGTTAATTGTAATAAAACTAGAAGAATTGCTTCGCCTGTAATTATGTTTCAACAGGATAGATAAATTGTAATTTGCTCTTTTAAAAATATAACAAAAATACATATTTATAGAAGATAAAAAAGTCACATAGTTTTTTTTTTTTTTTATTTTGGAAAAATAATTTTAATCCCTAACTTTTAAGAAATGATTAAATTTTTAATCATATTTCAAAAAATGATGAAATGGATCCTAATGTTTTGAAAAATTGTTAAATTAGTACATCTTGTCAGTCAATTGATGGTCAAACCTAATAGGTGACATGTGTGCAGGGGTAATTTTGTTATTTCAAATTATAACTTAGGATTTTGATACATGTACGAATAAGATAATTTGAATAAAAATTAAAAAAAACAAACAATTAAGAAAATGTTAACAATAAAAATGAACGCAAGAATGAATATTTAATAATATAATAATAATAATAATTTAATTTAAAAATAATAAAAATGATATTTACAGTTAAAAGAATTGAAAATTTTAACATTAAAAAATTAAAAAATTAAATGATTTTTTTTTTTTAAAAAAAAAAACCTCATCCCCACGTCACTTCAATTCCATCGAACCCAAAAATCTCATCTATGTCTCTCTCTCACCATCAATTGCAACGTCGTCTCACTTACCACAATAGATGGAACCGTATCCCTCTTTGCTCATTTTTCTCCTCTGATGCAACCATATCTTCGTCGCTACGCCTACGAGCGTTCAACCTCACCATCTTCATCTAGTAGTAAATCAATCAAGTAAATTGTTGGATGAAAATCTAATAGATGCTTTTTTTTTTTTAATCTAATACTGTGTTTTTTTAATACTTAATGATTTTATTTTATTATCCTATTTTACAGTAACATTTAATATTTAATGATATATATTTTTTAAATCTATACTCTAAAAAAATTGAGTCCAAGTGCAAAACTATAACTTTACAAAATTTACATATAAAACTAGCAAAGGTAATTTTGCAATTAAATGTTATTGTAATATTTAACTATGGATGGTGTATAATGGTCTTTTTATCCATTTTAACTAACTCCAAGAGTAAATGAATCATTTCAAGTTTTTCGTTAGGTTTGATCATTAGTTGACTAACGAGAAATGATTAATTTAATATTTTTTTCAAAATGTTAGGGTCCATTTCATCATTTTTGAAAAATAGTTAAAAATTTGATCATTTCTCAAAAGTTAGAGACTAAAATGATTTTATCTCTTTTGTCTTTTCTCTATAAAAATGCTTATAAAATACATGATTTTAATCAAAAGTATTTTTGTAACTTGTATTTAATCCAGTCCTATTTAAAATCAAAATAAATGGGAATGATATTGATTCCAATTACGATTCATGTAATTAAAGTAAATAACTTATTATAATCCCTATACATTATTTCGATTGATATCAATCTGATTCCAAACTATTCTGATTACATGCAAATATATGTATCATAATTGTATTGTGACATATCTTCTTCTAATATGCCATATAAGTTGGATTGTTCTATTTACATGGTAGGCCCCCTTTTCTTTTGTAAAAATTATATTATTTTTGCAGGTAGAAATCATTTGGTCTCTAAGTTTTAATAAATGATCAAATTTTTAATTATATTTAAGAAAAAGACTAAATCAACCTTAATATTTAGAAAAAATGTTAAATTAGCCACTCTTGTTAACCAATTGACAGTCAAATTAAACAAAAAGTAGAAAAAGACTATTTTATCCCTTACTTTAGTTACAATGCATATAATAATAGTTTTGCTCTTAATATAACTTAAAAATATATATAATTAATTAAAAATTGGTAAATAAAAATTAAAAATAAACTTCAAAATAAAATGAATTTAAAAATTAAAAGAAAAAAATTTAACCCCACATCTTCATGTTCATCTTCAATCCAATCCAATTCAAGTCAAAATAATATCAAGAAAAATTAACAAATAAAAAAATTTCAAAATATTTTTAAAAATAAAAAATAATAATATTTATAACAAATAAAACAGAAAATTTGGTTAATTATAATAAATTTAAAAAATATAAATATAAATATTAAAAAAAGAACTAGATAAAAACTAATCTAGTTCATCATCAACTGGTGTTCATTACCAGATGGTTCATCATTCCGGTGATGAACCGAACGATTCCGGTGATGTACACGAAGTAAAAATACTTACCCAAATGACTGCTTTGATGTTGTCCATAGTACCGTTCTCTTGAACTTTTAAAAGAACATCAACCAGATCTTCATTTTTTTCAATATTGTTGCCCAGCTCTAGTAGCGTTTCCTTGTTATTAATATGTTCATTGATGATGTTTTCAAGTATTTGATCAGCTTCAATAGAAGGAAAGAAATGTGCAAGATAAAATCCGCCTGCCAACTTGACATTTTCATCAAGAATTGATTGAAATGTCTCTTGGTAACCGCATATCTTTCCAAAAGCGGTCCTTGAAGTGATCTTATATGTTAACGAGTTTATTTTATCGGTAAAATTAATTGGTGATCCTGCAGCTCTTGAACTCATCCAATTAATGAGACTACACACCTCTTCTTCTCTTATTGCTCGGAATGATTGGACTCGTTTCATGCTTAGAAGCTCCATTACACAAATCTTTCACAGTTGTCTCCAATACTCACTATATGTTGTGGTGATGGTTCATGTAAGGTTTGAATTCAAGTGGATCCAAAAGATTAATTGAACTAATAGAAGAATTGATAAACGAGCTCAAATTAAGTTTAAGCTGAAGTTGTATGATAATGTTAAAGCAATTGGACAAAAGTCTAATTGGGTAAATTTAGTGGCTATAAAAAGAATAGAAAGAAAAAAAAAAAAGGTTTTTTTTTTTTTTTGGGGGGGGAGAGGGGGGGGAGGGGGGAATTATATATGTATATATATATTATTCTTCTCCATTCTCAATAACCACTTCTCTCCCTTGAAAACTCTCATATATCATTCAAAATTTTTGTTCTCCATTAATAAAGTTAAACCTTCAACCATAACAAGTTTGGAGTTTAAGATTGATTGTAAATTGATTGATTGATTGCGAATCAAGTAGATTTATTTTCTTTCTTTCATATTTTTATTTATTAATACTAGGATTTTATGGTATAATAGACTTATAATATCATATTGTTATGTTTAGAGTTATTTCAAAATAAGATTAAAAATTTTATGGATTTTTTATGGAGGAAATAAAGGCTACTGGAAATTTGCTTCCTAATAGCATTGTCGGATTTGTTTAATTGTATGAATAGGCAAATGAAGATATAAAATTATCAAAGTTGGTATTATGATCCAAGGGTGTTAGGTTATATTCTATCAAATTTCGTGGTCATATGATAAGTGCACAATTAATTACGAATTTTTGATCATTTCTGACTCAGTGAAATAAAAATTTGGACAGTATTGAGTTAAGTTGAATTTTGAAATTTTTGGGCATGCAGTTGATGTTATTTTGGTGTCAATAAATTTCTATATGAACCAATATGAGTCCTCTATGAGCCATTAGAATTTGAAAGTTTTTTATGAAGCGGCTTATTTTTTAAAAATTCGGATGAAAGGTTATTCAGTTTTTGAAACTAATATCGATACAATCTTGGTTTGGATTCAGAGGTTTAAGTTAATAGGCTAACAGACGTATTTAAGGATAAAAATTTTTACGATATTTGTTCTGAGTCTTTAGAGCATATATATTTATTTTCAAGATATTGGTCTGATACACAATTGATTAAAAATTGAGAAAATAGACTGCATCAGTGAGACAGTGTTGACAGTAGTGAATTTTAATGGTATTTGGATTTGAATTAATTTAGTAAGTTACGATTTCTTATAAATTTATGAGTTTCGTGATATAATTTTAGATTGATAAGAGAAATTAAATTCGTAAAGTTATTTTCTATATTGGAATAAGTAGAAGAGGTAAGTAAATCTTATACATTCCTTTAATATATTATATGTTTAATTTCAAAAATATTTTAATTGGTTCTTTAAAATAATTGAATGAAACCTTAAATTTTTCAATGTTATTTTATTATATTTTATTTAAATAATTTTGCATCCTCAAATATATATTTTATGTACATTATTAAATTGTATTAAAAGTAATTCTTTCCTATTTAAAAAATGTAATATGTTTTATTAAAAGTATCATTCCATATTTAAAAAGAATTATATATATTATAATCGTGATTGTAATAAAAATGTTTTGACTTATTTATCCGTAGTTCATTTAATTGTAATGGACTGGACAGCAAGATTACGGTGTCATAATTGTATCGTATTGGTCCAATTAAAATATTTATTGTTGTTACGTAACATTAATTGTATTAGCCCTATACCAGGATTATAGGTGTAAATTGTATTGGCCCCGCACCAGGATTATAAATACTAATTGTATTGGCCTTTCATCGGATTATAAGTGTAAATTGTATTGACCTCACATCAGGATTACAAGTACAAATGATATTATGTGATAGAAGCCACTTTCATATTTGTTTGAATTCGTACATGAAATTTTTTTTGTTATTTTGACTTCGATTTAAGTAATAAATGTTTTATACATCATATTATCAAATGTTTTATTGTTTTATTGACTTTAATTTTGAAAGTTGAATGTTTTCTATATTGTATCGTTAAATGTTTTATTGATATTACTATATTCGTTATTTTTTAATTACTATAAAATTATGGTTTTATTCTTACTGTAAAGTTACTTTATAAAATTATAATATATCATTCTGATTATATATTACATCATAATATATAATGTTTACCTATTGAGTTGACGGTTTACTCGTCGTCTCTACTATTTTTACCAATTAGTTGACATTATTTGTCCTGAAAGATGATTTCGAGTAATTGGTCTCTCTTGAAAAATGATTTTAGTTTTGCTATTGTGGCATTACAACAAAACAAGCTATCCATACCGGAATATCGATATCGAGCACTAAAGGCCTGGTTTGGATACAATTATTTAATTAAAAAAATTATATGGAATTATCCATATGGGGTTTTAAAAGCCTAATATGGATAAATTTTTTTATTATTAAAAAAATAAAAATCAATTATCCATATCAGACACTAATGGCTTGGTATGAATAATATTTATTTTATTTTTAAAAAATTTAAACATGATTATCCATATTGAGCATGGATAATCGAGTTTTTTAAATTTTAAAAAATTCTTCTTAGTATCCATACTAGATACATTATGGTCCAGTATAGATAAGAATTGAGTACCTATATCGAGCGCATTATGGCCTAGTATGAATAATATTTATTTTATTTTTTAAAAAATTTAAATGTGATTATCCATACTAGACATTCATGGCCCGGTATGGACAATTAAGTGTTTTTTTTTTTTTTTTTTAGTATCCATACCTAGCTCATTATGACCCATTATAGACAAGAATTGAGTATCCATACCAAACCTATTATAACCCGATATGGATAATATTTATTTTATATTTTTAAAAAATTTAAATGTGATTATCTATACCGAGCATTAATGGCCTGGTATGGATAATTTAGTTTTTTTTTTTTAAAAAAAAAATTAGTATCCATACCGGGTTGGGCTTGCTATGCATAAGAATTGAGTATCCATATCAAGCCCATTATAACCCAGTATGGATAATATATTTTTAAAAAAAATTAAAACAAATGATTATCCATACAAAACGCATGACCCGCCCAGTATGGATAATCTAGGTCGTACGGGTCAACTTCCCCTCATCCCCTTCATTTCACCATTTTTCTCTCTCTATCTCTTTCTCTCACATCATCTTTCTCTCAAACCTTAGCCGCCCCTACCTCCATTCCCTCTACTTCGTCAGTCGTTTGCCGCTCCAATGGTCGTCGTCCACCACCGTTGTTGGCGGTAAGTCTTTTCTCCCTTTCTTCTTATTCATCTTTTCTTCTTTTCCTTTTCTTCTTCTTCTTCTTCTTCTTGTTCCGTCCACGTGACGACCAGACTTATTCTGACCCGACGTCACTTCCTTTTTTTATATTTTTTTTCTTTTAGTCTCATTTTTTCACTTCTTTTCTTCTCTTTTAGCCATTGCACGGTGTTTTTCCATCGCTTGGTGCCATCGTATTCGTCAATCTTCTCCTCTTCCACGTCTAGCAATGTGATCTTCGCCGATCTACTCTTCTTTTACCGTTTTCTTTGTCAATAAAGTGTGGTCTAGTTGTTTTATTTTTGATTTGATTGTTTTATTTTTGTTTGAATTTTTTGTGGGTTTTATTTAATTTTGTAGTATTTAATTTTCGTGTTTTATTTTATTTAATTTTTGTATGATATTTTCTTTGTTGAAGCTGCTGTTGTTGCTTTGAGGTATCGAAATGGTAATAATATATTTCTATATTGAGTTGTAGACATTTCAAAGGAAGAATTTATATTTTCATATGAATTTGCTCTCTTTGTGTGTGTATTATTTACAGAGAGATAGAGCTTCTGTTTCTGTTGGATCTATTGTGAAATTACTTCAGTTTGTTGGTGAATTATATTTTTGAAAGTTCGAAAAATAGGAAAAATTCTATCAAAATTTTCGTAAAATTGATCAAGTTTATATGTATTGTTTTATGTATTGAGTTTGTTATCCATGTGTTTGTTACTAATATATATTATTTCTATAACATTTTCAGATATCAACCGAAGGTACATCTGGTGGTCTGTCTTCAAGTAGATCAAGTGGTGAGAAGAAAAGAAAAAGAAGAGGTCTCAAGTGATTATATTTATGTTGTTAATAACATGTTCAAGTGATTATATATAAATGAATTCTTTATGTATGTTGTAATATTATTTTTATTTTAATATAAAATTATATATATTTCCTAAAATAAAATATGTATATATTTTTTAATATGAAAATGGGTATCCACACTGAGAGCGTGCCTGGTATGGATATTCTTATCCATATCGGATAGCTCGATATGGATAAACGTATCCACGGGTCATCTCGTGGATCGACCCATTTCGATGTGTATCCACTTTGGGATATGCCCGGTATGGTTCCTAGTATCCATATCAAACAAGTTTCCGTCATGAATAGTCAATCATATTGCTCATTGCCTGGTATGGATACCCATTTTGTTGTTGTAGTTATATCTCTTCCTATTATTAAAGAACCATTTAAGTTTGTTTTATTGGTTAGACTCAAATGTAAGGATGAATTTTGAATGTTCGTAGATTTGAGTTGTTTAAGATTTTAATTGAGGTGTTGAGATAAACTATGTTATTGAATTAAATATTTTATGAAATTTTTCATTAATTGAGTTTTAATTTTGGAGATTTAAGTAATTATACTGATTTTTATGGCAAATTAGGGTGTTACAGTTCATCACCAGATTCTAGTGATGAAGCCAAATCTGGTTCATCACCTTTATTACCAAAATTTGGTGATGAAGTTCATCACCAAATTGATGATGAACTAGTGATGAACTAGTTTCATCACCAATTCTGGTGATGATTCGGCACCAAATTTATCACCAACGTTCAGTTTTTTTTTATTTTTTTTAAAAATTAATTGTTTATTCATTTATTTTTAAAATTTTTTAATGATCTATTTTCTATTTTTTTCTATTTTTAATTTTTTTAAATTATCTAGTTTGTATATGTGTCAAGATCTTGAATTGTGATTGGAAATGACAAAATTACCCATGCCACTATATTGATCATTAGATTTGAATGTCAATTGACAGACAACAGGGACTAATTTGATATTTTTTCAAAACATTAGGGTTGATTTAATCTTTTTCGAAAATATAGTTAAAAATTTGATCATTGCCCAATTTTACCCTATTTTTGTATGTTCAAATTACAACAACATATTGACTTTTTTTTTTCCTTTTAGAGTATTACAACAATTTAAGGTTTGGGAAAAGGAAAATGGATTGAAAATGATAACGTATAAGGTATAAGTGTGAGGAACATATTACTAGGACCACTCTCATAATTTCAACAATATATTGTTTAAAAAGAAGAATGATGACACTATAATTTCCTTCATGTATTTGTTCATAAAATATAAATAAGCACTCAACAAGAAATAAATTGACTGGAAGCAATTAATCTGTAATATTCTATGCGAAAATCTTATTACTCATGTATATAAAATGAGTTACATTCCCATAGTTTATTAAGACTCTGTTTGAAATGAAACCTCAAAATGCAACTCAGTAAAAAGTCTTTTTCAATTAATTATAATGGCAAGTACCATAACCTGCAAAAGAGTAATAATCAACCCGGATCAAAAGCATTTACAGTTAAGACATTCAATTTGCAAGTAGTGACAAAGAATGGATAAAAAATTGAAAAAGTTGGTCTTACTTGGGTCTTGGGGAGTGATCAAACCAGAATGGTTGAAGTAACAACTTTGAGGAGTTCTACCTGAATTTTGATAGTAAGAATTCATGGCGAAGGAGGCATGACCAATTAGACTATTAGGAAGAAAGCACGAACCACCAACTTGTATCGGTCCACAGTCAGCACGAGAGCAAGCGAAATCAATGTTTGATTGCAACAACTTTTTACTCGCAAAAGGAGAAGCGATACACCAAGTTTTCTCTGCACCTACAATAGATTTTAATTCATGGACCAAACAGAGAGAGAATTAGCACACTTTAAAAAAATATATATATATTATTTACGGCTTCAAGGGAAAAAAAAAAAAAAATCTTAGCTTTAACTAATGTATACTTAAACAAATAAAATTTTTAAATATGAAGGAATTGCAAGGAGACTTCAAAGGAATTCATAAAATTTAGGTTAAATTTCATTTTCATCCATAGGTTTTGGAAAGTGTTAAATTTTTAACTATATTTTAAAATGTATCAAATCTTCCTAAGGTTTTGAAAAAAATATTAAATTAATTCTTCCGTCAGTCAACTAACGGTCAACCTAATAGACAATATGGTAGGTAGGGATAATTTTTTCATTTCCAATCACAACCTATGATCTTAATACGTTCATGAACAAGATAATTTAGAAAAAATAAAATAAAGAAAGAAAAATTAAAAAGATAAAAATAATTAAAATAAAATGAAGTTTAAAAACAATTGATAAAACAAAAAGAAAAATAAAAAAAAAAATCTTAGAAAATATTTGATGTATTTTCATAACATAGTTAAAATTTTGACACTTTTCTAAATCATAAAGATGAAAAAAAAAATTATCCTAAATTCTATGAGATTAATAAATTATTTATGTAGGTTATTTGACTACCAAATGAAGAAAATATTTGCAGATTTTTATGTGTAACATAAAATTTATGAAAATTGGAAAACAAAGGAAAGAAAAGAAAAGTAATTAGTGATTGCCCACAAGTGGCCTAAGTTGTTGCAATAGATAGGAGGCCAAAATAAACGAAAAAGAAAAAGAAAAAGAAAAAGAAAAAACAACTTAAACGACAAATCATGCATGTGGGAGAGAGAGTACCTGAGTAGGAAAATAAAAGCAATGTGATGAAGAAAGCTAAAAAAGATGGAGCAAAACTAGCCATTGTTACTGCCACTAACTAACCAAAATCAACTGTCTCACACACAAAAGAGAAAATCATAATTAGGTTTAAAAGTGTGTGAATGAAAGAGGACAAACAAGACAGGCAGATCCAAGTAATTGCCACTGCCTAACATGCCTTTTATAGAATATTGACCATTTTCAGCATGTGCATATTAATGACTCTTTAAATGGTGTTGATGTCAAAAAGTGGACATACCAAATTACACCAACAATAAATTAAAATAGGTCGTCAAAGTGATTTTATATGGTTAAAAGGATTGTCAAAATCCACTTAGATATTTGACTAGGGGTGGGTGTTTTTGGGTTCAGATTGGGTTGGATTAAAAATTTTTCAACTCAAATATGGGTTGGGTTTTCATCTCAACCCAACCTAATCCAACTCAATAATAATCAAGTTGGTTTGGGTTGAATTGATTTGGTTAGATTTAATCCATCATAAAAGCATAAAAGATTTAGTTGGTAACTCTTATAATCTTAGTAATTTGATTACAAATAAAATATGTACAAATAAATATTCAGTTATTCAAAATAAAAGATTTAATCCACCATAAATGTTGTTTTTGATCTCTATCCCTAACAAATGTTTTTCTAGAAGAAAAAGAAAATCTTAGATTTAGAACTAAAAATTAGCATTTGTTGGGTTGAAAATTAAGCATCTCAATTTTTTTTTTAAGATTTAATCCAACTTAACCTGATAAAACATGGTAGGGTTGGATTTGGTTTGGTTTGTTAGGTTAGGTTGAAAATGCCCACCTCTAATTTGGATTCCCCTCTGCAAAAGGGATATTTCCCTTCAAGAGTGCTACTACTCCCCGCGACTACCTACAAAATAAGTATAGAGGTCAAGGGTGGCTAGAATTTCTCTAGCAAAAACCCTCAAACGCTCATGGCAATATGGTTTTTGAAGCCCACCTTGGTAACTATACCAAGGGGAAAATGGTATAAAAGGAGTACAATAATAAGAAGAAATGAGAAACTAGAGTATTATATGGTGAGAATTCTAGAATAACAACTAATGTATATGGGGATCTCTTTTTGAAGGCTCTCTCACTCATTAGAGAACTCTAGGATATCTCTTCTATTACCTTGGATTACCTTACCTACTTTTGAATAATGGTGTGGTATTAAAAGTGTCTTGGCTTGCTAGGGCTAACCCCTTTTCCTCCATTTTCCTCGATCAACTCCCCTTCTGAGCTCCATCAACTCATCTTTTGGTGTCTAGTCGCTTTCACCCCTCCTAGGTTTCTTACATGGAGTTTGACTGGCTTGGCTGGATGGGGCATGCGACTCCTCCTCATTTGTTGGTAACATTGATGTTTCATATGGCGCGCTCAACACCTTTCCTTTTTCCCACCTACCTCCTAACATCTGTTGCTCTGCTGCTCCTGTAGTGTAGCTTAGGTCTAAACCTAGTCCTGACTCTTTTGATTTCCTAACGAGACAGCTTGTGTGATGATGTCAAGGAGATTTGCTACTTATTCAAAATTAATTTTTCCTTGGCTTTTGTTCCCACCTTTTGGTAGAGGTAATATCATTTTTCAATTCAATTTTCTAGATAATAAAATTTGGGCCTCCTCTTCAAGGGGAATTGATATTTTATAGACTTGATTTTGGACTCAATTCCAATCAGTTGGAATGCAATTCATTTGGCCCAATTGAATTGTGGAGAGCTAATTTCCTTCCCCACCCCACCCACCCCCCCCCCCCCCCCCCCCCCCCCCCCCCCCCCAAAAATGGATTTCTAGACAAGTGGCTCTTAGAAACCTCACAGGAATCAAATTAGAACCTTGCTCAGACTTAAAGGAATGAACAATATTGCTCTTCATAGTTTATTGAATTTAAGGACCGAACACAATGCTCCTTAACGTTTGATTTAGTTTCAGATAGTTACAAAACAAAAAGTTCCTTTTGGAAAATTCACACAAAAATACTACTTTTTAACTAAGGACTTGAAGATCATGATTAAAATAACTTGCATGAATGTGAGAAAAAGAAGCAAAAGCATTTGACATATGTAGTCTCAGTCTTCTTGAAGCAAATATGGATAATCCATTATCCATACTACAGAAAGCCAGAACAATTGCAAAAAAGAGTCAAGCTTTCATGCCATAGATTTTTACAGGACACCAAAAGCTAATTTCAGTTACAACTCACAATCAGCCTTCACTTGCCACCTATGATCAAGAAAAATATGTTACAAGAAGGGGTAGCATTAATACCTTGAGGAAAATCTACTGCTATATGCATACTTTAACACAAAATTTATTCTTCTTAGCATTAAACTGGTGACCACATGGTGCCAAGATCAATAGTCTGGAGAATTCTACTGGAAAGTGATGGAGCTAGATGTCATGCTTCTTGTCTCTTTGGTCTTGACTCTCCTGCTTCTTCAACAAACCACATGTTAACACGCCTTTGAGCAATAGCTACCTGCAGAGATCAGATGGGTATTATTCGCAGATTAAGTGAAGTTATGCTTCTAATATTAGCACCAGGTAGATGTATTCTGCTTTGAAAAGATAGCCAAATGGAAAAGCAACATACCTGTTTATCCCAGTCAGTTCTCAAGGTGGTAACAATAAGTACAACAGTTTGAACAAATGTTCCGAACAACATTCCAATCCAAACACCCTGCAGAAAAATCAAAACATATGTTATGAGAAACATTGTTTACTTTATGCATAAGAATTTCGAAGATTGGAGGATCGCATATGTGCACACGTAAATCAAGTAATTTACGATGGAATACTATAATAGCAATAATAACGAGAAAAGAAAACAAGATATAATGCATCAGCATTATTGAACAGGCAAGTATAAATATATTCACCCTTTTCTACGTAACATGTATTGATTCAAGACGACACAAATTATACCAGACTACACAGACAAAAATCTGGAAAAAAAAGAAAACTCACTTCGACTCCCATATTTATAGCATAACCAAGCACAACTCCAACAGGAATCCCTATCAGGTAGTAACTTGCTATGTTCACGTATGCTACAATGCTCTGCCATCCAGCCCCAACAGCAACTCCTGTTCAATAATACTTCTCATGACACTTTTACCGAGATATGTTTCCTTAAATATAATAAAAAAAAAAAAAATTGCCTTATCTTTTCAATTATTTACGATTCACTTTCCACGAATTCATTAGAACAAAACCATTAGATAACTACTGGTCCAAATTATTACAGTACAAAGCAAATCCAAAAAACGAAATACTACCAGAGAGCACTGGTTGAACACTGTTCATCAGTATGGAAAAAGCCAGCAAAGGTGATAGATCTGCAACTACTCTAGCCACCTTAGGACTGTCCGTAAATACATATGCTAGACGTCCTCTAAGGAACAGGAAAAACACAAAAAGCACCAATCCAATGATAAGTGACGTAAGAACTGTCACCACAATAGAGAACTTTGCAGCTTTTGAGCTGCCACTTCCGAGCTCATTTGACACCCGAACACTGAAAATTTTCCAACCAAAACAAGGAAAAAAATGTTAATTAATTAATGCACACATAATTCTGCATCTTATTGAATATAACTGAAAAGGTTAAGTAGTCATTATTCTGCTTTAAACTTAGATCATTTAAGAATTGAAGACTTCAATTTTGAGCGGATATAATGTGATTTATAGGAATGAAATATTCTATTTTCCTAATAAAAATGGTTTTTGACTGATCATGAGACATTTTGTAAGGAGTAACGTTTCTAGGAGACTGCTGGTAACATTAATATTTGTCACTGAAATGTAGAATGTCAATTGATTGAACCTTATCATCTTTCCATGCAACATGACATTTGCAAAGTATAATTATTATTTTTTTTTTTCATTTGAGAAAACATTTATAAATTATAGGTATCGTTTAAAGGAAAATTCAAAAGAGAAAGATTTATCTGCAAATAGCTAAGATGGTCGCCGCTAGAAAATGTACTGAGTTCTATAGTCAATATTTATTCTTAAGGAATGTTATGAATGCTATTAGATTTTTCTAGACTCATTATCTGTATCAGGAACTAATTCAAACAAATTTTAATATTGACAACAACATACCTTGCAGCGGCCAGGAAACCAAGCGATATCATCATTTCCGTCCCATTGACATTGAGGCTGTAAATGAATAATGTGTGAGAGATAATTGAATCAGTTAGCTCAAATAAAGTTGGAAACATAAGAAAAGGGTGAATACCAAAATGCATAAAGGGAGAGGAGGCCAAGAATTAATTACCAGATAGCAGCAGCATCAATGGAAACCTCAGCATTTTTCACGTTTCCTGTTAGAAGAATCAAAATTGTGTTGTACCAGAGCTCTAGACTGTCAAGGATAACAAAATCCTTACTCAGAATACCAGTACATACAAATTACAACTTTTCTCATTGGCTCAAAAACAACAACTTGGTTATTGTATTAGTCTACAAAAAAAACTCTGAAGCAAAGACTGCCTATAATAATAATGAATCTGGAGCCTATGTAATATAGTTTTGGTCTCTAGTTCTAATCTTCATACAAAGTTACTCCCATATTATCCTACTTAATTATAAAATGACCAAAATTCTGTGCCAACATGTTTTGTGCAAAAGCAGATTTTGAACAAAAATCGTACCAAAGCATAGCACCAGATGACAAGGAGAGTTTTATTACTGGCCAAAGATCCTTGAACGCATAAACTGAGAAACCCCTCCAAGTATCACGGCACCCTCCACATGTAATAAACAGAAATTGACCAAGATTTGGTATCCAATAAGCCACAATTAATGACACCAGTGCTCCTCTGATACCGAACTTGAATTTCACTGTCAAGAGCCAAGAAAGGAGGAGATGAATTGAGGTTGAAAATGCTGCCAAGTAGGAGATAATCTTGTTCTTGCTCTGTGCTTGTAGGAACATTTGACAGGTATACGATACAGCGAAGGAGAATGTCCCAGGAATTAGCCAAGGAGCAATGGTGCCTGCCACTTCTGCAATGGTTTCGTCTTGGCCCAATGCCTTCAAAAGTGGAGTCATGAAAATAAAGATGGGAAGAAGAAAAAATGAGCAAATGAACAGCACTATCCATGACCTCTGGAGGTATATTCCAAGCATGTGGTACTGTTTTGCGCCGTATGCTTGCCCACATAGAGTTTCCAATGCACTAGCCATGCCCAACTGCACATTCAAAGTATTAAACATCTATAAGAAAATGGAATCAACCGTAGTTGGATCATAATATAATTCTTCTACACCAATATTTTCATTGATCAGACATCTAAATGAATTAAATTCGTGCTAGTAAGAAGAGATAGCATTTCAACTGATGATTGCCACAACTACAACCAATCCAAAATCTGATATCTCTGTCACTACACTATTACCTAACGTGCAAAATAAGAAACTGATAATAAAACAAACACAATTTTTTTTTGAACTTTTCCACTTACAATACCATAACATGGCTTAAAGCCAACACAATCTGGTAATCAAACACGAAAAATGGTACAGCAGAAAAAGGCCAATAACAGCAACAACTTACCAGGATACCATTTGCAAACCTCAAGAAGACAGTAACCACAAGTGAATAGGCAGCTAGCTCAACTGATCCAATGTGCCCAACAAATGCTTGACTTATTAAGTTGACCCCGTACGTAGAAAATCTTGAGAAAATGGCAGGAGCCGCTATAATCCATATCTTCTTGCACTCAATCCATACCTTGTCTTTGAGTTTCACTCCCTCATCAACTTCACTCTCCTCTCTTCTGCCTCCCAAGAGCTTTTCTTCAATCTCTCCCCCCTCCATTTCCGCTACCAGAATCAATCCCTCCTTCACCTATATATCAATCCATCAAATTTTTGTTGAGGAAACTGTTAGTCCAATTAACAAGCAGCTTTAGAAGACTTCCAATAATTTCTGGCCCCGTCATGACTCATGCATGCATGTGGGGTTTTACTTTAAAATTGTCCAGCTGTTTTACTGGTATGGATTAGCAATTCTAGACTTCAAAATCTCTTCCACAGCATTGAACTCTGCAAGTCTATAGTTAAAAAAAATATAAATATGATATATTTATTAACTTCATAATCTAAATATAGCTTGCAAAAATTTGCCACTGACAATAAAATCTATAAGTCTAGGCTGCCTAGCTTTGCTGTACCAATAAAGCAGTTGAATCATAGAGGCTTCATTGGCATAGACAATAGAGTCCCATAAAGGTAAATTCAAACAGAATAATTTCATGTTTGGTAACGACAATCAAAGATGGATTAGAGATTAATTTTTTTTTTTTATTTTTTACTTTGAAATGATAGAAGTATATTATGGATCTTATAATAACATCTAAAAAATAATGAAAACAGTAATGAAGCGTAAAAACAATGACTGCCCATGAAAAGGTCCGTTCCTAAATATTTCCCTTGGTTTTCTCTTCTTTAAATTAACGGAGATCAAGATTTGTAGCCAATCAAACAAACGGACACTCGATTATCTTAACAAAAGAGAACAATGTATGTACCACAAATATGGGACTAAAACAAAAATCAATAAAACTCGGGTTGGGTGCATCGCATGCACCATGCTTGTATTCTAAAGCACGGTGGCTTTTCTTCTCCACTAAAATGTCAATTATTGAATCAGCTGCTTTTTGGTTGAAAACACACCCACCAGGTCGATGAAAGATTACTGACTTAAAATTTAGTGAGAACTGTATTATTCACCTTTTAATTACTAGTGCACGGCACATCAACTCGTGAGTGACTAATGTGTCTCCCTTTATATGTAAGTATGTTTCTCCTTTTTTCAAAAAACAAAAAAGGAAAAAAAAAGTCGAACTTTCTTTTTTTGAAAGAAAAGTCGAACTTCTAATTGACCGTGACTTAATTAGTCTCATATTTAAAATAAATAAATGTAATAAAACTTTCTCGTTCAATCCACGTAGTGTATTTCAAAAGCAAAGGAAGAGTGAAAATGACAATACACAATGCAATTTTCCCATGTACAAATAAAAATTTTGGATCATATACATTCTAATATTTTAAAACAATATAATTATTTTGCGAATTTTTCTCCCCTAAGAAAAGATAAATCATAAAACACACAATCACAGAATATAAGTTATATAACCAAAAATGTCATATAAAAGTTGCTGAAAGAAAAAAAAAGTAAGAAGAAAGAAAACTCACAGGGGGAAAGTAGACAGCCACAGAGAAAGAAGAGCGTGTCTTAGCAAAAAGCTAGGCTTCTTGTTCTTCTTCTTCCTTTTAATGATACACAAACTCCAACTTTGACTTTTAAACTAGTTCAGATTTAATAATGCAGCACTGAGAGAGGGGACCTAAATATATTATATTGAATAATTTTAGCTTATGGTTTTTGTTTAAATTATTTATTTGTTTGTTTTGTTTGTTTATGTTTATTTTGGAAAAGTATGTCTTTGGTAGTTGGAATGATCAATAATGGACCGACAGAGTATATAATCAATTTACAATCCCCTATTGCTTTTTGAAATTCGTCATTTAATGAGTTTGGCACGTGATAAAACTAAAGACAATCATGATTTTATTAAAAACGAATTGAGAAAATGGTTTCCTAGCAGTGGTGAAACCAAAAACCCACCTTTACTTCAAAAAGAATAAAATCAAAAGTCCACCTACCTACTTCACTAAAGATTGCAGATTCAACTTATAAGTTTCACATAGTATGGACAATTTTTTCCATATTTGTGGGCTATCCTCTCCCATTTTTAGACGTTGATCCCTATACTACTGCCCTCTCAGAATTATATCACAGCTAGTCCAATAGCATCCTAGGTTGGTTCCTGGTAATTTAAAAAAAAAAAAAAAAAACACTCCCTCTCTTGAAGTATACTGGATGAAAATAATAAATTTACCATTTTATTAGACAACTCACCTATTCCGTTAGTCAAATTTTGTTAAAGTTTTATTACACAATATCCACACTCCATTAGTTAAATTCTGTTAAAGTTAGTCAAAATTATTGATATAAGGGTTATTTCATCTTTTACATTTTTTAATTTTTTAAAATTTAAAATTATAAAAATAAATAAAAATTAAAAATAATAAAAAAATTAAAAATCTTCACTGTATATCACATAATAGACGATAATGAATAATTTAAAATTAAATTAATATTTTTATAAATTTAAAAATAATTTTTTAAATTTTTTTTTAAAATAAAATTTTAAAATCCAATTTCCAAGTGGGAAAAAAAAAAAAAAAAAAAAAAAAAAAAAAAAAAAAAAAAAAAAAAAAAAAAAAAAAAAAAAAAAAAAAAAGTGGAGATCTAATGGATCCCCACTTAGTTCATATTCCACTTGTTCATCTTCCACATCTATCACTTAGTTTATTAACAACCTTTAATCATCATATCCATCCATCCATCCACATCATCAACATCAACATCAACAACCTATAATCATTATCAATATAAATCCACCATCATCAAAAAAAAAAAAAAAAAAAAAAAAAAAGAAGAACCACTATGAACCCAGATAAAGGTCTTCATCATTTAAGATTTTTTCTTCATCTTTATCTTGTTTAAGATGAAGATCTTTTTATTTTTTTTATTTTTTTAAGTTCTTTTTTTTTTTTTTTTTTAAACATTGTTGATAGAGATCCCTATTGGATTTCCATCATTGGATGGATCCCATCCGACGGTATA
Organism: Litchi chinensis; assembly: GCA_019925255.1. Taxonomy (NCBI): domain Eukaryota; kingdom Viridiplantae; phylum Streptophyta; class Magnoliopsida; order Sapindales; family Sapindaceae; genus Litchi; species Litchi chinensis. The sequence continues at coordinate 18,168,237 of CM034469.1, read as the reverse complement.
TATATATTTTAAAAATTTGGATCTCTCCCGCTTGCTAGATAGATCCCATCCGATGGAGGAGATCCAATTTGACTCTCCATCACATTTTTTTTTTGTCTTATTCACAATCAAAATGATCATTCGATAAAAAATCTTGATCAACTATCAAAGTTAACAAAAATTGGTTAACGGCGCGAGGGTAAGGGATGACAATTTTACCCATATATCTGCTAATTTTTAACCATAATGAGTGTGCATATATTTGACTAAACAGGTTCGCGAGTGAATATGATTCCACTTTCAATCCTAGGTTTGGGTACAAGGTGTGGGTATGGGAAAAAATCCCATATCCAAACTCATTTACCTGCATAAAACAAAACAATATATATATATATATATATTTTAAATACGTGGGTAGTGTTGTTGAATGTCAATTTGAGGTCATACATTATTGATTAGTTATAGTTGATTTTGTAACTATTATACGTCTTAAATATCTCCAATACTAACATAAATTATAGCAAAATAAGATGCCACGTACGATTGTGTGAAAAAAGATCTCTCTAATGCAGATGTCAATATCAAGCTGACCTGATTAAAAAAATAATAATAATAAAATCAACACTGTGAAGATGGCCCTCTATTAGACAGACCTTGAAATGCTGATTCAGCAACTCACCCTGACGCTCTCTCCTTCTCTAATACTCGGTCTCTCTCTTAACACCAAACTCATCTCCCAACTCACCTCCTCTTCTCTCTTCTCTGTTCTCACTCGCCCCGACCTAGAGGCTTGACCCATTACACTAACCTCCTTGGTGACGCTGAAGGCGATTCACTCGCTGCCTGCTGACGGCGGCGTTGCTGAAGATATGAGGGTCATTGTTGTCCGTTTGGGCAAGGGAAGAACCAAGAGCGACGATAGGAAAGTCACTTGGCAGCATTTTCTGCAGAACAAAAGGTGAACAGTTGGTGAGGCGTTGCAGATCGTGCGAGAGAACAAGTGTTTTGGGTTTCTGGGTTTTGTTGGGAAGGATGAGAGAATGGGTGTAAATGGGTGTTATTGGTGCAGATCATCAATGGGTGTGAATGGATGTGAATGTTGCAGATCATCAATTAGTGTGAATGGGTGTGAAAGTTCCAGCTCCTTGGTGGCTTCCCTGGCCAGAACTGCGGTGGAAGTGAGATCAATGAACATCAACAACTCACCATCATCACCACTTATAATTAGAGTCTAGTTCCAGTTGAAAAAACAAAAATTACGCTAGAAAAAAAAAAAAAAAAAAAAAAAAACTCGTTTGATCTTGTTTCTCTCGCAACGTTATACACTTTTCCTTTTATGATTGTGATGATTTTGACTTTTGCCGACAATGACTAAAACTAAGCAAAAGAACAAAACCAATACTAGCTGAGCAAACCATATTTTAATTCTGTGAATGTTCTTTTTTTTTTTTTAATCTTAATTCTGTGAATGTTATTGATTGGTTAAAAAAAAAAATATAAAATATATAATATAATATATAATAATATACACATGTATATACACAAACATGAAATGATGCTGGTGTTGGATCTGGCACTATGTAGGAGATCATGACAATTTGAATATTTATGGCATTGTGATGGTCTGAGGTGAAAATTTTGGAATGTTTATTGATATAGTGACTAAAAAGTTTTGTGGTTAAAAAAAGAAAAACACACACACCCCTCAACAAAGTGTGGATTTTAAATGGAAGCATTGAAGACTATTTTAGTTTGATTATCTATCAATGTCATGTAGGAAGCAATTACTTGGAATTAATGACATGACAATGGATTGTGAAAAACAATCCATATTTGTATTGGAGATACTCTTAATGTAGCAATATTAAAAAAAAAAAAAGCAAGTATATTTATATTTAGCTTTAAATTTCTGTTTGTGAAACAAATAGGGAAGGAGATATAGTCAAATATATTTGTTAAATGTAGAAACCTCTTAAAGTCAGCTGGATTATTTATGTTTGATGCAGGAAAGGTGGTAAAACAGTCATAGAGAGCTACATGAATTTTCCATTTTGATTAAATCTCCCCCAAGATATGCATTGGTCTCCATGATTTGATCCCTTCCCTGAAATATTCAAACTCTAGAGAAGACTTGAACTCCAATAATGAAATATTTGAGTTATTTTAAGTTTTAAAGTTTATTTATTGTTTATATATTTTTTTTAATATAAATTTTATGATTTGTTAAAAATTAAATCGCATCAAAATGGAATGGATTTGGGGTAAATCACTTCAAAATGGTTTGAGTTTGGGATGGAAAGTGTTTAGGGCACTCCACCAAAATATCAGGTCGGGTATGGAATGGGCCAATCTGATCATGATCCAACATGTTGTCCTCTAATTGTAATCAATGACTTTTACACGTGTCTTTAGTTACTGGTTGTTTAAGGGTTATTTCTATGATTTTTCCATAAAGTGAAACGTTATGTTTTGCGTAGCATTGGCCAAATCGAATGCCTGACATCCAATATTAATATTGTAATGGCTATGAATTATCTTACTGGCCATGCTTACCGATTTATAATAGACAATACTATTTCAAAGGAGTACCAAATGATGTAGCATAATGATTTATAGTGACCACGTTAATTATATAAGGATATATCGATGATATAATAACTACACATAAGTTTGTCACATCATTTAGAAAATGAATTTGACAAGAGGTCATTTGTTTTTTACACCTAAGACTTAGTAATACTAAATTGCACCTATTAGGTTGTTTTTGTTTTTTTTTAAGTAATCAAATCACTTAAAACTATTTAAAAAAAAAAAAAATGAAATTTATCCTAATTTTATTAAAAAAAATTTTTTATTAAAAACAACTGAAATTTATCCTAAAATGACAATTAAGGGTTTTATTTTAAATCTATCTCCTCAAAATAATAATTTCAAATTTATCATAATTTTATATTATTCAAATTTTCTTTTTTTTCTTTTTTCTTTTTACTTACAAAAAATATATTTGAAAAATAAACGTAGATCTATCTCATCCTAAATTGCCTTGAAATAAATTAATATATTTTAATTTACAATTTAAATATTTATTTTTTTAATTGCTTTCTTAATATATAAATATGGCTAATACTACTATATTTTTTAATCATATTTTAATTATAAATAAAATATTATTATATATATAAAAAATATTTTAAATTTATCTCAACCACTTGCTCCAAACAAGAGAGAGGTCACTTGGGAAAGGAGATTACTGGCAATGGGTAATTTTGATTCTGGGTTGGTGTTTGATTTTATTTGAGGCTGTCTTTGATTTCTTTTGGGTTTAGTAGATGGTTGATCGAACCCAATCACTCGTCTATCTCTCTCTATTTCCTTCATCAGCCTCTCTCTCTCTCTCTCTCTCTCTCTCTCTCTCTCTCTCTCTCACCTCTATGTTTCCTCCATCTCTCTCCTATCTCAGCTTCCCTTAACCCCAATGTATTCAAAAAAAAAAAAAACCAAATGAAGTGGTTAAGAGGTTTCTTTATCTATCATCAAACAAATGTTATGTTGATATGAACAAATAGAGATGTTGGTGTTGAGGGATCTAAACAGATGTTAGATTTGATCTGGGACCAAGAGATGACGATCAAGTCTGGATGTTGATATGGGACAACGGCTAGATGTTGATTTGATGATTAATTTCTTTATTTAATTATTAATTTTTATTTAATTTACTTTCATTTTTATTTAATTATTTCATTTTTAATTTTCTTTAAATTGATCTTTACCGTCCATCTTAAAATGAAAGTAGAGATCTTATTAAATTTTTTTATTAATTTATTTTAAAGTTATTAAAATTTTATTTAAAAAAATTAAAAATAAGATTAAAGGATAATTTTGTCTCTTGGTCTGTTAGCTCTAACAAAGATGAGCTAACGACAGGGGGATTTATTGTAATAAAATTCAAAACTTGATTTCTCTGTAATTATTTTCAAACGGAGTAATTAAATTGTAATTTACTCTTTTGGTTATATAACTTATACTTTGTGATTGTGTGTTTTATGATTTATCTTTTCTTAGGGGAGAAAAATTCGCAAAATAATTATATTGTTTTAAAATATTAGAATGTATATGATCCAAAATTTTTATTTGTACATGGGAAAATTGCATTGTGTATTGTCATTTTCACTCTTACTTTGCTTATGAAATATACTACGTGGATTGAACGAGAAAGTTTTATTACATTTATTTATTTTTAATATGAGATTAATTAAGTCACGGTCAATTTTTAGTTCGACTTTTCTTTCCAAAAAAAAAGTTCGACTTTTCTTTTCTTTAATTATTATTATTATTATTATTGAAATGAATAAAAGGAGAAACACACTTACATATAAAGGGAGACACGTTAGTCACTCACGAGTTGATGTGCCGTGCGCTAGTAATTAAAAGGTGAATAATACAATTCTTACTAAATTTTATGTTAGTATTCTTTCATCGACCTGGTGGGTGTGTTTTCAACCAAAAAGCAGCTGATTCAATAATTGACATTTTAGTGGAGAAGAAAAGCCACCCTGCTTTAGAATACATGCATGGTGCATGCGATGCACCCAACCGGAGTTTTTTTGTTTTTTGTTTTAGTCACATATTAGTGATGCATACACTGTTCTCTTTTGTTAAGATAATCGAGTGTCCGTTTGTTTGATTGGCTACAAATCTTGATCTCCGTTAATTTAAAGAAGAGAAAACCAAGGGAAATATTTAGGAACGGACCTTTTCATGGGCAGTCATTGTTTTTACGCTTCATTACTGTTTTCATTATTTTTTAGATGTTATTATAAGATCCATAATATACTTCTATCATTTCAAAGTGAAAAAATAAAAAAAAAAAAAAAATCTCTAATCCATCTTTGATTGCCGTTACCAAACATGAAATTATTCTGTTTGAATTTACCTTTATGGGAGTCTATTATCTATGCCAATGAAGCCTCTATGATTCAACTGCTTTATTGGTACAGCAAAGCTAGGCAGCCTAGACTTACAGATTTTATTGTCAGTGGCAAATTTTTGCAAGCTATATTTAGATTATGAAGTTAATAAATATATCATATTTATATTTTTTTTAACTATAGACTTGTAGAATTCAATGCTGTGGAAAAGATTTTGAAGTCTAGAATTGCTAATCCATACCAGTAAAACAGCTGGACAATTTTAAAGTAAAACCCCACATGCATGCATGAGTCATGACGGGGCCAGAAATTATTGAAAGTCTTCTAAAGCTGCTTGGTAATTGGACTAACAGTTTCCTCAACAAAAATTTGATGGATTGATATATAGGTGAAGGAGGGATTGATTCTGGTAGTGGAAATGGAGGGGAGAGAGATTGAAGAAAAGCTATTGAGAGGCAGAAGAGAGGAGAGTGAAGTTGATGAGGGAGTGAAACTCAAAGACAAGGTATGGATTGAGTGCAAGAAGATATGGATTGTCGCGGCCCCTGCCGTTTTCTCAAGATTTTCTACGTACGGGGTCAACTTAATAAGTCAAGCATTTGTTGGACACATTGGATCAGTTGAGCTAGCTGCCTATTCACTCGTGGTTACTGTCTTCTTGAGGTTTGCAAATGGTATCCTGGTAAGTTGTTGCTGTTAATAGGCTTTTTCTGCTGTACCATTTTTCGTATTTGATTACCAGATTGTGTTGGTTTTAAGCCATTTTATGGTATTGTAAGTGGAAAAGTTAACAAAAAATTGTGTTTGTTTTATTATCAGTTTCTTATTTTGCATGTTAGGTAATAGTGTAGTGACACAGATATCAGATTTTGGATTGGTTGTAGTTGTGGCAATCATCAGTTGAAATGCTAGTCTCTTCTTAGTAGCACGAATTTAATTCATGGAGATGTCTGATCAATGAAAATATTGGTGTAGAAGACTTATATTATGATCTAACTATGGTTGATTCCATTTTCTTATAGATGTTTAATACTTTGAATGTGCAGTTGGGCATGGCTAGTGCATTGGAAACTCTATGTGGGCAAGCATACGGCGCGAAACAGTACCACATGCTTGGAATATACCTTCAGAGATCATGGATAGTGCTGTTCATTTGCTCATTTTTTCTTCTTCTCATCTTTATTTTCATGACTCCACTTTTGAAGGCATTGGGCCAAGATGAAACCATTGCAGAAGTGGCAGGCACCATTGCTCCTTGGCTAATTCCTGGGACATTCTCCTTCGCTGTATCGTATACCTGTCAAATGTTCCTACAAGCACAGAGCAAGAACCAGATTATCTCCTACTTGGCAGCATTTTCAACCTCAATTCATCTCCTCCTTTCTTGGCTCTTGACAGTGAAATTCAAGTTCGGTATCAGAGGAGCAATGGTGTCATTAATTGTGGCTTATTGGATACCAAATCTTGGTCAATTTCTGTTTATTACATGTGGAGGGTGCCGTGATACTTGGAGGGGTTTCTCAGTTTATGCGTTCAAGGATCTTTGGCCAGTAATAAAACTCTCCTTGTCATCTGGTGCTACGCTTTGGTACGATTTTCTTTCAAAATCTGCTTTTGCAGAAAACATGTTGGCACAGAATTTTGGTCATTTTATATTTAAGTATAATAATATGGGAGTAAGTTTGTACAAAGATTAGAACTAGAGGCCAAAAGTATATTACATAGACTCCAGATTCATTATTATTATAGGCAATCTTTGCTTCAGAGTTCGTTTGCAGACTAATACAATAACCAAGTTGTTGTTTTTGAGTCAATAAGAAAAGTTTTGATTCTTTGTAATTTGTATGTACTGGTATTCTGAGTAAGGATTTTGTTATCCTTGACAGTCTAGGGCTCTGGTACAACACAATTTTGATTCTTCTAACAGGAAACGTGAAAAATGCTGAGGTTTCCATTGATGCTGCTGCTATCTGGTAATTGATTCTTGGCCTCCTCTCCCTTTATGCATTTTGGTATTCACACTTTTCTTATGTTTCCAACTTTATTTGAGCTAACTCATTCAATTGTCTCTCACACATTGTTGATTTACAGCCTCAATGTCAATGGGACGGAAATGATGATATCGCTTGGTTTCCTGGCTGCTGCAAGGTATGTTGTTGTCAATATTAAAATTTGTTTGAATTAGTTACTGATACAGATAATGAGTCTAGAAAAATCTAAAAGCATTCATAATATTCCTTAAGAAATGAATAGACTATAGAACTCTACCTTTTCCTGCGGCGACCATCTTAGCTATTTGCAGATAAATCTTTCTCTTTTGCATTTTCCTTTAAATGATAGCTATACTTTATAAATGTTTTCTCAAAAAAAAAAAACTATACTTTGTGAATGTGATGTTGCATGGAAATATGATAAAGTTCAATCAATTAACATTCTACATTTCAGTGACAAATATTAATGTTACCAGCAGTCTCCTAGAAACGTTACTCCGTACAAAATGTTTCATGATCAGTCAAAAACCATTTTTATTAAGAAAATAGAATATTTCATCCCTATAAATCACATTACATCAATGTTGTAAAAATCGCTCGTTACCAACGATTTTTCGCCTATTATGCGCTAAGCGGCAAACTAGTCCGATAACCCCCAGATCAGAGACCTGATTGTCGAAAGTAAGTAATCGGCCAAGTTGCTAAGTAACAGGTCCAACTCAGCCAATTCAGCACAAAATCGACTCAAAAAAACCCAAAAACCATTAAAAAAAAAATAAGCAAAAATTAGAGCCATCAAGAAACAACAAATGATTGTTAAATCAAAGACTAACAGTAGCACTACAAAATTAAGCAAACGACTAGTGGAGGTGACATTGTTGTTGAAGGAATCGTCCATCAAGAGCAAAGAGATTAGAGAGGGTGGGGGGAGGGTGGGGGAAGAGAGAGAGGGAGAGAGAGAGATTTGGTTGTGATCGTTGCATGGGTGGATGAGGTCGAGGTCATCTCTGTCGTTCATCGCCATCACCCCCATTGCTGGTTGTCGTCTCCAAATCTGATGGACAAGGTTGCCATCACCAACGCACACGAGATTGACAAGAGAAGAAGAAGAAGGCCAATCAAAAGGAGAAGAAGGAGGACAACAGAAAAAAGAGAAGTGTGCGGCAACTGTGGGTGATTGAGAATGGCGAGGGTTTTTGTGTGCGTGTGTGTGTATATATATGTATGTATATTTATATATAGAGAAAGAGAGATGTTAGGGCAAATTATACAAAGACTCTCAAATTTGATAAAATTATATCAATGTATGAATTTTGGCCCCTTATGTTTAAAAAAGTTATCAGTTTACTTCTTTAGATTTCAAAATAATAATTTTTCCCTAAAATAGTACCCATTGATTAATTTCTAGTTACTCACTGAGTAACCGATAAATCGTTAACCGCTATCTCACCGATCGATTAGTGAATAGCAATTTCTACAACATTGCATTGTTTCAGCTCAAATTGAAGTCTTCAATTCTTAAATGATCTAAGTTTAAAACAGAATAATGACTACTTAACCTTTTCAGTTATATTCAATAAGATGCAGAATTATGTGTGCATTAATTAATTAACATTTTGTTCCTTGTTTTGGTTGGGAAATTTTCAGTGTTCGGGTGTCAAATGAGCTCGGAAGTGGCAGCTCAAAAGCTGCAAAGTTCTCTATTGTGGTGACAGTTCTTACGTCACTTATCATTGGATTGGTGTTTTTTGTGTTTTTCCTGCTCCTTAGAGGACGTCTATCATATGTATTTACGAACAGTCCTAAGGTGGCTAGTGCAGTTGCAGATCTATCACCTTTGCTGGCTTTTTTCACACTGATGAACACTGTTAACCAGTGCTCTCTGGTAATATTTCGTTTTCTGGATCTGGTTTGTATTGTAATAATTTGGACCAGTAGTTATCTAATGGTTTTGTGCTAATGAATTCATGGAATGTGAATCGTAAATAATTGAAAAGATAAGGCTTTTTTTTTTTTTTGGCTTTTTTTGTATTTAAAGAAATATGTCTTGGTAAAAAGTTTGTCATGAGAAGTATTATTGAACAGGAGTTGCTGTTGGGGCTGGATGGCAGAGCATTGTAGCATACGTGAACATAGCAAGTTACAACCTGATAGGGATTCCTGTTCGAGTTATGCTTGGTTATGCTATAAATATGGGAGGTGAAGTGAGTTTTCTCCTTTTTCCAGATTTTTGTATGTATAGTCTGGTAGAATTTGTGTCCTCTTGAATCAACACATGTTACGTAGACTATGGTTATTTTATACTTACCTGTTCAATAATGCTGATGGATTATATCTTGTTTTCGTTTCTTGTTATTATTGCTATTATAGTATTCCATCGTAAATTACTTGTTTTACGTGTGCACATATGCGATCCTCCAATCTTTGAAATTCTTACGTATAAAGTAAACAATGCTTCTCATAACATATGTTTTTATTTTTCTGCAGGTTGTTTGGATTGGAATGTTGTTCGGAACATGTGTTCAAACTGTTGTACTTATTATTACCACCTTGAGAACTGACTGGGATAAACAGGTATCTTGCTTTTCCATTTGGCTATCTTTTCAAAGCAGAGTACATCTAACTGGTGCTAATATTAGAAGCATAGCTTCACTTAATTTGTGAATAATACCTATCTGATCTCTGCAGGTAGCTATTGCTCGAAGGCGTGTTAACATGTGGTTTGTTGAAAAAGCGGAGAGTCAACACCAAAGAGACAAGAAGCATGACATCTAGCTCCGTCACTTTCAAGTAGAATTCTCCAGACTATTGATCTTGGCTCCATGCGGTTACCAGTTCAATGCTAAGAAGAATAAATTTTGTGTTGAAGTATGCATATAGCAGTAGATTTTCCTCAACGTATTAATGCTACCCCTACTAGTAACATATTTTTTCTTGATCATAGGTAGGGCTCGCAATGGATCAGATCAGATTGAGTTTTGTCCTTTCCGAATCCAATCCGAAATTTTTGAGGGATGCTCCAAACCCAACCCTTGCCCCAAACGGATCATTACTTTCTGCCCCAAACCCAAACCCAATTGGAGGGACTTGCCTCGAATCCAACTTGTTGACCCGATTTAATTTTTAACTAAAACAAATATGTAAAAAAAAAAAAAAATACAACAAATATCAAAAGATTAACTACATTTATATTGAAATGTTATTACACAATCCAAAATATTAATACTACATAGTTATAAATACCAAAATAATAGCAACAACATAATCAAATTTCATTTAAAACACTAAATAAATAAATAACCGAAAACATTATAAAAATTCATGCTAAAAATTCATCAAAATGCTTTTAAACACGAACGTATAACCCAAAAAAAGAAAAAAAAAAACTTAAGTTAATTAGTTTTAATGTTACGTAAAAATAATATTAAAGATATAATATATAATTATCATAAATACCAAAATATAATATATGTCGGGTTAATGGGGCGGGTCGGGGCAAAAAAGTTTGCCCCGTTACTAACCCGATAACCCGATTAGGTCAGTCTTTTGGCTCCAAACCCGCCCCAAAGTCAATTTTTTTTGCTTCAAATCTGCCCCAAATAGACCGGATTTTTTTGGGTTTGGATCGGATCGGGTATTTTTGTCATCCCTAATCATAGGTGGCAAATGAAGGCTGATTGTAAGTTGTAACTGAAATTAATTACCCTTTATGGAAAAACTATAGAAATTACCCTCAAACAACTAGTAATTTAAGACATGTATGAAAGTCACTAATTACAATTAGGGATGATAATAGGTTGGATCAAGATCAAATTGGCCCATTCTATACCCAACCCAATATTTTGGTGGAGTGCCTCAAACTTGGTTTGTGATGCAAATGGATCGTTATTTTCATCCCAAACTCAAACCTGTTTGAAGTGGTCTGCCCCAAATCCATTGTATTTTGATCCGGTTTAATTTTTAACAAATCATAAAGTTTATATTAAAAGTAAATATATAAGCTTTAAAACTTAAAATAACTCAATTTTTACTTTAATTTAACATCACATTTAAATAATGACAATATAAATTTGTGAAAATTTTTAATTCTTAACAACAAATGCTAAAATAATAACTATAATATAATAAAGTTTCGCAGCATACACCAAAATAATAATTAGTACATAATAAAATTCCATAATCAAATAATAATGTACAACACTTAAATAAACTATAATAATGATGATGATGATGATGATGATGATGATGATAAAACAAGTTAATTTGGTCGGACCGGACCAAAAGTGTTTGACTCAAACTCAATCTAAAATAAAATTGGATCAAAAAATTTGACCCAAACTAGACCCGAAATCCTATATCTAAACCCCAAATGAATCAGATCGTCACTGGTTTGGATCGGATTAGAAATTTTTGTCATTTCTAGTTACAATCTATCCATGAGGTGAAAAACATGTTATGTATTGTCCACATATTAATCTCAACTATATACAAAAGTTAGTTTTTCAAGTTTGGAATTGCTTAAATAACCACATTATATGAAGAGTTTGAGAGATTAAGAACTCACCATATAGAGGATGTAATTGTGATGAAGGGTTTACCATTAAACCAATTTCATCTTGTCTAGGTAGTTTGTATTAAAAACAATTATTATTAATTTTTTTTAATTTATTTTGAATGTTGATATTTACATCCCTCAAAACCTATATGTGCACTTCAAATTAATGTAATTTTAAAATCCTTATTATCTTTAAGTAAAATTATTAAAAAGGATTAAATATACAGTTTGCAAGTACATCCAAATTATTAGTTAGTTTTTCATCAAGCAGAATATATATATCTTTAAAAATTCATTATTATTCTCTAAATACTCTGCTTTTTGATTGTTCCGGTTATATATATATAGAGAGACACACACACACACACACACAGACACAAATGCTCATTTTGCTTCTTTAATCTTGGAGAATTACTATTCATACACAACGGCCAAGATGATTGGTAACTAATAATAAAGTTGGTCAGGGTATATTTTTCGCGGTAAGGAATTAGAAAAAGAAATTGAACAACAAAAAATAAATTAATAATAAAATTGATTAGATAATAAAATGGCCGTAGATAGTCATTTGGCTGCTGGTGCCAACGGCACCAGCAACCCCCACGCCATGTGTTGGCGTGGATTCGACGCCCGCTGCATCCAAAATATATGTATATAATATAATACAATATATAATAATAATAATATAATACTATAATACTAATTAATGATAATTAATTAATCTCCCACTAATTGTGTGGGTCGCTCTCCCACTCCAGTGTGGGTCTCTCCCCTACTTCCGTGTGAATCGTTCTCTCCCAATTGAGAGTAGTCCCCCGGACTGTGCCACCAGCGTTATATCACTGTTAAATTGTCCTAGATGTCCCCTGGACTTGTCCCAGTACAGTTATTGTATTCAAAAAACAAAAAAAAAGGCCGTAGATAGGGTGTACTTACAAACTTGTAATGTAACAAATTAAAGGAATGGTAAATTTTGATATGAAGTGGGATTTTTTAACAGGTTTGAGATATTTTAAATTTTATATTATTTTATGGGATGTACTTTTGAAAGTGGTTTACTTCAATTTTTTAGCGGTACGCCGGTACTCATATGATATCACCACTCTTTTAATTTTTAAAATAGAATAATGTAGCCTAATACCAAAATTTCAAGACATCAAATGTAAATTTAAGCCGTAAAACCTATTAACAAAACCAAAAATTCCATACAATCGTAAACTTAATCCATTCACATACACCTAGTAGAGCTACTGTAGAATATTATCACTTACACTCTTGTAAAAAATATATTAAATCTTGGAAATCTTGCATACTGTTGAGAACAGAGTTTTAGAACTCGGCGCCGTAATGGCCGCCGAGATGTCGTTCTTCTGCAGAATCCTCCGCTTGTTCTCCTCCGCGCGAAGCTATCACCGAATCATTAGCTCCAAGATGAAAAGTTCGCACACCTTCACGAACAAGATGAGAACTTCTGCCGAGATCATCCGCACGTCCTCGTGTGCCTTCATGATATTCTTGAAGCGAGTCAGTCGCCAGAGGTAACAGTTGGTTCTTGAAATCGTTCACCTGTTCGATTTCTTACTGCTGATAAGACCAGAACATTTGCAGCAGCTGCTGCTGTTGCTGAAGAAGTGGTGGAATGGAGTCGCCGTCATTGCTGCTACTGCTAGATTGATCGGGCTGGTTGTTCTCCATTGAATTTTCAAGTAATTTTGATCTTGATTTTCAATGTGATACTGATGAAACTGGATTGGTTTGTTTGATGATGTATGATGAGTGAAATGTGGACAGATGTGATCAGATGTTCTTCAAGGCTTAGTTATGATTTTATCTCTCTCCTACGCCCACCAAGAGCCTTAAAAATTTTTTCCCCCATATATTAATCATTAACTTGTTAATTATTTGTTATTTTTTTATATTATATAATTAATTTTGTTAATTTTTGTGCTAAAGTTGCTTATGATTTTTTGTAATTATATAATTGGATTTTGATTTTATAGAATTTTTTTTTTTTTTTTTTTTTTTTATAATTTGATCAGATTTAACCGTCGATTAATGAATTAACCATTGGATAATGATCAAATTAACTAATCACTTGATGACTAGCCGACTAGTTACTAATTGTTAGGCAGCCAACTGTCTTACGCCTAGCAACTTTTGAAACATTGGTCGTGAAGACTCAAGCTAGAACTATGCGAGAAACCCATGCTCAAAAGAGTTTAGACCATGCGGATATAGGCACTTTGGTTGAATTATTACAAACTTCTGAATTTGTTTAATTTGTGCTACATTTTTTAATCGTTTATAACTAAATTGGTACATTTATATATGTAATTTGATTTTATATCAATAATTAATTATCAAATTAGACATTTTATTGTGCCTAATGCGCGTTTTTTAATTCGGGAGAACTTTGTTTAATGAGCTAACTGTGACATTTCAAAATCAACAAAAATCCTTAACAAACAAGAATTTAAATGTTAAAATCGTTTGTATCCCAAAATTATTTGAAATTATTTTTAGCTCTAAAGCAAAACTTATTACAACTTATGCTTATAAATTACCAAAAACATCTTTCAAGTCAATTGCCAGCAATATCTGAAAAGAAATAAATTTGATATTTTCCAAAGAATTTTATGTATGTTGCTCACATCTCATTAAAAAAAAAAAAAAAAAAAAAAAAACAGTGAGATGGGGGCAATATCTCATAAAATCATGGTATGGTTTGCTTACGATTAAAAATTGTTAAAAAAAAAAAAACTCTGAAAAAAAAATCAAAATTATGAAAATAGAGCTAAGCACAAAAAAAAAAAAAAAGAAAAAAACCCCAAAAATTTTAAATCTTTCGCACCTCCTCAATGCCTCCAACAGTTCCTAAGCCCCAAAGACAACTTAACAATCTAGGCTCGGAGCTAGATCGATGTCGATCTAGTTGCAAAACTAGATCGCCATTTATGAAATCGCATATATAACCTTATAAGGATCTTGTCTGGACCTCGTGATGATGAACAACATGGTGCCAACAGTCGTTGCAGCGGGCACGGAGGCAGGTCTCGCCTATCTAGTTTAAAAGATGTGGGTGGAGGGTTGATGGGGTTATTTTACGTAGGCTTTTTTAATCGAAAGGCTTTTTGATAATTTTGGGACACCTATCAGAAATAGTTCGTTTGTGATATGAAAACGATTTCAAATTCATTGGGGACAAAAAACGAATTTCAGATTTGGAATGTAGCCCATTTTAGTTTTTTTTTTTTTTTTTTTTTTCCAGTTTTGAATAGATGTAATAAGTTTATAAAGAAGAGTATATCTACAATGACCATAGTCAAAGACACAAAATAAATGAATATAACTGACGCATTAAGAGACATGTTTGACATAGCTTTTCAAATAGAGCTTTTACAAATAGAGTTTTCACAAAATAAATATCCTTATGAAAACCAAAATAATAATAATAATAAATAAATAAATAAAGAGACACTTACCAGTCCCCCCTTAGACTCGCCATTGGGTTCAACTCATCAATTTTTTTGGCTAGATTCCAACATATATTATGTCTTCGAACTTTGCTTTACGGAATTATAACACATTAAACTCTTATTTTAGCAATAGCCTAATTACTCTAAATTAAGTGCTTTTCAAAAAGAACAAAAAGAAAAATTACTCTGAATTAAGTGATGAGCTACCTTTTCCATTTAAGTCCAATAATTTCTATAGTATTTTAATTACGCCATTTGTGAGATCATTATCTCAACTTTAACATTTTTCTTTATGCAAACTTTGCTTTACGGAATTATAACAAATTAAACTCTTATTTTAGCAATAGCCTAATTACTCTAAATTAAGTGCTTCTCAAAAAGAATAAAGAGAAAAATTACTCTAAATTAAGTGATGAGCTACCTTATCCATTTAAGTCTAATCCTTTCTTTTGTATTTTAATTACGCCATTTGTGAAATCATTATCTCTACTTTAACATTTTCTTTATAGCAATATATGAATTTAAAAGGTCGAGTCTTATGAAAGCGGGAGGTCGAAACTAGATTTCAATAGTTAGAATTCGAGAAATATTATATGCAACGTTTGAATTCTGAGCCCCGTATTGCTAACAAAATATATATATATATTTATTTATTTATTTAAGAATGTAACTAAAATAACTACATTTTAAAAGAAACGTTTTCTCTTCAACATGTATACATTACAACATCTTGGCAATTAATGATGCTTACATTTTATTTTCAGCAAATTTTCATCTTTGCATGTCCTTATAATAAGCAAAAAATCAGAGAAGTATTTGCGAAACGCATTCTTTAAAAACATTTCAGCGTCTTGGCGTTTTTATGGTTGTTTAATTCTTGGTAACCATATCAAAGTGGAGTTTCACCAAACTATCCTATTTGCAAAGAAACGACATTTCCATGAATGTCTACGCAGTTTTCGCATTTTATGAGCATAGATGTAGGTTTTTTTTTTTTTTTTAAATTAATATTACAAGTACAACAATTACATCTGTCGGAATTACCTTAATAAGACTATATGAAACGATCGGAATACAACATTATTTTTACTTTATTAGTAAAGAGAGAGAGATCCATACTAAGTGAAAAAATTACATTTCAATTTAAGAGATTTATAAGTAATTTGTCCACATACAAATGAATTAATAGAGATAAATGTCCATTTTTTATGGACATGAATACTCGAAACCCTACTATTGCTTATGAAAAGCAGGTTGGGTGTATTTGGCCATTCACGTCAAACAACTTGTAGTTGTAGTTTGAGTTGTTGAACAATATTTAGAATAATGATTTTAACTCTTTATTTTATTAATTAGGAATTGAAAAATTATATAGGGAGATTCCCCCTTTACTTTCTTTGTTCACCATATCTTCACGCAACCAAGATGGCCAACCCAATTGCCCTTCCACTGCGCAGTATCTACTTTTTCTTTGTGTTTTGGTTATTCATTTCAGGTCAATTTCGTTTCTTCGCAAATTATTTCTAAGTTACAGTTTTGTCACTTCGCTTGCTTTTTTCCACAGAAATTTAAGTTGTCCACTCTCATTGTTAAAGAGCATTTAGCCTTCACTTCAAAAAAAAAAAAAAAAAGCGGGGGGGCGGGGCGCATTTAGTTTCTTTGCCCGAGTCCGAGAATTCTTTAAATATGAAAAGATAAATGAAAAGTTTTGTACAAGGTGAATTTAGAAAGCTCTTTTACCCAGCTATAATAAATCTTGTACGCTTAAGATTCAACAGAAAATAACCAGAAATTTCTTAAAAGCTTTATTTGTTTGCACCAAGAGAAATTAGTTATATTTATCATGTCATTAAATTTATACACTACAAGAAAACAGTACATCTGCAACGAGTCCGAAACGTCTGTGATGAATAAGCTGTAATGAATATTAATTTATCTTATACTGTCTATATATATGATTTTTTATTTTCCTTTGATTTGTTTAGGGGATTTTGTATGCATGATGCTTTGTTTAATCCCAAAATGATTTGAAGAAAAAGACACACATATTTGAAATTTTACAATCATTATGGAAGCACATACAGCTACAATTAATCCTTTTTTTTTTTTTCCTTTCAATCACTTTGCCAACGAAATAAAGTGAAGGAACTTACAATATCTAAATTTTGGAACAGAACTTGGAGCGTCTAATTTTTTTGTTTTGACTGAACGATTTGTCTAAGCTGCATATAGGTTCAAATTAATTACATGAACACAAGACATTTTACATTTATTATGGGAGCTTATAATATATGATTTTCACGTGTAAACTTGTGCAGGAAGCTTTTTGACGATCGCTATTGCCCAAGTCAGTATTTGAATAATTTTCCAAAGCAATATAATATAACTTGAAGATCTAGACAGGATTGTTCCTAGTTAATTAATTGCATGCAATTTGTTCAATGGCGTTTCCAGGGAACTTGGTGTGTTGCAAATCCGATGGTCAACAGCTCTACACTAATTGCAAATATAGACTATGCTTGTAGTCAGGTAGACTGTAGTTCGATACAAGAGGGCGGTTCTTGCTTCTACCCAAACACTAACATACACCATGCCTCATTCGCCATGAATCTGCACTACCAAGCTTTGGGAAGACACATATCCGATTGTGATTTCAGAGATTCTGGACTCATTTCCTTGACTGATCCCAGTAAGCCACTGTACAAATAGTACTGATTAATCTTCTCCAGGATTGTTGCAAGAGATTAAACTTTTTGCTTTTTGCCTTCAGGTATTGGAAGTTGCATTTTTGAGAGTGGTATGTATTATCGTAATAATTCTGTAGTCAGGATTAGTTCTAAACTTTTTTGCAATTAGAATTGATTTGCGCAACCGATTTGCATGGGTTGTCAAACTATTTGCATCATTGTCATTAGGAACTTTTCCTAATGGGAGAAGAGCACTATTTTACTATTATTAACGCATCATAATTCAAATTTTAAGTATTATAGTTAAAAAATTGTTGGTTTTTTTTTCTTTCCTTTGTGGTGGTCTGATCACAAGAAAGCAATATATACTATTGGGTGTTAAAATTTATATGTGAGAGACATATACTAATTCCATGATCATGTAGTATGTAACAGCCCGAACCAAAGGAATCATTTAGTACGTTATTATCAATTTCATACACACACACACACATAGTTCCAAAGAAAATTTTCAGGCCAACAATTAAGGATTTTGTTGTGATGGTGATCTGATTACAAGAAAACAATATGTACTTTATATGTGAGAGATATACTAATTTATGAAGATATAATTGCACGAACAAAGCAATCATTTTCTATTAACTTAAATTTTTTGGTTTGATGGTAACTAACATTTTAGTATATGTCCGTCCTTTATTATATGCCCATATTGTAAATGAGAGAATATATTAATGTATCCTAACCTCAAATCTTAAATATTATAACTGAATTATTTCTTATCAACTTAAACTCTCGGATCTAATGATAATTAACAACTATACATATTGAACAATTAATTCACTTCATATAAGTGTCGATTTAATGTAAAAATCTCATTACCCTAAGATCTTTTTAAGTAACTTATGATTATTGTTAAACCATAATTGTAAAATAATTTTGCAGGAGGAGGTCTAGGAGAAGAGTGGGATTCAACGGTGATGCAAAACATCCTTTGCTGCCACAATAACTTAATTTAAGAATTATAGGTCAAATTTAATATTAAGTATGATTATAATTTATATGTGATGTTGCAGGGAAGATGGTGTGTGGCAAAACCTGGAACAAGAGACAATTTGCTGCAGCAAAACATCAAATATGCTTGCAATCACGTAGACTGTAGCCCAAGTACAGATTATGATGGTGCATGCTACAACCCAACAACCATCATAAACCATGCCTCATTTGCCATGAACCTTTACTTCCAAACCATGGGGGCAGTTAGCTCAAGTTGTGACTTCCAGCAAACTGGCCTTATCGTCATGACTGATCCAAGTAAGCCGAGTTCGTTTTAATATTTGAGGTTGCAATAGATGGAAATTCATAACTGATCTTATTGCTGATCGACATGACTTGAAATGCGTTTTTGTGTTTGACTTCGCAGGTCATGGTCAATGCTTTTACAGCTCTGCTGGTTACTGATGAATGTTAATGTTTTTCAGATATCAATGTTTGTGCCTCGTTTTCAATAAAGAATGGAAGAGCCCTTCAATTCCCATAATTTCTATAGTAAAGAAAATTTTTGTATTTTGATAGTATTAGCACTTTCAGTTGCCAAAGAAAAATGGTTAAGGAAGTCCTCTCCAATGAATGAGTACGGTACACTGATTAGAAAACATAATATCAGAAGCGTGGATATTAATAAGTTTTTATATTCTTTTTTGTTTATTACCATTTAATAACGAATCCAAATAAAAATAAAAATTTTCTTCTATTAAAATATGATAAATTTATGCAAAACTTATTTTCTTTTAACCCTTTAATTAAAAGAATTGCTCTTCACATGTGCATCACATGATCTTTGAAGGGTTGATGTTTGCGACTTCAACTGAACTCAACCCACTATAAAATTTTCAAGGGAACCCAATATTTGCTGGTTTAAATTGAGTTGCATTGGGTTGATTAGATCAGATTGGCCACGAAACACCAAAGGAAAAAAGGAAAAAATAATTCCATACAACTTACTTAAGTTATATCACATCTGATAGTTGATATGTAGAATATTATATCAAAAATCAGTCTTTAACATTAGATCATCATATATAATTCAAACATTTCATAAGCATCAATATGAAAATATGTGTTAACCATAAAAAAATCATTAACAAATATCAAAGGGTAATCGTTGAGAAAATGATCAAGAGAAATAGTTTGGTAAAGGAAAATAATGTTAAAGTAAGGATCAAAGATGTCCAAGTAAAGGCCCATTCAAGGTGCCGAACAACGAACTGTCTAGGACGCCCTGTGAACCTGGTCATCCAGGGACCATTAAGCCACCTACAATGCCAAGGAGGCCAAGCAGAGGCATAGAACCTGCAGCTAGTCATCCAAGGTACCATTAAGCCACCTAGATGCTAAGGAGGCCAAGTAGAGGTGAAGAACTTGCAACTACGGATGGCAATCCGGGTTGACAGGTTAGGTTGGACATGACACGATTAATAAATAAGTCGAATATCTTCAACACGAACACGACACGATTATATATAAATCAACATAGAAATGACATAGTTAATCTATTTATTTATAGGTCGTTTATTGACACATTTATTGATCTATTTATTGACACGTTTATTGACCCATTTAGCTGATACATTTAATGATCCATTTATGATCTATTTAATCATATTTAATACATTTAAATTTTAATATAGATCTAATAAAAAAAAACAAAATTAAAATAGAGATACACATGACCTCTTAAATCTATAATGGTGCGTTTACTTCATTTGGAGAAATCGGAATAGGAATCAGAATGACTTTGAATCGGAATAATGTATCGAAATCAAAATAAGTTGTTTACTTCAACTGCAGAAATTGGAATCGAAATCAGCAGTATTCCCATTAAACTGTTTACTTTATTTTGGAATCGGAATGGATTAATTATAAGTTACAAAAATACCCTTAATTAAAGTTATGGATTATAATAGTGTGCATTTTTTATTATAATATGTAGATTAAAAAAAAAAACTGCATATTATAATAAAAAAAAAAATGTATGTTATTTTAATAGTCCACTAACCTAGTGTGCAATTTTTTATTATAATATCCACTTTTTTTAAATATTAAATAAAAAACTACATATTATAATAGAAAAAAAAATTGTATATTATTTTAATAGTCGACTATGCTAATTAAGAAATTGATGATAAAAAATCAATGGTATGCAGTTTTTTATTATAATATACAGTTTTTTTTTTAATATCAAATAAAATAGTTTTTTTTTTTTAATTTTTTAAAAAAGGGTATAAGAGACTTTTAATGTTGATAAAAGAAATGCGAATGGGATTCCCAAGTGGGGTGGAGGGAATGAGATTCCCATTCCACAACCCTAAATTGATGTGGAGCCCACACTTTCATTCCCATTACGGAATGAATTTTAAACAAGTAAACACTATTAATCAATTTCATTGCTCATTCTCATTCCTTAACCTATGAAGTAAACACACCATAAATGTAATCCAAAACCTCAAAATACAATTATCCATAAATACAATCCAAAACATAAAAATGCAACATCCACTAAGATGAGTATAAAAACATGTCTACAAATATAGTTCTTCATATTATATATATATATATATATATATATATATATAACACACACACACACAACATCAAAAATATATCTACAAATATAGTCCTTCATATTAGAAAAATAACATCAAATATTGATTGCATCTATCAAACTACAACTTGCCAAAGATAATAACTCAAAGTTAGCTAATTAGTAAATTATATATTTATACATGAAAAAAATATTTTAATAAATATTTTATCAAAACCAATAAAATTTTACTACTACATGACAATTTGTGATGAGATAGATTCGATAGTGTGATTACTAGTGCTAATAGTTTCACTATCAACATTCATGTTCATAATGTCTTCGGTAAGCTCATTCAATCTAAGATTTGGATTCTTTATAATAATGAAAAAAAAAAAAAATTATCCCATCATAAAAGAAAAATAAAATTCATAATCATATAATACATGCAAATTGCAATTAACATTTTAAACATTGTTTCAAAACTCGGTACTCAATACTCGACCAGCGACCCAATGACTAGCGAGTAATTAGCTACTCGGTGAGCATTGTTTCTGGGGGGGGGGGGGGGGGGGGGAATTATTACTTTTAAAATCTCATAACATAAATTGATATTTCTTTAAACATTGGGATCAATTGGATACTTTTAACTATTAAATTTTATCAACATCAGGGGCATTTGTGTAATATGCCATATTATAAACGAAGGTAACCATACAAACCCTATCATTTTTCTCTTCTCTCTCTTTCTCTCTCACCACCCCCACCCCTCTCTCTCACAACTAATCTCTCTCCCTTACCATTTCAAATGTCCAATCACCATTTTAAAAACCTCATACCACCGATCTCACAACCTCTACCACCACCACCACTATTTCACCTCTTTGGTCTTTTTCCTTCTCTTTTTCTATTGCCACAAGACAAACATATTTTTGTCATCTATCGCCACTGCTACACCCCATCTCAATCTCTTCTGTCGTTGTTCCATCACTAAGTTTCTTTGAACAATATTTACTGGTTTAGGGAGATTTGCATCGAAAAACATGGTGGTTAAGTGGGTTGGTCACTAGTTTTTTATTTATTTATTTTTTAAATAATTTGAGTTAGACCGAGTTGACCCGAAAACTTGGCCAACTCGATTGAGTGCTCACTTGGTCCGAGCAGAACCCCCGATTATGGACTTATTGAATAGACTGGGTGTCGATTCATAATTTCTTACCGATAAATCGACCTAGTCAGTCAAGTTTTTAAACATTGCATTTTAGTAAAAAATTACCTTTAACTTTATATATCCAATCTTGAATGCGAACTATAGTCGTTACCACGTGTGGTTTAAGTGAACATTGATATTGATCAAGGACTCAACCACCAACACTAAATGTCGATTCGGATGCCAATGTAGATATTGGGATGCTCAAAACATCACGAGTCATCATTGTGAGTTCAGGAAATCGAATTGCATTGACTTTCCAAAAACTCAAAACATCAAAGTCCACTGTGTTTTAAAGCTTTGATTCATCTAAATACAACTCCAATTGTGTCTTTCTTGTGAAATCACTATTAGATGTATTTCTGTCAAACGATTATCACTCCTATAAATATTTATTAATAAAAAATAATGTTAATATTATGCAAATAATATATATATCTATATATATATATATATCAAACAAACCAAATTAAATATATGAACAAACTAGCAAATAGGAATTACCTTCATAAGACTAAAAGATGGCGGAGTAATGATAACTTGTGACAAAGAATTTGTAATCAAGTTATGACAAGGAGTCGATGTCGAAGTAGTTGTCATTGAGGCATTTTCACATACTTATCAAACAACAAATGCAACTTACTTTCAATATTTTCAAACTCAAATGAATTTTTCCATAAACTTTTCTATAAGCAAAATCAACAAATTTCATCTTGTATCGAGGATCCAAAATCAATGCTATGGCTAGGATCGTATAAAAATCATCTCAATATTTGTTAAATTTATTTTATATTTGAGTGGTCATATTTTTAAAAAACAAATCACCACTTTCCAATTTTTGCTTTAATAGCATATAAATTTCTAACTATTTGAGGACATACAAATTTGAAGTTGCATACTTTATTCCTTAGCAAATGCAAGTGACTTCATAAAATATTTTAAAAAATAAGGCAATTTTCTCAACCTTTTTCCTACTCACTTAAAAAATGACAATGCTTGAAGTTATTATCACTCAACTCTAATATATACAAAACACGACGATAATTGATTGTACTTTCAAGCATAAGATAAGTCAAATTCCATCTAGTTGGAATATCTTGCCTTAGACCCATTTTACAATCAAAAGAAACTCACTTCATACATTCTAAAAACTTTTGTTTTCTCAATTGTGACCTTCTCATATATTTCACACACTTACAAATTTTATGGACCACCTAATCTATTTCTTTCAAACCATTTTAAACAATCAAATGAAGAATATAAGCACAACAACGAATATGTATAAAAAAAAAAAAAAAAATCATCATGACATACAAGTGCCCCTTTTATGTTCAATTGATTTTTAAAAGTCACATAACAATATATTAATCTTATAAGCAAAGGAAACTTCATCATGTGTGATGTCATAAAAAAAAATTCAACACTTTTTTTTGTAATGCCCAATCTTTATCAAGAAAATATGATGTGAGACATAAATAACCATTAGTAGCTATAGATGTCCACAAATCACATGTCAAACTAATTATACTAGGGGATTATTCTAGCATATTCCTAATTTTTTTTTTTCTAGCATGCATCTTCAACATATCTGTCTTTCTGATATTCTTAGAAACTAAAGTGAAATCCTTGTCCAAATATTCAATTATTTTCCTAATCCATATCCACTCCACAAATTGAAAAGGCAAATCATGGCATACAATGACCGCATATATCATACCTTAAAATACTTCAACATCTTTAGGCTTAATAAATGTCATAGCATCTACACCAACTTTATCAATGAACATTTGATTTATATCATGGTTTTTCATTATCGAACAAGTTGATTCCATGTGAAATTTCATATTATCAATACCATAATTGCTTTCACAAATATGAATCTTGTTGCAGAGCTTACACTTACTCTTTAGATTTCTATCTTCACTTCCTGATAACTTTACAAATACACTTCACACTTCTTATGTAAGCTTTCTTTTGCGAGTAAGCTTGATCAACATGACATTCTTCCCTTTTGCCGGTATTTTTAGCCTCTACTTCATTATATTCATCTTCTTTCTCATTCAAAATCTTCTTCCATACTATTTGTTTCCCAGTCATCGATATTGATATCATTAGAATCCATAGATTTAAGTTGTACATGAAAAGTAATCAATAATAAACAAAATTAATAAAATAGATAAGTTGTTATCTAAATTCCCCAAAAAAAATCAAATACAACTTAAACTTAGGATAAGATAATGAAACCAAAAGTGGAAAGACAAAAAAAGAGAAAAAAGAAAAAAAAGGCTTCAGAAATAGCATAATATGCATCTTCAGTAGGTAAAAACCAAACAATTAATCATCGGTGAACATTTATTTTTTTTAATAGATTTTGAGTTATCCAAACAAAATATAAGGAAAATAACCCAAAAATCTCATATCACACCCAAAAATAAAAACCCCAATAAGGCAAACACCATGTATTTTGCACCTCTAGATAAACACAAGTCATCAATAATAGGGAAGAATGAAAAACCCCAAAACTTAGTTTAAAAATCAAACACCTAATATGTCAATCTCTTACTCTTACTCTTCACTAGTCGCCCTCTAGTATTATCCTCTCAATTCTACAAATCAATATATTCTCAACCACAATATACAAACTATCAAAAACACTCCCTATGTACATCAACAACAAGTAACCCTTAGCATAATTACCTTTCTAAGTAATTAAACTACTACCTTTTTCTCTACGGACTCGATGAGGACAACTCTTGTCTAGGCTTTCTCAAACACCTGAGTAGCATTTCAGCCTGCAAGACACAACCCAACACCATTAATACGAATCTAATAACATAATCAACTCACTCAATTTGAATCATCAAGAACATTTACACATTCAAATCCAAGTCATTTTATTAAAACTATAAGAATCTAATAACATAATCACTCAACATGTAGCATAGTACATACCTAAAAGAGTTATTCAAAAGTGAAAGGGCAAACTTGAGTGAAGTGTAGCATAGTACCACCCAAAATAACATAGTCACTCAACATGCAGCATAATACCACCCAAAATGAAAAAGACTCTCAAAGTGAAGTGTAAACTTGAGTTGGCAGGTCTTACTATTAGTCTGGGTATGGCTGCTGATAGATAGATAGAGAATTGATAATGATGATGATGTGGTGACCGGCGTCGTAGATGACTGCTGAATGGAGGATATGTATTGTGTGAAGATGAAGGAGATGCATTGGGTGGTCATATGGTGTGGGTATGACTATTGTTGGATGAAGAACGGAAGTGTGGTTAGGTAGGGTTTTGAAGGATATATATACTATCACTAAAATTACATAAATATGCCTCAAATATAAAATTATTTTTTTACTCTCATTAAACGGGTTAACCTATAATATGATTAAGGAAACACAAATCCGACACGATTACTAAATAGATTAGGTGGGTTGATCGATTTATTTACCCAACTTGTTTATACTTGTTATGCTCGTTTTCTTGACTTGGATAATGAGGCTGATAAAAGTCCAATAGATATAAACAGGAGCAAAAGCCCAGAAGGCCCGACCTCCAGCTTGCTCCATCGAGCTCGTGAGCTCGGGAGCTCGCGAGTTGCAGAAACAGATCGAGCTCATCTCCAGCCCAATCCAGTATCCCTCTACCCCGAACGACACACCAAATTGACAGCTCACTCCAGAAGATGCCTTATACAGCAAGTCATCAGAACTACCAACTCCTCTGATTTCACGCCGGAGCCGCCTATACAATTGCTAGGGAGCATTTAATGTGCTGGTCATGCATTTAATTAAGAGAATACCTCTCTTAGAACAATAAATGCAGACATGCGCATGAAAGAAATGATTATTACCTTTGCAATAAATGCAGTATGGTTTATGTCAGGATTAGTTGAAAATAACCATCATTTGTAACGTAAACAACACTCTTTGTATCTCTTTTTGTATCTCTCCCCCTCTATAAATATGAGAGATTTTTACTATACCAGAGAGTTTAAGCACACTAGTATACTGTCACTCTGTCGGAATTACCTCAGAGTGACCCGTTGACATAGGCGCAGTCGCCGAATCACGTAAAAATCTTGTCTTTACATTCATTCTTCCCCTTCATTTCTTCATTAACTACTCTATTATTGTTGTGTATTAACTACCACCAATATTTTTTTCTCTTTATTGCTCCAAACCAACCTTAAATCTCATTCATTACACACTTAATACCATTAATATCGTTTATTATCATGTTCACAGTCTGGGTTTTTGAATCTTTGAGTTGACCGTTTCCTAACGTCAACGTCTTTTACTTAACCCTAGGTCTTAATATTCATGTTGAATTCATATTAATCAATCGTGTCGGGTTCCAAATTGCCACCTCGACCTACAATTGTTCATCTGGAGTACCATTAAGCCACCTAGATGCTAAAAAGACTAAGCAACGGCATAAAACTCACAAGGACAAAAGTAGAAGAAAATGTCATTCCCAAAATTGTCTTCCATAAGTAAAAACTTAGATAACACTAAAGGGCACAGGAAAAAGACGAAAAAAGTGAATCATGGAGAAGATCATGCTCATAAAGAAGGGGTAACCATCGGGATGACAAGGGAAAGCATTAGTTGGAATCAAAAGGATTGGAACCTACCCTGACATAGCTCGTAAAATATGTCCCATAGCAAGTGAGCACTCAACTTGTGGTGGCTAGTATTGCCTTCTGAGACAACCACTTACAAGACGTCATGTTAGCTTAAGAGAATAGCAACAGGAAAGAGTCCTCCACATGTACAAACAAAAGATAATGACCTGATAAGAAAACTACCAAAAGAGATTATGAAAAAGGGAACAGCCAAGTGTAAAGAGAAGGGATTATGTCAGCATAACCATCCAATCAAAGAAAGATATCTTTATTACAACAACGCTAATAGGGAAGAAAACAGGCCACTTGGTGGGATGGAAGGTTGGGATCAATCCCAAGAGTGTGCAAGGAGCATGCCAATGGATTAACATCGATAGAACTTGATGAGACCAAAGGAGCAAGCCAGTTGATGACATGTGCAAGGAGGGTTAAAGGTTTGCTTATAAAAAACCACACATGCATTTCATTTGGGATATCTCCTTCTAGCATTTTATTCATTTTCTGTTCTTTGGTTATTGTTACATTGCTAAATTCACCTTAGAGGTGCCTTTTTCGATCACCACCTGACTTGATTATCAGAGTGTGATTCCATCACATAAACTAATTTTTTTTTTTAAAAAAAAAAAAAATTATAGGCACCTCATGTCGAAAACATCAATTTGTATGGGAGGAGGATTTCAAAGTGGAGAACCATTCGATCACCTTTAAATCACCCTAAAATTTGCTCATCACCTCAGAAATCCCCTTCAAATTTATCCCTACGAAATAGTTGTCCTTTCTCTCTTTACCATTGATATAGGATAAAATCTGGTACTAATGATATGAAATAAGTACAAAGGTTCAATCCAAAAGCCACAAACAAAAATGAAATTAGAACAAAAAATATATTTATTTCTCCTTGATCCTTATCCAAGCTTTTTTATTCAAATCTTGGCGTCCTTTCCCAATGATTATAAAGTCCAATACAAAATCATGAAAAGTTTACGATTAAGCATAAAGTAAGATTTAAAAGACAAATATTATAGAGAGAATATCTTTTAATGGGCATTACGTTTAGGGCAGTTATTATTATTATTATTATTATTATTCTGAAAATGTCATTTTGAGGACCAACATGCTCTTCTATCACCCAACATGGTTATCTATATAATATGAAAATATGTGAAAATATGATAATCAATCGTGAAAATTTTTCACATGCTGGAAAGGTGATTTTGAAAAAAAAAATTGCATAAGATTCTCTCTTTAATTTTTATTCTTTTTTTTTTGAATTTTTTTAAATTTTTATTTTTTCATGAACCATTATAATAGAATCAATGATTGACTTTTTTTTCAATAAGTCTAGTCGATCCAATAAAGGTAGTACGACCTATGACTATTAGATTTAAATCTAATGGTCCACAAAAATCCATGGTTTGAAAATTAAACAAATAAAAATGAAAAAACAAAAGGAAATCCTTCTAATAACTACTCTTGTATTGATAAGGTTCCTGTATACTATACTAGTAGAACCTCTTATGTGATCAAAATAAAGTTTTAAGTAGATATTCGGGTGAGATGTACAAAACTGCTTGATAATCTTGTGTGGTGGAGAGAAGGTGGTGCAATTAATTTTGAAAATTTTCTTTATAAGTTAAATTTTACAACTTTTATATTTCTGTTCCTTTCAAACTTTTTGTTTTAGTGTCATGGCCCCTCCATAGATGACTTTCTGGCTCCATCATCACTGATCTTCTGTATTCTGCTAGTGAACATCGTATGGTTAAAATTGATTGTAATTTCACTGAGTGTGCTATGTAATGGTTAGGATTCAATGCTTGCTATCAAACTGAAAATAATGCTTTTGAATTCGAATGTAGAGCGCATGATTTGATTTTTAGTGAGGAAAATTTGAATTTTAAAAGGATTTTGAGAGGAACCCAAACAGTGTAGATAATCGTTCTAGGTTAATTCATTCTTTGCGTGTTGTGTGTGTTTTATGATGTGAAAAACCGTGAGCATGAGTTGATATTGATAGCCCTTGGTTGATTGATTGTTCGTTGTTACACACACTTTTCAATGTTTATCGAAGTTTCTCTAGGATTGCCTATAATTAATTCACTCACCATGGATTGTTTATATATATTTTAAGATTCCATGTATTGTTTATATTTAAACCATGTTAATGCATATCTCTGGAAGTTTGATTCTTGATTGGTATTATTGCATAAAATGTCACTGTTTGACATCACTTTTCCTTTATCTTTTCATTCTTTTTTTTTTTGAATAAATCTTTTCATTCTTTCTTATTCCAATTTTTGTTGACAGTCATTGCAACTTGTAGGACAAAATAGGAATAAATATTATATGTTTTGTATTGGGTTTTAGATAAATGTTTTTTCAAACAGCCGCAATTTGGAGTTTAATCACAAGGCTGATTTGATAGCACCATTTACAGCCGAGTTATCGCACATGATTCCATGAATAATTGAGATTTTTACAATCATGATTCTTAATAATTTTATCTAAATTTACACTCTAATTATATAATATATAAATTATTAAAATTTTATTAATTATTATATTATTTTATGATTTATAAAATTTTGATAATTTATATATTATATTATTTAAATATGGATTCCAATAATGTTTTTGATGAACTTACCATTATTTTTTTATTAAATATGGGTTGACCTTCAGATTGCGATTAAAAAAAATTATTATTAGTGAGGGGGAAATCTCCACGTTTAAACAAGTAGGTGTGGCTAAATACAGAGGCAAGGTGGGCGTGAAAATAGATAAAAATGTTTGTAATTATGTGAGTAAACAGAGAAGGAAAGACACGTGTAGCAAAAACGGGATTAATTTTTTTTTAATACAAGGGGATTAATTAAATGGCTGTGATTAGAGTAATAAAAGTTTAAAAAACCCAAACAAAAGGAAGAGTCGAATCGAAGCCACGAAAACAAATCGTCAAACCTCGTGAGGCCCACTTTCCACCTTCACGCGTGCTGCATCCAACGGTCCACAATCCCCGCGTTTGACTCCTCCTTGTCTGAAAATCGCACGCATCCCCAAGTGAACTAACCCTCTTTCCATTCTCCAACAACTATTATTCATTAAAAACAACAACCCACCCAGAAGAACAAACGCCACCCTCTCGCTGTCTCTCTCTGGATCTCTTCAACGCAAATCAAGGCAACTTAACATACTTGCATAACTCAAGCTTGGATCTTCAGTTTTGTTTTGGAATCTTCTATGTGGGTTTGTTTTATTTCGTCTACCTGTGTCTTTTCTTTTTCCATTTTTGTCTTAGATTCGTATTTATGTTGTCGGTTTTTTGTTTTTTTTTTTTTTTTTTTTTTTTTTTTTTTGCGGGAATTTCTGGTTATTTAATATAGGTGCTTCATTTGATGTAGTTTTAATTTTTTTTTTTATTATTATTATTTTTTTTTTTTTAAGATCTGGGGTTTTTATCTATTTGATTTTTTTATGTTTAACTAGTATGCTTTCTGTTTGATTAATTTGTATTTATTGAAATAAAAGTAGCGATGTTGTTTAGCTTATATTGGTTGTATTGTCAATTTTGCAGTGTTGGTAAATTAAGTTGATTGTTAATGAAGATTTGGGATTGAATGTGAAAGATCAACATGCCGTGGACATCTTGTTTTGTGAATTACAGCAGGAAGTGTGTTCGATTGGTGGTGTTTTTTCGTGTCATACTGTAATTTTTCATTTGTTCTGGTGAGTTTATTTTATTTTATTTTTTATTTTTTGGAGTTATAACTGATTGTTTGTATGTGTTTATTTTCTTTATGGTATTCATTAGATTAATTAAATATACGTATTACTATAATTACATGATACAAGTAGTTTGGAATTTTTTTTTTTTTTTTTGAAGTAAAGGGATTTTTTTAATGAATTATAAAACATATACGATTCCTTATTTTCTGCTGCATGTTTGCTTGCTGTGAAGAAAATTGCAAACCTGGTGTTTTATTAGTATTAAAGATGCCACATAGCCTGTTAGCATAAGGATTTCTGGCATGGTACCTCGGTCTTGGATCAAAACTATGTTCATACTACCCGCTAATAACTGAATTTTAGCAAAGGAAAATTGCATTTAAAATTGTTTGGATTATGGAAGAAGGCAATATTGTTATGTGAAGCTATTTATTTATTTTTTATTTAGTGGAGTGGATGCTTGAGATTTTGGCTCAATATAACAAGGGGTGAGTGATTTCGAACTAAAGTGTTGTATTCTTCTCGTTTGCTTATGAATCTGTAAAGTTTTAATGATGTGTTTGTTTCTTGTTTCCATTGGTGATGTTTTGATGGTTCTCTTTTGCTTCTGTAGGTGAAGTTCCGTTGGTTTGTATAGGATTCTTTGACAAGTGTATTTAAAAGGAAAAACTGGTTGGAGTGAGTGAGAATGTACGTTGCAGTAACCATAAAGAGATATCGAGCAGTGAAGGAAGTTGGGAAGATTAAAATGAGCGTCGGTGTTGTTGCGTATTACCAACTGGTGCAAGTTTGTCAGGTAAACACTTTTTTGCTATATTTTCATTTTCATTACTATATAGATGATTAGTAGCACCTTTCAGTTTTGTCGTTTCTTGTTCTCTTGCATGTCGTTGCCCATATAATTTTAAAATGTTATTAATCGCTACAAGGGAAAATTTTAGTTATAATTTGGTTATGCTGGTGGTGTTGGAGTATCAATTCTGTTATGATCCTCTGAATGCCAATTGACCTTTCTTTTTTATTTGATTTTTAAGTATTCCGGGTTGGATTTAGGTTCGTCAGCTTTGGTGAATGTTGATAAAATTTTAGAATGGTTGAAAAATTTAGTTTTATGTATGAAAATGAGAATACGAGTGCATGCATTTCTGCTATTGGATGTTAGTTTGTTTCCTGTGTCAAAGCACATGCATGTGTGTGCATTTGCACACTCATTAAACAAAGGTCCTTTGAGCATGCTAAAGGAAGACAATATTTATATCCTTCTCGCCCGGAAGTGGTTTGGCTCGAGTTGTTTGGAAATCTTAGCATTTGAAATGTGTTTTGGCTTTTAGAACAATATTTGTTTCTATCTTACTAAATATGAAAGTCTGTATATTATGGAAAGTTTTAGAATCTCAAATGCATGAAGTGCAGAGTCATTCCTTTGTGTGTTTGTTTATTAGATAGTGCTAGAACAATTTGTGAACACACTGTGTGAAATATGTGCTTGAAGTTCATATACTTCCTGATTTACTGGATACATCTTTTTAATATTCATTCAGTCAACTGTACCACTCTAGAGAAAATGAAATGCTTGTTGGTAACAATACTGCTTTGACATTTGCTATTACAGGCTGAATATTTTCGTCAGTTGCTTAAACCTGTCACGTAGTCTACTTTTTTCGAAGATCTGGGTCATTGGGATTTGGAACGGTCTGCCCTCTGGTTGTGTTTATCTGTAAGGAGGCAGTGACTTGAATAAATTGTGATAACTGTTCGTTGGGATTAGATAGCTCGCTTGTTCTGAGATGGCAATTCCTTGATTCGCTATTAGTCTTTTCTTACTGTAGAAACCATCATCCATTTGGTAATTGAATAATTGCCAACTTAAAAGGTTAAAATCTTTCTTTTGTTTAAATCTTTTGCTTAGGTAGTAGGACTTTTGATGCAGAGAGACAAACAACTTTACCCAAAAAGGGCAGCACCGCCCTTTGTAAAACAAGTGGGTAATAGTTACATGGATATTCCTGTTGCACCTGCCTTTGGTGCAGTTTTACCTCCGGCTGCAAAGCCATCAACACCTTTCCATGGTGTTGAATTTCAGCCCTCTGAGGTTTGCCCAAAGAATTTTATTATCTTTGATCAGACTGATCAGCGAAGTCAAATCATGTTCAATCCTGCTATTGCACACAAATTTAATGGTCCTAGCCTGAATTTCTGTGCAACTTACTTCCAAGACAATTTTGAGAGGAAGGATACCAATAATATGGCAAGAGAAATGTCATCTTCTCTGAAGGAGGATTCAGATGATATTGATGCATTGTTGAGCTTGGAAGAAGAAGAGGAAGAGGAAGAAGATTATGATGAGGAAGAGGTCAGCACAGCTCGATTTTATGGAAATTATGGAAGTGACTCTCCAGATTCTATCTCCACTTATGGCACAGAATCCCTAAGAGACAACTCATCTTCTTCCAAACTGAAGTCTGCTGGCAGTAGTAGCAACTGTAACAGTGAACAAAAACGACAAAAAATGAAGAAGATGGTGAAGGTGTTGAGGGGAATTGTACCTGGTGGCAATCAGATGAATACTGTTGCTGTTCTAGATGAAGCTGTGAGGTACCTCAAGTCTCTCAAGGTTGAAGTGCAGAAGCTTGGAGTTGGGAATTCGAAGAACTAGTTTTGATATTATCCCATGGTGACAATGATTAGACTCATTACTTTGAAGATGGGAGCTTTTATTGCATTATTTAGGTTACTCTCCTCTCCCTCAGCAGTTAAGTATTACAATGATAATAATGGAGTGAGCAGGCATTTGGAGCTCAGTGTCTTGCCAGAGCTTCCATTAGTTCTTGTATTAGTTGAGTGTGCTTTGCCACCAATGATTGGTTGAACTTTGCAACTCTTTTCTGGTACTCTTGGATGGATGGGGAGTGGATGTTGGGTGAGGGATTGAATGTGTAATATGCCTGTACTCTTTATCTAGTTGCAACTTGATCTGTATGCCACAATGACATCTGAATGGTAGTATGTAAATGTAATGTACTCCTTATATTTTTAAATGATGTACCCTCCTGCTGTTGCATTGCTGTTCCTTTTGTATCTTTCTTCCCTTGTCTGTTAATTTTTTATGGTCCTTGATACGATGATGCATGCATAATTGTTTTTAGATAATGCCCAAATAGGTGTCAATTACTTTATGGGAGCATATACTCGCTAAGGATTCTGCCACTGTTTGAAGTTCACTTTTGGTATTATTATATGCTTTAAGCTAGCTGTAATACTGTTATGTTAAATTTGTTTTCTTTGATTTGTTTGAGCAATTGGAGACATTAAGATCATGGTCATGCATGCGTGACGATTAACGCCATCCCTCCCCACCCTTTATTACAGAGACCCAATTTGTTATGTTCAGAAGTTTCAATATTTTTATTTGATGCTGGATCCAAATTGCAATATTATAATTCTGTAGTTGATCTGTCACTTTATTTGAGCAAATCTCTTTCACAGTTTTTGCTCCCTTTAAATATATCCATTACTTTTTCAATGTCCATTGTGTGCTGGAATTCTAGGGACATGGGGGATTATTGTGATGCATACAAGATGCTTTTTCCTTTTCCTACATACACATACCTGCAAACTGCTGCACACCCAATTGGTAGTGCTCTTAGTGGCGCACCATTCATACCTTAGATGCTGCTATCCATCCCTCGCCAAGTTTTGTGCATTTGAATCGGTCCCACTCGAGGGATCAATTTGTCAAGTTGGATATCTTTCACTTTCAAGTGTCCCAAATTTTTATGGGTTTTCTTACTTCTGATTTAGCTTTTAATGATGATTTTCTTGACTAAGAAAATGTTGCCAAGTAAGTTCATGTTGCATAGCTATCTGCTATATGAGACTTTACTAATTCCACCAATATTTGGGCACAATTCTATTCTTTTTTATCACTAGATGACATGGTTTATAATAGCATTTTAACCTGTTTCTTTCATATTTTTGACCTTTATTATTATCTGGCATATAATTACAATTTTATTGGGCCATGACCTTTTTTGCCATTTTAATAACATTGTCAAGTAGCGCGTGTCTATATAATAATGGTGGAAGTTTCACATCATAGGAAGAGTATTTTGGAAGTAACTAAAAGAAGGGAAGCTTTTTAGTTTTAAAATGCAGCTGAATAATATTATGTCTAAGGCAAAGATGAAAATACTCCCATCGCTAGGTACATAATTTATGTTATCAGTACTACAAAGATTGCTAAAAGCAAATACTACGTCAATGACTTGACTACCTGCCACAAACTGCAACTTTTTTTCTAAAATGGAAAAGCTAGGTGTTTTCTAATGATTCAAGTTGACATGGACTGGAAACGAAACTCCACTGTCTCCCACTATAATGGTGTGCCCACCAGAAGGTAAAACGCTATTTGCAGCGTAGTCGACCACTTTTAAGCTCTGGCAAGCATTGAACGAGAATTTGACCTTCTGACTGCCTCCTGCTGCCACAAAAACCCGCTTGAAACCAATCACTTGCTTGAGATAAGTGGCTGCAATTCCTTCCGGGGGCTTTGAATATACTATGATTACCTCACTGCCATCCCTTTTGCCTACGTTTTGGACTTCAAGTTCAACATCAAAGTGATGATTACATTCCAAGTCTTCTACAAGAACTGCAGGACATGGAGGCCTGTAGGCACCGCATGTGTAGTTTAGTTCACGACAATGGTGATGCTTGTTCAGCTTCACATCGATTGACCTCTTTGAAGATGCCAGTTTGTAGTTGAACTTGGTGTAGCTGAGGCCATATCCAAATGGGTACACTGTGGAGCCATTGAAGAATTTATATGTTCGGCCAGGATATCCTAATCTGTCATCTGGCCTTAACCGCAAGGATGTCATAGGCAACATGTCTACGTAATTTGCTTCGTACCATGTCAAAGGTAATCTTCCCCCTGAAAAACATGCATAGGTCAATATTCGTTACACGAAGACAATAAGCACATATAGAAGCACAAGACATTGCTTTATGTGGGAAATAAAATGCTTACCGGGATTGTACAAGCCATACACAACATCTGCAATGGCACTGCCGCCTTCCTCTCCAGGGTAACCAGCCCACAAGATGGCTTTGATGTTTGTGTTCTTCTTAGCAAAGGAGACATCAACACAACCAGCAGACATGATTACTAAAATAACTGGACCTTTGGCCACTCTAGCAACTTGATCGATAAGCTGAGTTTGGAAACCAGGAAGTGTAAGATTGTCCCTGTCCAAGCTCTCGGCTTCAATAGATAAATCCAAGCCAGCCAAAACGATGGTAGCATCAGAATGCTTTGCAGCTTCCATGGCTGGGAATATTAGACTCTCATTCTTGCAAGCAATATCACCACATCCCATTTTGTAGTTCACTTTTCCATGTTTAGAGAAGCCATCAATAGGAGAGGTGATCTGGCACGGAACACCTGTGATAAGCAAAATAAATATCACTATGACATATAATTAAAAATAAAACTAATCAATACTTGATATAATGATATAAGTAAACATTGAACTTTTTTTTTTTTTTAATTAAAAAAAAAGTAGTATGATATGTTATAATATATATAGATCTTTTATTTTTCTCATGAACATTAGGAATTGAGCAAATTTTGGTTTAACTTCTAAACTTACGTACACAATAGTGAAATTTAAAATTTTTCAATAAAGATATGAAATAAATAATTGATAAGAAATTTAAAATGAAAGATTGTGATAGTAATAAATAACCTTTTGTCTTATTTAAAAAAAAAAAAAGTATAACAAATAAATATTTTTTTGAAAAATAGAATTATATGTTAGTAGGATTTAACATTTTTGGGTAGTCGAAGATATACCTGCATAATTACCGATCATGGATTTGGTAGCATTTGCATGTGGTCCGACTACAGCTAGGGTTTTATACTTTCCAGAGTTGAGAGGCAAAGTTTCATTGTCATTTTTCAAGAGAACAATTCCCTCTCTTGCTGCTTCTGCCGCTAACTCTATATTTTCCTTGGTGCACACATCATCCTTGCCTAGAGATTTATATTGAGGGCTTCCATCAAAGAACCCGAGCCTCAATAATACCACATACAAGTTTTTCAATGATTTGTCTATGTCTCTTTCCCTCACCTTCCCTTGTGCTACTGCATTCGCTGTGAAGTTTGGATAATACACTCCACAATCCAGATCCAACCCTACATTAACATAAGATAAAACCACCCAAGTTCATTATCTCATGAGAAGGCCAAAATAAAATAAAATAAAATAATGATACAAAGAAGAGTTAGTTAATAATTAACCTGCTTTCAATGTTCGTGCAACAGCATCCTCTTTTGTGTCACCAAGAAATTTGTGATTATCCACCATTACTTCTATTGAATCACAATCTGAGACTATATATCTGAAATAAAATTTTAATAATTATTTAATGTCAACTTTTGATATATTCTTGAGGAGATAAGTGTTTAAATTTGTACGTACCCATGGAGATCCCACTCTCCTCTTATGGTCTGATTCAGAAGTCTGGGATCAGCACAAGTAGGTATGCCATTGACGCTATTATAAGAGCACATAACACTACTGACATCACCCTCCTTAACACACATTTCAAATGGTCGAAGGAATGTTTCCACCATATCTTGCTCAGTCACCTTCAACAATAATGACAAATATAACATGATTAAAATGAAACATTAATCTTTTCGAAATTATATGATACGTAGAGTTCAATATTTTTTCTCCATACTTACCCTTGCATTAAAATGATATCGGTCGACTCCCATCCAGTTGTCAACGTCGTATGCAGCATAGTGCTTGCAACATGAAGAAACTTTTAGAGGTCTGGAGTTCAAATCTGTATAGTTTTCATGTCCTTCGACGTCTTGTAGGCCTCTAACGTAGTTTGCTGCATACTTTCCAACAACAAAAGGATCTTCACCTGGTGTCTCCGTGATTCTTCCCCATCTGGGGTCTCTAACTACGTTAATATTCGGACTCCAATATGTTAATCCAGCCCGTCCTAGATTGTACATGGCTCTTGCTTCTGTTGAAACAGTCTGCAATTATTTAAAATAAGAAAGGTTTTATTTAGTCAGTACATGTGTATTAACCGATATATAAGCATTGATTATTGTTACATTAGAAGAAATTATTGTCATGCATGTTTCATTATATAATGCAACATGCATGATGAGTAAATAAATTACCTGGCCTATGTTTTTCCACAATGACTCATTGAAGGAAGCTGCAGTGAGAATAACAGGAGGAAAACTTGTTGCACCAGGAATGAGATCATCGAAAAATGTGCCTGGACCGACGTCGGAAACACCATGAAGTGCCTCGGACCACCACTCATACTTGGGAAGCCCCAACCGTGGCACGCCATAAGCAAGATCTCCAAGCTGTCTCACCTTTTCAGCAAGGGTCATCCGGTGGACCAAATCCTTAGCTCTCTCATGGTAGGGCAAAGAAGAGTCACAAAAGCCAAAGTTTGACATCTCCAATCCAAGTTTATTAAACCTTGAATGTTCACATACATGGGTGAAGTTACTGCCAGTAGAAGTAGCATCATCGTGACCCATTGGAGATGAGTTTGCAGGGACTATTCTAGCATTAGTAGAACTAACAAAAGTTATACTAAAGAAACTGATACATATGAGAATAAGACTGAGAAATTTGGCCATGGTTTCCTTGTACTGTGAAGCACAAAGTTTGTAGTTGATAATTTATGAGTGCAAGGTGGTCTTTTATAGGTGACTTTCACCTCCTAAAATCACTTGGTTATCAATAGATAATGGATAACTTCATATCTTGAGTAATATCCAAAATCAATTATTCTGGATAAAACAACTTAATTCGTAAACCAAAAGTCTGTTAGAAAATTATTGACTTGATTTTTATTCATCCTGATTTGATTTGGTTTGATTTTGTAGAAAATTTTGATGGTTTTTGTTGTTTGTTTTAACTTTGTAGGAGTGGATTTCGCAATTGGAGCGTCCAATATCTCACCGTTTATGTATGCTAACTTGTAATTTTACTCGTTTAAAACTTTTCGAAGTACAAGAATTTCGAAGGCTAGCGCTTGCTATTGATGCAATTTTGTTGGATTAAAATGAAATCATGTCCTATAATTATCTTATTTTATATTTATTATTATCAATTTAGATAGTCCAAAGTTTGCTTTATATTATTTATATTATCATTATCAGGTTAGATAGACTAGAGCAAATAAATTACATTTTATTGTAATTTATTACTATCACTTATCATGTTATATAGATTTATTTTCATCAATCTTTAAAGATAATTTATAGATTATGTTTATCATTCAGTATTCCAATATTATCAAATAACTAATATTTCATTAGGGCTATAATTCTATTAATTGCCACCCAATTGACTTCCGTACTACACTCATATTTTAATGAATTATTTTTATATTATCCTTAAAAGGTGTAATTGTATAATTAAATATTCAGATTTACTTTATACACCCACAAGTTGTACAATTATCACTCACCCTAATAATATATACCAAACAGACTGGCATG
This sequence comes from Litchi chinensis, assembly GCA_019925255.1. NCBI lineage: Eukaryota > Viridiplantae > Streptophyta > Magnoliopsida > Sapindales > Sapindaceae > Litchi > Litchi chinensis. Next base: position 18,128,920 of record CM034469.1, on the reverse strand, counting down.
GCAATACTGTTTCAAAAAACGGTATAACAATAAGGAAATATTATAGGCAGTAGATTGCCAAATATTATTGCTGAAATATGTGTTAAATTGTTGCGTAATTGTGCTTAAGTGCAATAAGAAAAAAATTGCAAGAATCATACGGAAATAAAGACCACCGATATAAAAGACAGTGATCTCGCAATGGAAGCGATTTCCAGCAAATAAAGTTTAAATGAAAGCCCACCCAAGAAAAGTAATTAGGGGTGGTTTCAAGATGCCATCATGCTTGCAGCACTAGATTTCTAATTTTCTATTGTAGTTTGTTTCGACAATAATGAGAACTATAATGGAGAGTTTGTACTCTAATGTGAATTTCGTTATGATGCTTGCTTATTCACTACAACAAATGATAATGGAATCAGTTAAGCAAATATTTGAAAATGAAGTGGTCATTTTTTGGGGAATGTGGATGGGTACCCATTTGAATCAACCGAATTCACATTGACGAAGTTTGAGAAAGTAGTTATAATAACCTCCAGTAAACCCACTCTATTCATAGAGTGTCCTTTGTAAAACATTTGTAAAATCATAATTTTGCTATTTATAAAATGAATGGTATTGACATATTTGAAGTTACGTACCTATAACTTCTAAGATTAATTTTGTTATTTTAATGAAAGAATAGTTTAAGTTTTTAATCTAGATGTTGAAAATAAATAGGGATAAGAGAATGTTTTTGGGTAATAGAGTCACCCATTTCATTATTATCAAATTAATTTTTGGTATAGATCGGTATTACTTCCGTTTGACAGAGTTAGTATAACAGTTAACATTTTATCCCTCTTTCAAATTATTCAATATTCGCATTGGTTTAGATTCTACTATAAATCTTTAGTTTGATCAATAATGATAGACTGAGTTACTTTAGAGCTCTTTTTTTTAAAAAATTATTATTATTATTATTAATTAGACAAGATGAATGATTGCTTATCAGCTTAGATTCAATTGTGTTTGTATTTGGAGAAAATTAGTAATTGTTAATTATTTCAAGGAAGGTAGAAGAGTTATTGGAATAATTTTACTTAAGAGCTCCTTTTCATTGATAATTAGAAAGCATGAATTGTAGTTATTAATTATTTTATTTTATTTTGGGATAAATATTAAAATTACAAATTAATAAAGTGAAAATTTTAAATTATATGAATAGCTTAATATATTTATTATACTTACTTTTTAAGGGTTAACTGCATAAATCTCTCTCAAATTTAGTTCTAATTACAATTTTCTTCTTAACATTACACAAACCTTTCATGCCATTAGTGAAAAGCCATGAGAAACTAATGGCAGAAAAGTAAAACGATCTTTTTACCTTACTAAATACAATAAATGATATTATTTATCTAGTTAAAAGAAGTTTTAATAAAAAGTAGATTTAGGAGATTTAACCAAAAAAAAAAAACAAGAGAGAAATGGTCAATCACTGTAATTGTGAGAGGCATGCATCCCCCCACAATGGTCTCCATCAGCTCATGTAGGCTTCACGGAAAGAGCAGATATCCCATGGAGGAGCGGATCCTCCATGGATGAAGCCTAAAAGTAAGTTCTAGTGCAACAAAAATCCTACAAGAAGTTAGAAAAGTACTAGGAATCATTTGTGTTTTTTCACTTATCTTTAATGGATCTAAATTGGATTAATTAAATTATTTTTATTTATTTTAAGGGTCAAATATCTCTTTTAAAAAATATATATAACATAAGATAAAAACGTTAAGAATTAAAAAACATTAAGAATTATAATTTATCATCTACCATTTAATTACTTATTCGTAATTAAAATAATTTTTCTATAACTATCCTTCTAAAAGCAACATACATTTAATCATTCTAAAAAAGTAACATATATTTAATTTTAACAACATATATTTTATGACTTAAAAAAATACATTTGAAATTTTGTTACATTAACTTAATATTATTTTTAAATATAATTAATAAAATAATATATTATCAATATAAATTAATTTATAAATATTATAAATATTCAGATAATTTTGGTGCAGGATTTATTAAATGATTTATTTTTCTAATAATATATATAAAAAATTATTGCGGGCAGTGTTAATCTATGCAGCAAGGGTACAGGATTTATTTGTTTTTTTTTTTTCCTCTTTCTCTTTCATCTTTTTATTGGTTGGTTGAGTGTAGATATTAAACCATGTCCTTAGGGCATAGGTTAATATTAACCTTTTAAATTATAAAAATATAAATGTAAATGTATTTATTTTCAGAATTTTTTTATCTTAAAAAAATAAGGACAAATATATATATCTAGAGATTAGAAAAAATTACATATCACTTATATCTCATTTCCATGTTCAATATTTAGTAATACTCAAGACTATTTGATCTTTTGAAAAATAAAAGACTCCTTAAATTATCAAGTAAACACTTTTTACAAGAAAACTTTTATACATGAACTATTTTAAATTCTCAATAACAAATACCAAACTGCGCCCAACTCATTATTAATTCCACTATCCTAAATCCAAACATGTATAATACTAAAAATACATTATTATATTATATCTAAAATATAAAATAAAAATAAAAGAAATGAGGTATTCAATATAGTAATTCAAATAAATAAATTTATACAAAAACATAATCTCCCTATAAAAAAAAAAAGATTTTTGGGCCTTAGATGCCAGAAAACATTTGGACTTGTCAAAAAAAACACACCGTTAGAAAATGGACCCGCATTCGAACCCAAATATAAAAACAAATTGAGCGAGAGATTTTAGAGAGAAAATAATGGGAGTGAGAAATGTATTCTTCAGTTTTGCTAAAGAAGGACTTGAGAAAGCAGTGTTGGTCGGGAAATATTTCTGCTGCCTCCATGTCGTCAACACCTACGTCTGCAGTGTGGTTCTCGTAAGTGCTTCTCTCTTTTTTGAAACCAATAAAATGTTGTTTTCTGTTTTTTCTTTTTTTTTTTTTTTAATTGGAGAAATAATATTGTGTTTGCAGAGCTACGGTCCCAGCATGCTCCCGACTATCAGTGCAAGCAACACTCTTTTGCTGGCGGAGCGGGTTTCGACCCGGTTTAAGAAAGTGGGTCGGGGAGATATTGTCGTAATAAGGTCGCCTGAGGTGCCTAGGAAGGTGGTGACCAAGCGCATTGTTGGCTTGGAGGGTGATCGTGTTACCTATGTTGTTGACCCCATTAACAGTAACAAATTTGAGACTGTTGTGGTACGCTTCTATGCATCTAAAATTGGCTTTTGATGTTATACTATTGATGGGTTCTAGGAATTCAGTTTGGCCATTGAAATCACTAGTTTATTTAATGGGATGCTTTGTTTTCAGGTTCCAAAAGGGCATGTATGGATTGAGGGTGATAACATTTATGACTCCAATGATTCAAGAAATTTTGGTGCTGTTCCTTATGGTCTTGTTCAAGGCAGAGTCTTTTGGAGGGTGAGCTTTTTTTTCTTTCTTTGGTTGGTTTTAACTTGGAAAGATTATTTATGTGACTTGTTAGGTTTCCAACTAGAAACTTAAATTGTGTAATATAAATGTAAAAGAGGTGAACAAGTAAGCTGTATGGAAGATATGGTTGGTATCTGTTTAGGTAGTTCTTGGTGACCATTACTAATTTGTAAGGCTTTGGTTGGAGGTGCCTAGGACTTGGGTCAGGAAATTAGAGTACATGGTAATATTTGCGTTCGAAAGGCTTTTATGTGGGAAGAGCATTTGCTTTGGTTTTATTTTGGTTGGTATTTGTCTTAGACAAAAATGGTTTAATGTTTGACTGTCGATCTTATAAGTGCTTTGAGTGTTGTGGAGCATTTGTTTGCGTATGAGAAAGTGTTTGTAATGGTGATAAATGGACCATGAAGGACATTGTTGAGGTTTTTATATTAAAAATATGTTGTAGTATAATTGATTATTTCATTTCACACATTGTTGTTCTAAGTTGCATCTAGTTATGTCACCAATTAAAATGAATTTGAAGAAAAAGGAAAGTGAAAATTAGAAGTTATGTCACCAATTAAAACGAATTTGAAGAAAAAGGAAAGCAAAAATATAATTTTGTTAGTAGTTGTTTTAGACAAAAATGGTTTAGTGTTTGATTGTCGATCTCATAAGAGCTTTTAGGGTTGTGGAGCATTTGTCTGCGTATGAGAAAGTATTTCTTATGGTAATAAATGGACCATGAAGGACATTGTTGAGGTTTTTATATTTAATAATTATGTTGTAGTAGAATTGATTATTTCATTTCACACATTGCTGTTCTAAGTTGCATCTAGTTATGTCACCAATTAAAATGAATTTGAAGAAAAAGAAAAACGAAAATATAAATTTGTTAGTAGTTGTTTTAGACAAAAATGGTTTAGCGTTTGATTGTCAATCTTATAAGAGCGTTTAATGTTGTGGAGCAATTGTTTGCATATGAGGAAGTGGTTCTTATGGTAATAAATGGACCATGAAGGACATTGTTGAGGTTTTTATATTTAATAATTATGTTGTAGTAGAATTGATTATTTCATTTCACACATTGTTTTTGTAGATTGCATCTAGTTATGTCACCAATTAAAATGAATTTGAAGAAAAAGAAAAAGAAAAATATAAATTTGTTAGTAGTTGTTTTAGACCAAAATGGTTTAATGTTTGATTGTCGATCTTATGATAATAAATGGACCATGAAGGACATTGTTGAGGTTTTTATATTTAATAATTATGTTGTAGTAGAATTGATTATTTCATTTCACACATTGTTGTTCTAAGTTGCGTCTAGTTATGTCACTAATTAAAATGAATTTGAAGAAAAAGAAAAACGAAAATATAAATTTGTTAGTAGTTGTTTTAGACAAAAATGCTTTAGTGTTTGATTGTCAATCTTATAATTGCTTTCACTGTTGTGGAGCATCTGTTTGTGTATGAGAAAGTGTTTCTTATGGTAATAAATGGACCATGAAGGACATTGTTGAGGTTTTTATATTTAATAATTATGTTGTAGTTAAAGTGATTATCTCACACATTGTTGTTCTAAGTTGCATTTAGTTATGTAAACAATTAAAATGAATTTGAAGAAAACGAAAACGAAAATATAAATTTGTTAGTAGTTGTCTTAGACAAAAATGGTTTAGCGTTTGATTGTCGATCTTATAATAGCTTTTAGTGTTGTGGAGCATTTGTTTGCATATGAGAAAGTGTTTCTAACAGTAATAAATGGACCATGAAGGACGTTATTGAGGTTTTTATATTTAATAATTAAGTGTTTCTAATGGTAATAAATGGACCATGAAGGACATTATTGAGGTTTTTATATTTAATAATTAAGTTGTAGTAGAATTAATTATCTCACACATTGTTGTTCTAATTGCATCTAGTTATGAAATTAAAATGAATTTGAAGTAAAACAAAACCAAAAATAATTTTTGTAACAATAGAGAAAGAACAATAATGCATTTAACAAAGCAGAATAAAGAACTGTCCCCGTCACTAACTTAACAGAAGCATACATGGTTTAATTAATCAAGAAAGTTCTTTTATTCACTAGTTATGTGTTCTTATGGGTTTGAATTTCTCTCTCAATAGATATGGCCGCCTAAAGAATTTGGTTCATTGGGACGAAGCGCAGAATAAATGATTCCTTCTTGTGGGGTACGTTTTTGAGTGCAAGCTAAATTTCAAATTCAGAGTAAAATACCTTTTGTTTCTTGCAAGGTACACTTTTGGAGCAGTTAAGCTAGACTGTAAATTTGGAGTACATACCTCTGACCTTGATTAAACTACCTATAGCCAACTCATGAGTTTCCAAATGCTGTTGTATTGCTTTAAGAAAATTGAGATCAATGGTGGATTTTTTTCCTTTCTTTTTTTGTAGATTAATGGTACATTCACAGTCTGATATTAACTGTGCATTTGCAATTATTGTATTTGCTTACTTCAGTTTATTTGTTGTAGCAATTTCTTCACTCAATGAAAATATTGCTTTTAGATGTTCATAGAATTTTTCAACCATTGATCCAATTCACTGCTATTGGATTCTGTTGATTTGTTTAAGTTGTTTTAATTTTCTAATTCCAGAACATAGTTTTGCATCTTTCTGTCTGTTTATATATATATCTATGTATAAAGGTTGATCACATCTTGGTGGTTTGCATTTGCATACAGGAGAAAATGATGTCAAATATTTTTCTTTTATATGATTCTTTGTTAAGGTCATCCCATCTTTGGTTTCTGGTGTTTCTGCTTTGTCACTACTTATTACAGAGTGAAGATTTTTTTTCCGTGTGGTAGATCCAAACCACGAACTAGATTTTGAAAGGGAGAGTCAGTTTAGACCTGGAAGATCTTTTATCTTCCTCTTGCTCCTGAAGAAAGCTAAGCATCCCCTATTGCATATTCTGACTTGATTAGGCATTAATTTTACAATTTCAGATAGAGTGGATACAGATTCTTTCAAATGTTATGTTTCTGTTATTAGGGAGGAAAAATACTAGAATAGAATGATTACAACATTACAGGGTCATGCATGTGAATCATCATTGTTATAAATTGTGATTCGAATCTGAGGCACTAACGAAGAGTAGTAGTGATTTGGGAAGATGAAATTGCAGTGTAAACCTAGATCAATTGAAACCTACCATTATCAAACATTACACTGTCTAGATATTTATCCTCATAAACAAGAGATACTATCCATATCAGCTAAAAAATAGCTTGATGAAAATTAAACCTCTAACACATTAGTGAATGAGGTGATGCCCCAATTATATGTACTAAGAGTTGATGTGCGAATCCGATTTAACTTTTAATAGCATACATGAGAGTAAATTTAAGTAATGGTAAATTTGAAATAATATTTTTAGTAAGAAAAAAAGTATGGTACATCTGGTTTTTTAAGGTGGTAACATGGGCACACACCTATTTATTTAAAATCAACAATTCAATCAGTACTTGGCCATCAACGTTCACCCAAAAACATAGATGCAGATTGATATTAAGTCCAGAAAAGATTGAAACGAATGGATTCAATGCTAAGCAAGTATAAAGAAGCACAAGACGAAGCATATCCAAATGGCCGTACAAAAGTAAATTGAAATGGTTACATACAATGGCAAAAAAATGTAAACTGAAATGGTTAAATAGAATGGCCAAATAAGTATAATATTCCACTAGCTAGTTTTGAATAAGAATTTATATCAATCATCAATGCAGTTAAGTACATAATTTTATGATCTTTTCTGGCTATGCTATATCTCTCAAATGTTTGTGCTTTTGCTGTACAAGCACATGGATAGCAAAATTTTAATGCCAATGCTTCGATAAGAAACCTATCATGAAACATTGACTTCATAAAAAGTAGAGGAACATGTAATCACCATTTATCACGATAGCTTCTCAAAGGTCTGATAGTAACAGATAAATAAGCAATTGTAATCTGTTTACATGCCCTGGGTAAGTGAAAAGCATGGCAATGAAATCTTACGGCTGTAATCCAAGTGCCATCAGTATGCAGTTCAGCAGCTCCAAATGAGATCCAAATCTACCTCCTTTTGAGTTTTGACAAGATTTGTTCAGCAGTTCCGCTCATGTCAAATTATTGGCAGGCAAAGCATGCATTTTCTTATGGAAACTCAACTTATATAGGACTTGCTCTTGTTATCTGCATTTGCTAAGCCCTTAAGTTAATAAAGGTCCCTAGCCTCTCTCAAACAAGGAAAACATTCTTAAAGGAACCATAAAAGTAAATTCAACAAGGTTCAAGATGACTGCAAAAGCGCTAACTGCATGTATGCAACTAGGTATACACAAATCCAATATCATTCACTCACATTCCCAAATAATTAAATGACATTAAATATCAAAAGTTTGGCGTAAGTAGAACAAATAGAAGATAAAAGACATCAGCTTCTACATGTAGCATTGAAAAGCATGTGAAAATTTACCACAGTATTTAGAAAATGTTCAGTATCTAGAAACAGGTGAATAATATATGCAGACAAGCTGTAACTTTCCTATCATAAGAAACGCATTAAGGGACAAACTAAGCCAAGAGCAGCTAAGCTTCATGGAAGTTATGCAAACAAACGTATAACAAACATGCAGAAATCACATTGCTCTCACTTTACTCAAATGAATGGAGATCTAGGGTGACAATAGGCACTAAAGATACCTGTAGAAACAAAGCTGAAACCGGGATGGAGGTGAACATTTTAGAATAAAAAGTATGGTACTTTAAGTGAACAGAATGACCTTGCAGTTTTCTCTGGGTTGCCCATATTCAGTTGGTCAAGTTGATAGATCTCGTTTTACAAATAGTAATTAAATATGATCTCCCAAATAAAAAATGCAGCTAGCTTGCAATGAGCTCCATTTAACTAACTTTTCATAAAATAAATTTTAAAATTATAAACTACAAGATGAAAGAACAAATAAAACAGGTAGATTGCAATGGGCTAACTCAATTTCCTTATCATAAAAGAAATTTTAAAACTAAAACCAATTCAGATGATGACTATAAAGGAGATGATAGAACAAATTAATGAGCTTGGAGGAAAGGAGGAACCTGAACCTGACTTTGTGCACTTGTTGCAGTAGTCCAGCACTGAGGATGATGGCTTGCTGCCGAACTATCATGAATGAAAGCAATTGTTGCTGCTTCATCTTGTCTGCTATCTACTACTAAGGGCGGTAAGTCTCTCATGACCCATAATACACATGCCGAAGGTACTGAAGAACCTAGCAAACAATGCAAACCACAGATATCCTAAGTCTGAGGGTCTTTTGATTTATGGACGTCTTTCAATGCCAGAATCAACAGAAAGGATACAAGAAATTATTTATCTTATACAATTCTGAAAAAGAATTAAAAAATAAAATAAAAAAAGAGCCATGCCATGTGCCCATGAGTCTTTGTTGCCCAGTTTGGTTCCACAATTCTCCCATCACCCCAACCCCAAAACAAAGACAAACGAAAGTGAAAACAATTGGTAAATCCTTAACTTCACAAAATAACATCATTAAGCCATACAAAAATGAAAAAACAAGATTCTGGTCTGCTTTTTTATTAAATAAAACATGTTGATGCAACAGTAAAAATTAATTTTGACTTAGTAATTACCCTTGATCCAATATTTAATAAAATTTCTTAAACTTTTTATCTTGCTAATTATTATGTTCAACATGATAAACAATACTGCATAAAAAGAAGCATGCATTAAGGTGCACAACAAATGCCAACTATTTGCACACAGTCTAACCAGCCATGCGGCCAAAATTTCTTGACCTTACTAAAGACAGAAACATGGGGTCAATGCTATTGTTTGTTATGTTGTAAAACACCTTTACCAGAGCCAAAAATATTTACTATACTGGTGTCATTGTCTAATTAAAATTAACAAATACAAATCGATTTAAGAATCTATAAGTAGGTGGGGTACATAAAGCATGGAAAACTTAGTCTCTAATGGAAACAAGTGGTGCAATCTCTTACACAGGAAAACTGCAAGAATAACTTGTCAATGCAATCTCAACAGTCAACAGAAAGAATTTGAAGAGACAGAATTAGATAAAAAAAAATGATAGTATCAACTGGTTTTCGCTGACATAACTTACATGGAAAACAGTTTGAGATGCCCAAGAATTGTCAAATTTATCATTTTAGAAAGGGTCAATTTATCTGCCTCCTCTATGGTAATCACTAAATTTAATACAAGTAGAGCTGAAAGGGTTTCAAGATCAGTTAGAAAACTCTCCTACCATTAGTCACCACTACAAAACAGTTTATTGAAAATAGACTCAAAAGGCCACAGTTGCCTCCATAGTTGTTTCAGTAGAGCAGGTGCACCTCCAATTAAGCCAGTGGAGGGCATAACCTCCACTCACAAGTCAATGTAGGCTCACTCTCCTCTACTCAAAATAAGTGAAGGGGACACTCGTATCAATATAGGTTTAGTATCCAATGGAAACTATTTTTTTCTTTATTTTAATGTATAAATCATATATTTATTTTTATCAACCTTACCAAATTGCATTGATGACCATCACTCGACTTTAACATGTGCTCCACTAATGGCAAAGAAGATTATTGGTGGTTTTTGAAATCCTCTAGATTTGCATGTACTTTTTTTTTTTTTTTTTTTTTGAAGTACATTTGCATGTACTTAATGCTTACAACAAAGAAGGTAAGTAAAATAAACCCTTACATAAATTAAAATTATCTAGTTGAAATATATTCATCACCACGTAACCAGAACGCTTCATACAGAATTAAGTCTATATAATCACAATCATGAAGACTAGAAAAAGTATTTAAAAAGTCTTACTAAATTGACTGATTAACAAGCCAATTAGAAAGTAATATAAATAGTTCAAGTTAAGAGGCAGTGGAGGCATGTCAGGTCATTGCATGCCTGAATCTAATATGACTTGTGTATTATAAATTAAGGACACTGAAATACCAACTAATCAAATTGAGAATCCTACAATTCTTATTTATATATGACTTCAATTGATCATCATTCAGAATTATCTAGCAGTTGGTTGGAGTTACTTACCTACAAAATAATATAAGATTAGTAAAATAGAAGTATAAATGATGTTTATTTCCATTGGATTCCGGTGATAAAGGACCTGAAATGGTAAATAAGTGTTAGTGCTTAGTAGGAAATGCGACTACAAAATATAAAGCAAACAGACACAACATACCGGAATTTCAGTTAAAAGAGCTATAAATGCACTCGATGTAAAACATACGACAGAGACAATAGCCAATCCCGCGATCTGCACATAACAACTCACTTTCACAGCAACTACAAAATAAAGAAGACACAGAGCTGCTGGATGCATAGATACACAGAGATAAATGCTTCCAATATTAATAGACAAACCAAACAACAGGCTAAGTAATTAATTACAAAAGTGGTGCTACTAAAGCTAGGCTGATACCTTCCACATTTCTGATGAAGCTCTCTCAGATCTGACTGTCCTCATTTTTAAGCATAATAGGAGTCCTGTACACAGGAATAGAATATCCTACATTAAAACAAAAGGAAGAGTGGCATACAATAGACAAACTCTATATTCAAAATGCAGGTAACCTAGTCACACATGGGTCAATTAACCACTTCTACTTCCCAACATTATTTGTTGCAACAACCGAAAATGTACCCAACAAATTTCAGCCAGTCAAAAATCATATTTTAAATCAAATAAGAAGTTGCAGAAAATCTTCGAAAATATTTTCCATGCGCTGTGCAAGTGATCCGCCCAGACACTGAATTGCAATAAGAGGATTATCTTCTATATAATATCTCAAATTAATGACAGAGGTCAACAGTAATGAATTATTTACAATCAGGACTTACAAAACATCTAACTCTATGCATACTACTCAAGATTTTGGATGCGAAACAACAAAATTTTACATAAGGTAATTGGTCAGAGATGTCCACATGTAACATTTACATAGTCAAAGCAACATCCCTTGACAAGATCCTTCCTAAATAGAAATGATAAGAGAAAAAGTGAGCAAGAGATGGAGAACAAGATCAGAAAGCATTTAAAAAACAAAGAAAAAATGAAACCCTCAGCACAAACAGCAAAAAACGAGAAAGAGGAAACGGTAGTAGGTCCAGCTTGGAATTCCCTTGTTGGTGCAGCTTGCTAAGGCCTTAAACATAAGTGACATCCAACTGCTGAAATAATCTTGGCCGTCTCTAAAATCTCATGAATAAAGCAAAGACACCTATTCTTAAGTGGCTTAGTTTCTCCGCATCAAAGCTAAATGAAGTCAGTTTTACAACTTATATCAATACTTATATTCCCTGATCAACCATTATATTTTCTTACTGTCACCAACTATTGAGAGACAACAATTGACTCTCAAGAACTGCAACCAGGCATCATTTTTCTTCGAAAACAGTGCTTCAAAAGCCAAGCATCAGGTGTTTGTGTGTCACATACATGGTTTTCCCCACTTCGACCCATCATTTTCTGAGTTCTTCAGCCAGAGCTCCTGTAGTCTATACCGCTGGCCACCTCCCATAATTTTTCCCTTTAAAGTAGGATTTCTTTGTAGCTTCTCCAAATCTAGTAGTCGTGGTGGTTAAGCTTCGCTAGCCTGCTTCTTCTGTTCACCACATTAACCACCATGGTCCCAAATCAATGATGTCACAGCCCTAGATTGCTATGATTACAACACCACCAATATAAAATAACAATATAGTCCCTGATTGCCTAGCTTTGATACCACTTGCCCAAAAACAGAGAACTTAATTGATGAAAATTGTTTTATACTGCAAATTAGAAATCTTATAATGCACTGTTTTCATCACTGTACAAACCCACAACAAAAGACTTATACTATTATATATACACTCATACATACTCTATTGTCTACCATTCAGTCCCCACGCCACTCGCAGACACTAGTACTTTTATACACTTAAAACACTTTAAGTGAGTCTCTTTTCCACTTGCTCAAAACAAAGAGTCAAAAATTCTATATATAGACCACTTAATTCGCTTAAATTAGCTAGTTTAATCACTCTAGATTTATCTACCCAGTTGCAAGTTGGCTGAGATTTTTAAAATACTTTACTATGTAAAAAATGTTCATCACTTGTCCAGTAATCTAGCAATATCGATTTCAGAACCTTCTTAATTCTGCATCAAACTCCAGAAGCATGTTCAGAAATACAGAAATTTCTAGAGAACTGCAACTGGCTAGAGAAATCTAGAGCGATTAGGTCTGCCGAACCAACTAAAGTGGTCTTTATATAGAGCCTTAGGCCCTCTATTTTGAGCAAGCAAAGGCTCACAAAAGTTTCTGAGCATAGCATTACAAGTGAAAGTGTGTGCAAGTGAGTGGTAAGACAATGGAGTGTGTGTGAGTGTATGTGTAATAGTGTAAGTGAAAGTCTTTTGTAGTGAATCAATATAGTGTTGGAAACAGTGCACTGTAAGAATTCCAATGGTAATATGATTGCTCTGTTTTTCAACATTAACAAATTTCTTAAAAAGAGGTGTTACAATCAATTGTTCAGTGTTTAGATTGCAAGAAAGGTTCATCTATAATTTCTACATGCAAAAAATTTCTCTTAAATGTCGCATAATGGTTTCTATGGAATTAAAAAATTAGAAAGTAATCTAGAAATACGAAGTAGAAAAAATATCAAATAGCATCTTCTCCAAGAAAGTTATTTTGGGGATTTAGGTAGCTTTTGTGCAACTCCAATGTATTACTTACATTTATATTTGGGGAAAATTTCAATTTCATCTATATCTTTTGGAAAACCTTTGTTTCTTTAAACATGAATTGGTTTATAAACCCATCATCCCTAAAGTTTTAGAAAATTTATCAGTTTCGTCCCTTGACCCAATTTTTAAATATCAACATTAACAGAAACTGTCAAATGATGTTTTTGCCCTTGAACCTTTAAAGGGCGCATCAAATGACTGATCTGCCCTCTTTGAAAAATAAGATAATTACAATTTATTTAAAAAAAAAAATGGAGGAGATTAAATGTCTTCCATTCATCATACCATCCCCACCATTCAAAAAAATATATTATTAAAAAAAATAATAATATAAAAAAAAAAAAGTTAAAAAAATTAAACTACTTTTAAAATTAATAAAATAAAATAAAATTTGAAAAGAAAAAAAAATCCATAAGTCTTCAAAATCCGTAACTTCTATTTTTTTTTCACTTAGATTCTCTCTCTTTATCTAATTCTAATTCCCTAATATTTTTGTGAGACTATTTTTGTTTGTGTTTGTGTTTTGTGTTTGATGAGAATGACTGAAGGATGAACGATGTCGGTGGAGTGCGCAAAGGGCATGTAGCTGTGAGGAAGGTAGAGGAATGAAGGGAGCCAATGACGGCAATAGAAGAGAAGTGTGATCTAAGGCCAGTTATAGCGGTAACAGGAGGAAACCAGATCAAAAGATCTAGGTTTGAAACCCAAATTGTCGATCTTCGAACGAACCCATTGGGTTCGCCAATGAACAACAAACCTAGTAAGTTCGTTTGACGATCTAGAATGAACCCACTAGGTTAGGTTCATTAGCAGATCATCGAACAAACTTTGGGTTCATTCCACGATGAATCCAAAGGTGCCTATCACCTTGGGATACATGTCCTTGTGGTTGAATCTTCCTCATAAGAATCCAAATTGTGATGAGTTCTTCAATCTACCTGGGTTTTCTAATAGACGTAGTTTCCACATCACATATTTTCACAAGTTCTTGAGAATGGCTGATGATAGTGTTTGTGATTTTTTTTTTTTTTTTAATTTTTGTTCTTGAGAATGGTTGATGATAGTGTTTGTGTGTTTTAACTTTTGTCTTCCTTTTTTTTTTTTTTTTTTTTGTTTAATGAAAATTTGGGTTCAACCTAGATCTTTAAACTGGGTCGATCCCAGATATTCCTTTTTTTTTTTTTCTTTTTTGGTTGAAATGGGCATACTAGTCTTTCACTTGTCAATTTTATTTTTATTTTTTGTTGCCATGTGTGCTATCACTAAAATTGAGTTTGTAATGTCCAAAATACCCTTATCACCATTATGTTTGACTAATTGTTAACTAGCATTAGGGACGAAATCGATGAATTTTCTAAAACTTTAGGGATGATAAGTCCATAAATCAATTTGCGTTTAAAAAAGTGAAAGTTTTCCAAGACATAGGAACGAAATTGAAATTTCTCCTTATATTTATTATGTACATTTGTACTAATTCTAAGCATTTCATCACTCAAAATGTGAAGACGTAAGCAAATAATAGGACTGATCAAGCAACTTTAGAAGTATGGAGAAGGACCAACACAAAGGAATTGTCATGCCATACCTCTTCAAATGGAAAGAGTCATAATCAAGTTCCACAAATAGACCAATGTCATCAACAAATTAAAAGTAGGAAGAATTCCAACATGCTCAGGCCCCCACCCTTCATTTAGAAAATAACCTTACAGTTTCAAGGTCAGGTATAAATTCCCATGCTGCAGTTTTTTGGCTAATTTCGTAATAGGGTTATTTTTCAATTTTAGTCAAACCTCAAAGGGATTGGAATTTTCCCCTAAAATATGATTAAATGCCATTTATCATTAACATATGTAATGCTTCTTGAGTTCACCCATGAATTTTTAAGTGAAAGATTGAGTCAAATTCTACTTGGAGCAACAACATAATCTAAACACTTGAGGGCTCTAAAACAAAGGAAATTATAATTTCAACAAAGAGAAAAGGTTTCAGGAAACCATCGCAAGCTATACTAAGACATACTTTTACTGATCAATTCCTTATCAAAATTCTGTAGGCAAGATCTGTCTACACACATTTATTAATAATAAAAAAATAGCTGCATGTTAAGAAACTCTGGGCTCTGATGCTAAATATAACTGTAAACGAAGAGCAGGAAATAAATAACATGGAAAATTCATGCAAAACTACTGAAAAACAGTATATTATAGTTGCTCACCATAACATGCTAACGCCCCTCCTAACAGAAGTATTGCTATTGCAAAGAGAGATACATAAACCTGCAAGAGACTAGAGACATTACACACAACCTTACAACTTATATTTTTTGTTCGAAATTAATAATTAAAGAAAAAAGTAATAAACCTGTCCCTATAATGTTGGAGCAATCACACTACAAATTTTCTTTATACACGTGCGTGAGCTCTGCTCACATTACCTCTCTCTTTTGTTAACCAATTTGTATGATAGAGCAATACTACCTAGTTTATAACAACTAAATTAAGACGATGGCCAAGCACAACAAAGAAATAATTTTAACCTTTCTTCCATTACAATAATTTAAATAATTCTCTTCAAGTTTTTGCCTCCTAAGTACTAATTGCATTCTTCTTGAGACAAGCAGCAAAAACTTGGACCTTTATGAATAGACTGAACCAAGTATGCTTCATATAAATTTATAGAAACTGCGATAGATTAT
Source organism: Litchi chinensis (assembly GCA_019925255.1). NCBI lineage: Eukaryota > Viridiplantae > Streptophyta > Magnoliopsida > Sapindales > Sapindaceae > Litchi > Litchi chinensis. Next base: position 18,112,974 of record CM034469.1, on the reverse strand, counting down.
TCAAAGAATCGATCCTAGAAATTAATGATTTAAGACTACTGCCTAGCATGACAAAGAAAAAATATTGAGCTGTCTTTCATTATAATAGATTTTTATGTTTTTTTTTTGAGGGAAATTATAATAGATTTTAAAACTTACAAGTCTTTCCAAGTTTTTGTCACCTATCCACTAACAGCAGTCCTTTCGAGACAAGCAGCAAAAGTTTGGACCTTTGTGGATGAACTGACCCAAGTAAGGTTATTTGAAGAATCACTCCTAGATCATTAATGATTTAACTCACTTTGAATAGGTTCATATTTCTATTGTATAAAACAAAACAGATCGGAAGAAAATCATAGCAAAATTAGCAGAATAAGAAGATGGAACAAATAAATGGATTTATAAACATGTGCAGATAGTGTTAGAATTTACTGTTTGATGTGTAAGGATTATCTTGGAGTGCTTAAAATCTATTTTTGGGCCCTTCTTCAAGCATAAACTTTTGGGTCTTGTGGTTACTAATACGGTATCAAAGCGTTAATCGGACAAAAAAAAGGGGTTTCAAAGCCTTGTTTTACACATGAGGGACTGTATTAGAGTGCTTAAATGCTATTACTATGTCTTTTGCTAGTAGGTCATATTTTTTGGTCCAGTAACTACTAGCAAGTTCATACGTCCCAAAAGCCGCAGGGGACTAAATAAGAATGAGTAACTCCAATGTAAATATGTAATCAATCAAATATCCAAGGCTTTCATTTCAGATAATCAATACAGGATGGTAAATGTGGCTTAAAAAGCAATATCAACCAAATAAAAACTACAGTGACAATAGGAGAACATGAACGAGTAAAGAGTAAAAGTACTACCAAAATGTCCATACCCGGGCCATCAATGATGAATCAATAGGATTGTCTCCCATCCCAATCCAAATTACCAAAGCAAAAGTCATCATTAAAACAAATATTAGAACCGTAACCTGGTGAAAAGTACAGAGTTTACAGATTGTAAAAATTAGGCTGAACAATACATGACAACACAGCTATTAAGAAAAGAAATAGGAAGATAATCATGTATGTATACTATCTGGAGAGAGAAAACAGAAAGTTTTCACTGTTGCCATACCAAAATCACTATTTTTTGACGGCTTCCCACATGAATTGATTGGCAAGGAGAGCATATCCTATGACCATCTGGATTAGATGAACTTGATTTATATAATGACCTTTTCAACAAAGCCTCTAGAAAACCGTATCCTTCATCCTCCTCTTCTTCATCATCTGCCTGATGGCAAAGGTCGACCCTATGAAAAAATCCCCAGAGACAAAGTATAGCTTATAAAAAAAATCAAAATTTTAACAGAAGCAAATTATTGTGTGTGTACATATGTATCACAATTTAGAGATTTGACTCAAGAAACAATGCAATACAATTTATCCACATAAGATAATAAGCAAGAAATTTAGTTTGTGGCCATCAATGACTATCACCAGATCTGAGAGTAGTATAAAAATTCATCCAACTCCTGAGTATCCAAAATTAAGATCACTAGCATCAAGTATCCATTGGACCAATGCACATTACTAATTGAATAAATATATAGTACCCATCAAACTAAATAATAAAAATTAACCTAGATGCATGTAATCATTTTCAAATATTGACATGATAACTCTCAAAGTAATGTCACTAGCATGTGATCAAGAATGTAATGACAAGCATTTTACCAACAAATTTATATGTAATTGTAAAACACAAAAGTGGATATCAAAGAAATTGGTTTCTCGAAGAACTGGACTGAAAATACATGACCATACTTGCACGAAAACTTATTACTTCAGCAAAATTGCTAAGCACCCAACTTTGAGGGGGAAGTAGACAATTTTTCACTTCATATTTTATTTTAATGATATGGACAGATTTAAAAAGAATAGTGAACCTTGCTCTCTTTATGTCCCTTATGGTAAATGAAATTCCTACTGGATTTCTTAATTTGCAAGCACTTTTTATTGCATAAGCAATAGAAAAGAAATATTATAAGAGAAAGAAGACTCACCAAAATGACAGAAGTAGAAGAAATGCTGAAAACAACAGAAATCTGGGGAATGCTGCAAAGAAGAAAGTTGCATAACTCAAATACGTCTACTAGACTCTTCACAAGCATCTGAATACTAAGAAAATGCAGCATACCCATGGCAACAAAACCACAAGAGTACGACCAGCATAGCCATCCATTGCAGGCAGCAACAAGAGTTAAAGCAAAATAAATAAGGTAACCTGCAAGGTCAGGACTAAGTTTAGTAATTTTGTCTAATAAGAATTACAAGGTTACTTTTACCTTAATTGCTTCGATCAGTTTAGGAATCAAACCAGTTGGCAAAAATGAGAACTACAAAAATGTATTAGAATATTAGAATATCGAACAATAGACAAAATTTGTCAAAGTAAAATCAGTAACATGTAAAAATGCATTGTCTGTATAACAAAAGCCACATGTAAAAATGCAATATCTGTATAACAAATTACATAAACATATTTTATATTTTGATTCAGAACAATATAAGCTACCTCATCTATTCTTTCTACCGCCATAAACTAAAATAATAAAAAGAGATGTATACAAATGTTAATTGAGACTTCCAGAATGTTTAGAAAAATGAGTGCACATTAAGCTCGCAATGAAGAAAATATGAGCAACTTCTCACTAAATGCTGTGTATTAATTACTGATGAGAGTCCACAATCTCCATAACGCAGATATTTCAATTTTTTTTTTTTTTTTCTGTTTTCAATCCGGTATCACAATTTTCATTATTCCAATGATTAAATTATGCCAACCTTAACCCTCCCTCCCTCCCCCACAACTCCACAAACTCTATTGTGAGTAAGATTCAATCTAAGACCCCTTGTACAACCACACAAGATCTTACCATACTAACTGGACAGTAAAAACATAATATGGTCTGACATTTGTCAGTTCCAAAGCTTATGAAGGCATGTATTCTGAAGTTTTCATTACCAGATAAATAAATCACTATGAAACAGTAGTAGACTCTAAATCTCTTTCTCTTAAATTATGTATTTTTCAATACTTTCGATTTCCTTTTTCTATTTGCACTTATAATCTGGTCTGATATTTATTAGTTGGAAGGCTAATAAAGATATGTGTTGAAGTCCTCATAAGATAAATATATCAGTACAAACAGAACCAAATTCTCTCTCTGTCTCCCTCAAAATTATGTATCAAGCACAAGAAAATAGTTCATTGATCAATATATCGTACTCATATAGTCCTCAAAAAATCCAAAAGAAAAAAATAGGTTAATTATAAAGCAGCTAGAGTTTATTACATGCTTTAAAACTAAAGGCAATAATAAATGTTTTAGTTATTAGCCAAAGGGAATCGAAGAAAAAAGGTACTTTCAAAAAAAAAAAAAAAAAACCACAATGAACTGATAGATATATCACAGAAGAGACAATATCAACTTGGTGAGTACACATTCTTACCTACATTAGAAGAGCCAATCAATAGATGAAAGACCTGTCATTTGACACTCATCAGTGTTAATACGATGTCAATGTTTTTAGAATGGACATTATCAATGACTTTGAACTTGCATTAGTGACGTGGAGAATATGCTTTTTGGATTATGTTTATCGTGAGCATCTGTAATGATAATCGTTACTAGTATGAACTGCAGAAAGCAAGAGACTTATACATTACATGATTTTCTGGAATACTCAGCATATATAGGATTTTTATCCGAGGCCATATTACAGATCTACTTATAATTTCTTAGTGACATAATCTCAACCAATCCCCATCGTTTTAACTCACAACCAAGTCAGATGTGTCACCAAGTTATTTCTTTTTAATCATATCGTTTGTTTTTGCTTAAGTGACAGACGACACAGCAACATCAGATAAAGGCATGAGTCTCTGATTTAAAACTGGTCCAAAAACAATAAATTAATCTAGCTAGCCTATCAGTTCATTTAAATTTGAATAAAATTTACATAGTCAACTGTAGGAAATGTAGCCTTACTTTTTGACGAGTCCAACCAAGTTGTGAATTCTGTGAATGAATCCTTACTAGCTGGCAAACAAAGAGGCAAAATGATTAGTCAGTCCAAACACACATGAGATGGAAAACATGGTGAGAGCAAGAGAGAAAGATGGAAAACATTGTATAACATGTTCAATGAACTTATTGTTAATTTTCTCTGAGCAACACATCTCGTGTCCATGTATTTATTGTATAGAGCTACCACATATACAAACAGAAATATAGAAAACTTCTAGGCACCAAACTCTGACATGCAAATGTAGAATTAATAAACATAAAGAAACCTCTCTCTATGAGATCTAAAATATTTTCTGCTCTAAATTTAAATCTAACAAAGTATTGGCAGGATAAGGCTCAACTCAATTAAACAGCAAAAAGTTGGTCAATTGTTCAAGCCCTGAAACATTTCTTCTCTCATCTTATGATGTAAACAACTTAGGCCAGTCCCGATGACTTGCTGTACCACCCAACCATAAAACAGTGTTCAATTCTAAAAGCAGAAGCTAAGTTCTACTAAATATATCTATTAGAACACAAATACTCTTATCAAACTACTTCCTGTCAGCTTAATCTTTGATATAGTGTATCAACATGATCTTAAAAATTATTTTGTTCAAACTCATAGGATCAATACTGAAGAGTCCCGATTCTATTAATTTCAATGTGATTGTGTTTGCATTTTGTCCATGTGACAAGCATGTTGATAAAATCCAAGCTTGCAAGTGAAAAGGTGTATAAGAGCTTAACTGCTGTCGCTGGGCTGGGCCCTTTCATTTAAGCTTAAACTTTTGGCATCAATGATTCCTAAATATGGAATGGACAAGCCAACAACTGTTTACCGGCTGCTCATTGACTTCCCTTTTCCCCCGACAAGCCTTTAGAGTTGCTTCATGTTGTAACACCAATAATGTAAGAAAGAAACAACAACAGCAACAACATTGTGTTTATTGAAATGAACTCCTGCATAACTTTGCATCATAGAGTCTCACATTTTTACAAGTGATTGCAAGTTGTCAAATTCGAAAGCAAAGCCTTTCTATAATAGGCCATATTTTTTTGGCAAGGAACTGATAGCACCAAATCCCTTTAGTCCTTTCTCAGTTGCATGGAAATAGTAATAACCAGCACTGAGTAGTTTCATGTTTCTGTTAAGTTATATGGGTGTCATAATAACAATCAAGAAGTAGTTTTTCCTACAATTGTTCCAAGGTTTATAAACCAAACCAATTACACATTACCACTTAGAGTTTTCTAGCAAATATTGACAAAATAATGCAAACAGAAAATTTGCCTCTAGGCTCTATCCACAACGACACTGCTATCTTCGGAATTTCCAATTTTTGCTTCATATTTTGTTCATAAAGTATAAAAATTTACAACAATTTTAAAACTCTGCTAACCAAAAAAAAAAAAAAAAAAAATGTAACCACTTTAATTACACTGATTTAATCATACCATTGATCATAAGTTATGTTCAAGACAATTTTCCTATCAAATAATTCAAGACATATCAGAGGGTCCACCTCTGCACAAGCCAGCTTAGGCAGTCAGTGGGGACATCATATAAGCTCAACAAAACAAGTTCATTACTTGATATCTGGATCCTACATTAAAAATACAAATGATATTCTGCTGTGAAATCCCAAGCACTTGTTTTGATAAGGACCTCATATCAATAGGACCATAAACTTCCTTAAAGAGCCATCCTTTACCGTATCAATCGTATCAAAATCAAGCAAAAGTTTAGCTAGCAAACATAACAGGATACTGTTCCATATAAATCAGACCCATTCCAATCACCACACCACCAAGAAAACACATTCTATCCACAGGCAGTAACCAAAAGAAAATAAAACAACAAATGAACAATCATTCCTCCCATAAGTAAACAAAAATGTATTCAAAACCCATCTTGCACACACTCACGACATTCCCCATAAATCAACAAAGAAACAAACTCCCCCCAAACCAAAATCAACAACCTACTCTACTACCTCTATATTCATCTAAACATGTTCCCTTCCAAAACTTCTAGTCATCCAACTCCACACACCAAACTCAAATTTCCACAACATCTAATTTTTTTTTTTAAATTATACCCATTAACCCAGCAATCAAAACAATCCATGAAAATCAACTAAACAACACCAAAATAAAAATAAAAATAAAAACCATTATCAGCACAAAAAAAACAAAAAAAAAAAAAATACAATAGCCAGAAAGCAGAACAAACCTGAGTAAAAGCAAGAATAGCTATAATGCCATCAAAACAAGCCACACCAACGTTCACACCCACCAATACTCCTGGAAAACAAGAACCTTCTTTTAGTCCACACATCTCTCACTCTATATGCGTATATATGTATGCATACGTAGAATTTGTGTTTCTTTTTTTTTTTTTCTGTGTCTAGAAACCCAAAAAAGAAAATGCGTGAGCCAAGTCAAAAGCTAACAAATGTACGGACTAAGAGAGAATCCTTTTAATGCAAGATCTCTGCTTGATTTTGTCTACCCTCGCGCGATTCACTCCTTTACTAGATACAGAGACTGAGACAGTATTTGGGTGACAAATTTTTTTAAAGGGTATTTAGGGAAATTGAAACAGTCTATGTTGTAGTTTTTTCTAATTTTTTAAAAATTAAAAATTATTAAAGAGTTTTTTTTTTTAATTTAACAACACACCCTCAAGAAATCAATTCCAATAAAATTCTATAAATACGACTCAAATAATTACTCATACACATGAGAGATAGCTACTAAAGTTGAGACTTATTAACGTCATTGTTACTCAAATACTAATTATTTGAGCATCACATTATATTTAATATTAACAATCCACACCTTATATTAATCGGATATTGATTTTGATAAAAATAAAAAATAAAAAAATTAGTAATACTTCATAAAAAAATATTTAAAAGAAAAAAATTTATTTTATCCATAAAATTATTTACTTTTAGGTTTTACTAAAACTCAATCATTTTCAATAATTTCACCTACATTGTATATAAAATATTTCAATAATATTTTCAAATCATGTAGCTAATGTTTATAAATAAAAATATTTAAGGTACAAAATGAGATATGTTATATAAAAAAAATATTTAAAAGTTCTCTAACAATAATAATAATTTTATTTATGTTTAAAAACGAATAAATGAATTATTTTTTATTTGAAGTAAAATTAAATTTATTTTTTTCAAAAATTGCAATAACTAATAACAGTGGAAAGAAGGGATATCATCTTTATTCGTTTGATCGATACAAGGCACACGCGTGGCACTTCGAGGTTGAGAGTTGTAGAGAGAGATCATGGAGAATTGGAGATTCCGTGGTGCCTTTTTGACCTAGTGTTTTGACTTGTAATAGGCCGCCCCTAAATATTATTTATTTACAATATACGGACATTTCTTTAGTGTTTGGAGTGTGATTTTTTGTAATTATTTATTCTATATTTCTGCCACATGATTACAATTTAGGATATACTTAAGAAAGAATTGCGAATAATCTTGACTTTTTGAATAGAATAATCGGTTTACACAATTATATGTACCATATTAAGAGTTTTTTTTTTTTTCCTCCAGAGTACTCTGTTAAGTGTTAAGAGTTATATTTTGCCTAGATTGATAAAGACCTTCCAGCTATATTGGTTCGATATATTTGAATGGAGCGTATTATAATTTAGTTATTTAGTTTAAACTCCGTTCAAGTAGATCAACTATTTTATTTTTATTATAATTGATCTTTCTATCATTAATGGATCTTCATTAGATTTAACCGACTAAAAAATAAAATTGTCTTTTGATATTATATTTTATTTTTTTTAAAAATAGATTTTAAAAACTTTAAAATAAATTAAACAAAAAATTTTTTAATCAAATATCTACTGTCCATTTTAAGATGAATAGTAAAAATTAATTTATAAAAAAATTAAGAAATTAAATTTTTACAAAATTAAATAAAAATAATAATTAAATAATTAAATAAAATTTTTAATCATATCGTAATATGAATTGTGATGATTAATTTGAAAAATAAAAATAAAAGTTCTCTCTCTCTCTCTCTCTCTCAGGCTTCTCTCTTTTCTTCGTCATCATCGTCCCTGTCTCTATCATCCATTTCTTCTCTTCTTCTTTTTCTCTTCTTTTTCTTCTTTTTCTTGATTCGAATTGAACCCAAAAATCTAGGTTCAATTTTATTCGAACCCTTTAAATCGAACCCGATTTGGGATTCAAACGAACCCACCCAAAAATCGAACCTTGATTTCTGGATTTAATTTGTATGTATGAATCTGGGTTCGATTTCTGGGCGGGTTCATTCAAACCCAAGAATCGAACTTAAATTAGGTTGGGTTTGAAGATTGGTTGATGATGGGTTGAGGTTGAAGATGATTTTAAGTTGATTTTTTTTTTCCTAGTTATTAAAAAAGATCCGATGATTTAAGATGATGGGTTCTTAATGAAACAAGCTTGATGAAATTTTTTTTTAAAGATTTTTGTTTGTTATTTGTTGATTGATGATGATGATTTTATTTGGTATTTATTCATGAAGAATGAAAAACAACATTCATTGAAGAATGAAGAACAACATTCATTAATTTTTTAAAATTAATTATTTAAATGTTTTAATTAATTTTTTTATTTTTCTAATTAATCTCGAATGTATTGTAGTCTTTTCGTTACTTTTATACTGTTCACTATCAGATTTAACGAAAAATTACTAACGATGGGGGCGGGAGGGGGGTTCAATTATAATAAAAACAAAACAGTTACTCTGCTCAAATTTGAATTTGAACTAAGTCGCTAAATTATCATTTGCTCTATTTTACAGGCTAATTGTATTTATTAGATTAAAATACACTAGTCTGAGCAAATTAATGTCTTAAATTAAAAGAATATCAGACATTAACTTTCTTAAACTAGTGAAATTACTTTTTATAGAAAATGAGGAGTATTTGTGAAAAGTTTTTATGAACTTTTCTTATAACTATGTTGTAATTGCATTTGCCACCACTTAACGTAGATTAGTGATAGAGAGCACTTATTCAATCTAGTAATGTTTTAGTAAATGATATCTAAAAAAATTGTGTTTTACCACAAATAGGAAGAAATATTCTCTAATAAGAGGATATTGGGCAATGGAAAAATAATTAAAAGAAATTTTGTGTTTCACCATGAAGAGTAAGCAAAATGCTCTAATAAGCAGAGGAAATTAGGTAATGGAAAAATGACTAAAGTCAAAGAAGCAAAAGGAATACACAATAAGATGAGGGGAAACATAACAAAACAAAAGCATAGACGAAAATTCCATCATGTGGCCTAAGGCTAGGGCTAACTTGTGAATTGTTCTTATGGCTATAAAGGTCCAAACAACAAACTCATTTTGCTTGACACTAAGGATGGGCAAAGAATCTGGGATCGAACCAACGCGAAAATGTCTGTTTCTAATTTAACTTCGGGTGAAGTCAATTTTAAATATTAAAACCAATTCTTTTCTATTCTGAGTTGGTTTTGAGTTAAGAAAATCGACCCAACCCAAAAACCGACTTTAAAAAAATAATAAATAAATTCGAAGTATAAAAGCTTAAAAAACCCCAAACACACACATACCGTACCACGATTCCACCATAACCAATTCACACATCAATACATCACAAATCCCTAGTCGTCTCTAACCAACTCTCCTCACTGTCGTCTCCAATCTCCTTTCCCCAACTTCCATTGATTGGTCCTCCTCCACGAGCACTACATCTACTATCCAAGCCTCCTCCACTTGGGTGCTATCTCACTGTTACTACCTCTCTCATCATGCAAGTTGTCTCTCTTCATAAAAGTTGCTATTTTGGTTTATTTTGTTTTGTGTAATTTGTTTTGTTGTAGTCTTGTAGATCAACTGTAAACAATCTAATTGGATTTTAATTGAAATTATGTGGGTTTTGGTGTTTGTTTAATTTTGTTAACTTCTCTTTGAAGATTTGTGTGATTTTAAGTTGATTTGATTTATTTATGTTGAATTATGCTTTCAATATTATTTAATATATGAAAATTTATGGTTTTAGTTGATGATGATTGGAAAACTTATATAAACAAATTGAATTGAACTGACCTTATTGTAATCGGTTTATATCAATTTTGCTCATCAGATCGGGTTGAGTCAGTTTTCAAAATGAAATATCGAAGATATTCAATTTTGGTCAAAATTGACCCATGCAAATCGATGCTCACCCCTACTTGAAACATAATTATTAAAAAGATCAGAAGTTTTAGGTCATGTTTGTTACTCAGGTTTGGATTGGATTTGGACTATTTTTTATCCAATCTTATGTTTGGTCCCACCAAGTAACTCTTCACTAATTTACCTTATATCTCATTTTATCCTGTTAGGCTAGAAAAATACAAACCCATTGAACAGCATGAGTTAAAATAATAATAATAATAATACTCTCAACTTCTCTTCACTAATTTATCCACCCTCCCTCTCATTTCCATCTTTCGTCCATCAAGTATGCTTCTCTTTCTTCTAGAACACATCCAATTTAAGGTGATTGAATCTCTTCACTAATTTGGATTTTCTGCTCTACCATTGAAGTTAATAATCCTAGTGTTCTATTTTATTTTCCAATTACTACTTTTAATTGAATATTGAATGAATAAAGTTTTTTTTTTTTTTATTCGATTTATGGGTTTGCTTTTTAAGTTTGTTTATATAAGATTTTTGGGATGTGGTAGGTCATTGATTGATTGGTACTCTTCTATAAGCTATTGCCATTTTTTTTTTTTGTGTACATAAAAGAATTTATATGGTTTTTCAGTTAATGGCGTAAGCAGTGTGGGTTTTTTTGTTGAACTTCTCTAGAGAAATCGATGAAATGAACATATACATATGCTACTCATTCTCGTCTTCTTCTCGAAACCCATCCTCTTCATTGCGGTTTCTACATCACTCTTCAACAGCTCTGAAACCTCTTCTCTCTGCAGTGACCCATCAACAGTACAAGTATCTACTAAATATTTTTTTATGGGTATATGTTTTTTTTATTTTTCTTAAACTCATTTTCTATTATCTAAAAAAAAATGTTTAAAACTAGCCATTCTAGCCTAATTTAAGTTGTTTGGAGTGTATTTTTCAAATGGGGTGCGCCTAAATTGTGTCAAAATAGCTTTATCCATCTCTCACTTTTGTAAAATATTCAATCTTGAACTTGCTTCTCTTTGTCAAAGTCATTTTTTCTTTCTTTTTTGTGCGTATATAGTTTTGTGCTTGTTGAATATTAATGTATATCTCAAAGTTTGATTGAAAATTTTTAAGCTAACTATTTCGTGGTCAACTAATAGTTAGTGTATCAAGATATTTGTTAGGGCTCGTTTGCGATGACTTTTATTTTAGTTTTTGACAGTAGAAGAAGAGAAGCAGAAGTCTGAGTTTTTCAGTAACTATTTGGATGATGTATTTTAAAAGAGTTTTTATCTTTAGAAGAGCTTTTGAAACTGTTTAGATGGAACATTTTAAAAACTTTTCAACACATACTATGACTTTTATACCCTTTATAAGACAACTTAAACATATTTGGTTTTAATATTTTAAATCTCTTCTAAATTGATTATTATTATTTTTACTTGAAAAAATAGGTAAGTGTTTTTTACTTAAATAAATATATTTTATTAATTTATTTAATTTAAAATAATTTTATTTATTTATTCAATAAAATATAGTTCATAAGAGATGTTGAGACAGTTTTTCTAATTTATTTTCTTAAAAAAATCCAATTAAATAAAATAAATATAACAATTCAAATAAAACTATAAATACATATATTTAGGATTCAAAAAAAAAAAAAAAAATACATGTATTTCTTGATATGAATAATATGATTGTCTACCCCTTTCGTCTTTATCTCTATCATCTCTCCCTCTTTCTCTCTGTTTGTAACAGTTAAAAACAACAAAACCCAAAAATTTAAAAATAGAAAAAGCAATCAAACGCCATCTTCTACCTTTTCTCTCACCTAAAATATCAAAAACCATCTCCTCATTCTTTTGTTATTTTTTCACTTCTCTGAGACCCAAATCATCAAAAACCATCTTTCCACTTCTCTCACCCAATTCATCAAACACCCTTCAAATAAAAAATATAAACTCCACAGTTGTTTATCCAATTACTTACTCCATTTCTTCACAATCAAAGCCAAACTCAATTGTTACTCTGATTTTGACTTTGCTCATATCTACTTTGATGGATGCTTCTTCCATTACATCAAACAATCAACAAATCAGATTCGATCTAAGAAGTAGAGATGGCGACAGTGTAGGTATGATGTAGAGACAGCCACCATAAGTTAGTGTAGAAGGAAAAGGTTGAAGATTGGTTCTTTGAAATCATATTAATAGTAGAATTTTTTCAAGGAAGTTTGGTTAGGATTGCTCTGTAAATGTGTTCTAGCTAATGAGGATATTTGTGGAATTATTATTTTGTTGTTCCTTGTAATAAGGGTAGAATTGTCAATATGAAAGTTTCATTTAATGAAATTTTAGCTTCATGTGTTTTTAAGAAGCTCTTCCAACTAAAGCATTTTGGTCTGGCTTCCGATAAAAGAGCTTCCTGAACTTTAGAAGCTCTTTTTAAAATTATCCAAACAACTCCAAAAGCTACTTTTAGATTCAAGAAGAGCTTTTAAGTCTTCAAAAAGTTATGTCAAACGGGCACTTAATGTAGCATCAATGCTTTTGTCAATGTGCTCACTATATGATTGAACTTTATAGTTAGTAAGTTTTTGCTATAGATATTTATATTAAAGCAAATTTTTCATCTTGATAGAATTTTGAGGATGTTGGTAATCTTAGTGTTGATATTGTGAGACATATTTTTGTTAATGAGGGTAAGAAGATGATTGTAATGATTTTGCTCATCAATATTTATTTGTGTGTGTTGCACATACTTGTGTTCTAGTTTTTGAAAAGGGAAGAGTTGGAAGAAAGATTATAGTGTGATATAAGACATGAGATATACTAGTGGGCTTAGTTGGAATCATTAAAGAAAGTGCATTGAAGTTGATGGTAATAAAAGATGGAATTTATGTGTACAAGTGGTTTAGGTTTAAAAAAAAAAATTAATTTTTTGACATAATTTAACATTATAATAATAATTTATTTATTCTTTTTTCAACACCATAACTAGGCCACAAGATTGAGAGATAAACTTTTTTCCATTATATAAAAGGTTGAAATACATTTTCAAAAAAGACCATGCTATTGAAAAAAATAACATATACTCTAAAAAACCTAGCTACGGATGAGAAGGTGGATGACAACTATGAAAATGAAGTTGAGATGCTTGGAAACTTTTCTCCTATATTAGTAACCAAAGCAATTCTAGCCAACCAATGAATCAACCTTTATCTCAATCCTTGAGCAAGAAAAGGTCTAAATCTAGAGATCCAATAGTTTGAAGTATAGATAGATTTACAAATGTACTAAAGAAAGCTATTGACAAAACAAATGACTCATTGGACAAGTTTTGTCAATTATTAGCAAACAACAAAGTGAATGAAAATCAAATTTTAGCCATTGATTTGCAAAAAATACAACTTCCTCTCTTAGATCAAATAAATGTTATGCATAAATTTATGGAGAAACTAGAAATTGTAGAGATTTTTAAGGCACAGCTTAATGAGGAGTAAAACTTGTAGTTCGTAGCAACACTTCTTAGTGGTGCATTTGATGGATTATGATATATTATGATAGTAAATAAGCATAGAAACTAACTTTTTGTTCTCAATATGTGCAACTTATAACTATTGGGCTTAGGACTTTTTTACTATATGTACATAATGGTTATTGGTATTTACAACTACATTAGTATAAATAGCAGGTATCCATTGACATGTTCTTTTGTATATAGGTAACAATACATGATTGCATCAACTATATATATATATATATATATACGCACACACACATATATGTATAACTAAGTTTGTAATATGGTACACTACTATACTCAATGGAGATATGTAACTCTTGTAATGTTATATGATTATTAGTTCTAGTAGTATATTTCGGAGTCTAAACAATATTTAGTGTTATTATGATGTTTTTGTCTTTGTTATTAAATATTTATAAGTTTGTTATGTTTCTAATTACATTTTCCTTTGTCAATAATATGTCATCAATCTCAATAGCTCAATGCAAATTACTTTTATATCAAGATTTTTTTTTCTAAAACCTTTTGTGGAATTAAATGCATGAATCAATTTTATTTTATTGAGATAAATTTAATTTTATATTTAATAATAATTTAAGCATAATTAAAATATTATTTCAGTTATTAACAAACATGGAATTACATTATTTTGTCTAATCTCATAACTTACCATACACAGGTACACATTATTTTTAATCTTATCCTACATTACATCAAACATAAGATAATATTTAATCTAATCTCTTCAATCCAATCCAATCTTATCTCATGTACCAAACAAGATTTAAAGATAAAAAACTATAGGGGCTCCAATGTTGAATCTCTTATCACATATTCATTTATTGAAATTATGAGTTTAAATTTAATCTCTTTCTTTAAATTTTATGTTTGTATTTGAAAAAAAATTGTATACCTACAAAAATGCTATTTTTGTATTCTAATTATGGGAAATTCTAAAAATTCCTTATGATTTTAGGATATATCACTTATTGTCATTGTTTCCACATGGGCCAAAAACCTCCCCTAATATTTTCTAAAGTACCAAAACATTCCTCAATTACGTGTTTGTCATTCTTTGTTCATTTAGTCAAACGTGCTTTTCATACTTTTAATTTAAATATTTAAAATGAAAAAATTTAATAAAATGATGGAAAAAAAATAGTAAATGTAATCAGATCTCCATTGTCGATGGAGACACAACTAAATTCCCATCTCCAACTTAATGGAGGTGAAGATTAAACTAAATTTTCATCTCCAACTTAGTGGAGATGAAGATTGAGAGTTTAAAGTCAATTTCTAAACCATAAACTAGAGAGGGAGTGAATAAATTGTAATATATTTTATGGATTTAAAATTTATATGTAGCAAAAATAAAATTAAAAAAAAAAAAAAAGCAAGCGAAGAAGAAATATGAACACATGATTTTTATATGGCAAACCCTAAAAAGTGAAAACAATGTGACTAAATGTTTGATGAAAACCAAGGAAGCAAGCAAGTCATTCATCAGAGGTGTCCTAATGATCTTTTAAGTATCAATAGTGGGCTGATGACAAAGGCCAAAACTAAAAGGATGAAAGAATTGCTAAATGGGTTGGTTCAAGAGATTTAGGTTAAAAGTTTTGCATAACACAACTTGGACAAATTAAAGGAGGAACCACATGAATTGGACAGCTTGAAGGAGTCATGAATACTTTATAACATCATTCAAGTCCAAGGGCATCGAGCTTGAAGACATTCAAACTGGATTTGAGCCTCAATTGTGCTATGGGCCGAAAATATATATTAGTTTATCTAGTTTTATTTTAAATTTCAGATTATGTTATTTTTTAGACTAAAAATATTTTATTAATTAAAGCTCATAAGTGTGTTTAGTTAAGCCCAACTGTTGGAGGCTAGGGTTTTATATTAAGGTTAAGTAGTCTCCTTTCTTCAGTTTATGTTATCTCTTATAAAAAGCTTGTAACCCTAAGCAAACATAATTAAGTAACCGATTATGTTTAATTGAAAGATAAAATTTTCTCTTTTATTCTTTTGAAGAACTTTGTGTTCTTCAAGTTAATTTTTGTGTAATCATCCTAACTTTTCTCCTACCTTCTCCACTCATTCTTAGGAGTGTTGTCAATATTCTTCTTATATAACTTTGGTTCTTGGTTGTTTTATTTCATATAACCTGTTTTAACTTTCATAGGGTTGTGAACTGAATTGACTGTGAGTGTCATATTGGTATATAGGGTTTGCATCAATGTCTCTCTAATCACTTTCGGACGAAACTCCATAAGTAAAAGATAAGTTACAAATAACGTTCATAACAACCCTCTTGCCCAACTATCTAACCTTACCTAACTATTAATAGCCTAACCTTATAATTCATAAACTTGGATGACTAACCTCTTGAATTCACCTCTTTAACTTCCACAAGTGACACAAGCTTTTCTCGCTCCTTTGCCCCAAGAAAACAAGATGGTAAGATGATCGAATCAAAGATCCTAAGCACAGACATGACAATGTATAGGCATAAATAAATTGCATGCTTGATTAAAACACATGAGAATCCATATGATTAACGCTCACAAGCAAGTAATCAAGATTCAAAGAGTAATTAATCTCTCAAAACTCTTAAAAAATGGCAAGAATTTTCAATAAAATTCTAGTATAAAATAATATTAAAGAGACAACTATTATAAAAATAGAAAGTTAGGCTCCCTTGGGCACTTACCCAGATAGGTACCCCAAGGGTTTCATTTCACCAGAAAAGTGCACTTTCCAATACACCAACCTATGCAAGTGCCCAAGGAAGTGCCAAACCTCCAGAGCGGCTGTTTCATCTTTTCCAACTCCCATTTCATGCTCTCATTTCTATGCCCTTTAAATACATTCATCTTCACCATTTTGAGGGAGTTTTTGAGGGACAGATGATGGAGCCCTAGTGTTCCTCCTCCAACCTTAATTCTCATCCATCCTCTACCTTCATTTACCCTCTAAACCACCACCATCACACATCTTCTATCATTTTTTGGAATGAAGATGTCGCATGAGAGGAAAAGAGAAGGAAAATGCTCGAGCTGGAGAGAATAGAGCTCCAAAGATTCAATCGTGGGTTGTAACTTCTCTTTTGTAATTGTTTTCATTTCCATCTTTGTGTAAATATTACATGTATATACGTATGTTGTCTTTGGGATGATGGTGGATGTTGATAAATGAAATATATTTGGTTATTATTGCGTGGAGATTATTTACTTGTGTTGAGTAGGTACCTAGCACTTAATGTTTGGTCATCATATATATGATTTGAGGTTGCATGTTGAAACCAAGAAGAGTTGTGCATAATATCCTCAATAAAATGTCTACCCTAGATTTATGAGAGGAAAATGGATCATCCGTGTGATAGCTAGGTCAACCATGAGTTACTCGAGTGAAAGCCGAGTATACTCATCAATATAAACCAATTCAACTTAGGTAGTAGATCATCTTGAACTTAATGAGCTCTTATTTATTTGATAGTCATCGGAAGATAGGTGTCGTTAGATGAAAGTATATTCAATGCATTATCAGAAAAGATGTATTGAAATGATTAGTGATAAACTAGCAACAACACAACCAATATATCTTCAATACTATGATGATTAATATCTATAATTAAAAGGAAACTAGAACCTCAGCACTTTTTACTTATTTATATTTGTTTATTTTAATATTGGACTAGTTTGGTAATTGATTCTCACATTCTTGTAGAAGCGATCCCGCTACCACTATACAACATCTATACGATTCATACGCTTGCGAGGTTTATTATTTAAAATTGGTACTAAAAGTAACCAAGAATAGGAGAGAATCTTAATTTGTCTAACGCTGCTCTTTTTTTTTCCAAAGAAACTATTTTATTGGCTATAGAATAAAAAGCAATAATTTCGTAATTTTGTATTAAATTAAAAATTTTAAAAATATAAATAAATAAAAACTTACATTTGAAAACATATATATATATACACATTAAATCTCTCTCTCTGTGTATATATATATACACATACACACACACACACACACATATATATATAGAGGCAAGATCGAATGATACAAATTTTAATACAATTTTTTAGCCATTGGACTGAAAAGTATAGAATGATATAGATTAGTTGTTAAGTTTTAATTGGTATATTTCACCTTATTTTATCTCTACCTTTATTAATTTAATCATCGTTTAATCTTTTCTCTCTATTTAGTTAATCAAATGATACAAACAATATATGGATTTAAAATTTTCAATATAAACTTTCAAATAAAATCCATATTGCATATGTTTAAACAAACATATTGATCGGAATATCCCAAAATCAAAAAATCAATTAAAAAAATAAATAAATAGAGGAAAGAAAAATAGGAAAGAACATCAATGAAGAGAGAAAAATTAGTGCACATGTAATTATTTGGTACAACACAACTCTCCAACAACTCTCTTTTTCTCATAAAAAATTAAATTTGCACCATTAATTTCTTTTTAATCAAATGGTTGAAAAATTGTGTTAAAATTTGTGTTTCCTAATTCTGCCCTATATATATAGGTTAGTTTGGCCAATTTAATTTTTGGTCCAAATTTTACAAATTGCAGCATGTGACTACTTGTTTTATATATATATATATATATATATATATGTGTGTGTGTGTGTGTGTGTGTGTGTGTATGTGTGCGCGCGCGCGTGTGTGTCTAAAATATAGGGTAGTCTGGCCAATTTAACTTTTGGTCAAATTTTACAAATTTCAGCATGTGATTACTTGTAATAGGTGAGTGGATTTTTTTTTTTTTTTTTGACATTACAAGTACATATTACAACTATCAAGATTACATTAATAAAACTCTATGGTATGATTCGGAACTCAACACTTATTTATACTCTACTCCCTAAGAATAAAAAAAGAGGAACCTATCTTAAGTGAGAAAACTGTCCTTCGTCTAAGAGGATTTATGTGTAATTTATCTACACACAAATGGATTAAGTGGTAATTGTCCACATTTTTGGTGCACATGTACTCGAACCCTACATTTCCGGTGAGAGGGCAAGATGGGCATGACCAACTCGGCAAGCCAGTTCTGAGTGAAAGGAAACTTACTTTGTCATATTTACAAGAAAAGAGAGAGAGAGAGAGAGAGAGAGAGAGAGAGAGAGAGAGAGAGATTGCTTTTCAGCACCATGTTTCTTCTACACTAAACCAGTTATTATTTCATATAATTTTTATATTTTTCAAACCATTAGATTTCAGTCCAATTACAACAAACAATGTGACCTAACCTCAAGAAGAAATAACTTAAGGAAAGATTATCTTAGACAACTAATTATTAGCTTCAAAGAATCTGGCATGGGCTTAGCAAAATAATTTTATGGCAACAAAAGTGCAAAAGTTCTATGAGGGTAAGATTCACATAATATAGTAAGTTAATTAAAGAATTCCAATAATTCCATATTGGAAATTCATGTATGGAAGTAATGAATTGAATTAAGATGGTCAATATAGTAACATCATTTAACCTCATGACGAAAATTTCCAAATTAAGATAAGCCAGCCCCATTTAATTACAACACACAAATCAGTCGCCCTTGCAAAAAAGAAAAATCATGGGTCGCAAGAAGATTGAGATGACACTGTTGAAAGACACAGGGGCAAGGCAAGTGACTTTTTCAAAGCGAAGAAATGGCCTGTTCAAGAAGGCCAATGAGCTTGCAACCCTATGTGCGGCTGAGGTGGCCATTGTTGTGTTCTCTCCAGGAGGCAAGCCTTTCTCGTTTGGCCATCCAAATGTTGATTCTGTGGTGCAACGTTTTCTAAATCAGGAGACATTACAGCAAGTCAATGATCCTAAGGAGAGTGAAGTGCAAAAGCTCAATGGAGAACACACTGACCTCCTTAAACAACTAGACATTGAGAAGGAACGAGGACAGGAGCTTGACAAGGCTCTCAAAGCCGATCAAGCTATATGCAGATACAATAATCTAAAGAATGATAAGGCTGACCAAGATGAGCTTTCCGTCATGAAGGCAGCCTTCCAAAAGCTGCTTGCGAAGGTCAAAGGCTGTGCTACCGAGATGGAGGCTTCCTCGTCCTTGCTTCTGCTTAATGAGGATGAATCCGACAAGTAGGGTTCTCTTAATATCTGGTATTATGAACATACACACCATCTCTCTCTTTAACATGAGCTTTTGTATGAATAAACATGGATGGATTGTACTTTGAATAAATATGGAGTTATCTTCGAATATTAGTTCTTGACTTCTTTTTTCTTGTTTCTTGTTCTCAAATTTGTTCTTTTTGTGTGTTGAATTTTATGAATCAAATTACCTTAAAGCATGGCTTGATGTAGAAATGCTTGTTGTAAATTCTTGCTTTCACATTTTAATTTGAGAAATCACAGACACAACTCTTGTAAAATATTCTTATTTACACAATTGTTTTTTAATTGTTAATTACATAGTGCATTCGCCTAACGATGTTATGCCTTAAACCAATAAAAAAAAAAGGAAAAATATAAAGTTCTTCACGTGTGCTTGTATTCACATGTACACGTGTTTATATTTACACGTTTACACGTGTGTTTGTACATACATATCTACCTGTAAACATAACATATTCTATATAAATTACTAATTAAATCACGTCACATTTATTATGAATGCAACATGCCTAATCAAAAAGAAAAAAAAAAAAATGTCTTTCTTTTTTATTAGGCAAATTGCATTCATAGTAAATATGACACAATTTAATTAGTAATCTATGCAGAATCTATATGTCTACAGATATATATGGATTTATAAACACACGTGTAAACATACAAGTACAAACACGTGTGACGAACTTTTTTATTTTTCATTTTTTCTTTTTATATTGATTTAAAGCATAAAGTACTATATGAAATAAATAAATCAATTTGTTGATTAAAGCTCTCCGACGTTGGAATTTATACATAGTTGCAAAGGATGAATTATTGAGGCTTCCTCTTCCTTGCTTCTCCTCAAGGAGCCTAATAACGAATCCGATAACTTGGATTCCCTTAATATCTAGTCTTATATATGAACATGTACACCATATGAGCTTATGTATGAATAAACATGGATGGATTGTCCTTGAACAAATAAATGTATATATATATATATATGGAATTATCTTTGAATATTTTTGACTTCTTTTTTCTTGTTTCTTGCTCTCAAATTTGTTCTATTTGTGCATGTGTATTGAATAGTATTAATCAAATTAATTTAAAGCATGACTTGATGCAGAAATGCATGTAAACTTGCTTTCACATTTTAATTAGGGAAATCACAAACACAACCTTCGTAAAATCTCATTTACACAATTGTTAGTTACACAGTCATTGGCATAACATGTAAACAACAAAGTTTTTTTTTTTTTTTTTTTTTTAATATTAGGCAAATTGCATTCAAATTTTTTTCTATCAGGCAAATTACATTCTTAGTGAATGTATCATAATATAATAGGTAATCTATGTAAAATTTGTTGTGTTTACAAGTAGACATGTATACACCAGCACACACATAAACATGTGAGAACAAACACGCAAACATGTGAGTACAACACGCGTGAAGATTTTTTTTTTTTGCTCTTTTTAATTGGTTTAAGGTATAACATTAGTACTGTATCAAATAAATAGATCAGTTTGTTGATCGAAGCTCTCCGAAGTTGGAATTTATATATAGTTGCAAAAGATGAATAACTGAGGAAATAATTCCACTAGAATTACTGTTTCGATGGCAAATGCAGTATACATGGATGCGACTAGTATATTTTAGTCAACTTAATAGTCACACATATTTGTTGTACATAAAACTGTTATGAGAGTGCAAGCACGAGCTTAATTAAGTGTTGGGTTTATTTATTATCACATGATTAATGTTAAAGAAATTATCATTGATTTGATAACGTGTCAAAGATTCGAAGGATTTAGATTATAGCCTATAGGGTTAGTTGTTTCGTGAGATTCTTAGAATTAATTTTGATGTTAAATAGATGTCGCCAACATCAAGTACAGTTTTAAGATATATTAGTGGATATATGTACTTATCTATGTTGTAAATAGAAATAAACGATGTAAGAATCATTAGATTTCCCTTTTTCCAATTATATTAACATGCTTCTTAAAAAGAGTAGCACCAAACTCAAAGAGTATGCACTTCTAGAAAAAAACTAAGCACAATTTAAACATATTTCTATGAAAAGATTGGTAAGTTAACCATATATATTTCTGTAAAAATTTTAAAAATAACAATAGTTTTTAGGAAAAAAAAAATCGTGAAATCAGAGAGGTGCGTCTCCTCCCTGGCATGCCTGTGGCTCCATCACTAGATGAATTGTATATATGGAAAGTCGAATGTCAATCCATACATGGTAATGACAGCTAGCGTGAAGAGCAGAAGCACGGACATAAGCATATTGAAGAATAGGAATCATTAACTCATGAAAGATACGGCTCTTAATAAATTTTACATGCCTAAATAAGCAAATAAGGTCCTTTAACCATTATTGGTGATATGTGTGGTCTTGTACTTTTTTACCATTTTAGTAAAAAAATCCAGTTGGATATGTTCCGTTGTTGCAATAATGAATGTCAATAAATTAGTATGTTCATCAATAGTATTAAAAAAATATTCGCTATCAAGTATTTGTTTATATTAAGTTTTTAATGAGAGGAGTTTAAATTTGAGTTATGTATAAGAGAAAAAAAGTCTAACAATCTTAACTATCCACCATTTTTTATGTTGATATATCATTAGATTATTAGAAGTAAGAAAAAAAAAAAAAAAGACAGAAAATCCTTGCTTAAATAATATTTTATTTATGTTACACAATCTAAAATATTTTAGTAATATTACTAAACATTTCATTTTTTATATCTTATTTGAATGTTTTACTTAATTTTCATATATTAATTTGTTTTACCAACACGATTTGCTATTTTTAACAAACCCTTTATAACACTGAAGAATAATTTGTTTTACTTAATTTTCATATATTAATTTGTTTGGTTATTATAATTCCATAAATACATCAAATAGTTTCTCTAACCAAATATTTAATATTCGAATATATCAAAAATTACAAAAATACTATTTTGTCCTTATTATTTTTTACATCTTGTTCCTGAGAAACCAAAAAGGTCTACAGTAAAATCCTCCTCTGGACTTAGAACAACTGTTAAATGACTACAGAAAAGGGTTTTTTTATTGAACTCTACTTCCTTTATAAGTAGGGAGAGAGGGACCCCACATCCAATGGGGAACCTAACCTCTTATTGGAAGAACTATATGTAATTAGCCTATAGGATAGCATGATGTAAATTGTCCATTGATAGAGAAGGCACTTGAACCCACGTTGCACTTTGGGAGAACGGTGGAGTAGGTGTTATTATGGCCAACACACCACAACCTTGTGAGTAGCTAGAGAAAAATGTTTTTTTTTTTTTTCTTGCAAATAACTAATCTAACAATTGTTAGCTTTCTATTAGCAAGTTAAGGGTTAATTGTGCTTTTACAATACCTCCCTTGAATAACCACTCTCTCCTTTCTCTATTTTCCCTTCTTTTATCCTCTTTTTGTCTCTGCCTTGCCTTCTCAATTATCTTTCGCTCTCTCTCTTCTCTCCTCTGTCTGTCTTTCTCTACTTTTCCTCCATGCTTGCTAACAAGCTAGACCTATGCTCTTACACATGGAGTGACAAAATGTGGCCAATGGTGCTCATTGGAACATCAACTACAAAGAGCTTTCTTTTATTATTATTTTATTTCTTTTACTATTTAAGTTCCATTTGTTAAACAAATGGTATTGGTTATGTGTTGATGTGGGTGGGTTTTGTGTTGATGTAAGTTGACTTTATTTTGATATTAACTGGTAAGGTTACAAGTAAGATGAACATGGTAATTTTAACAGAGAAAGAGATGGAAATAGATGGAGATAGAAAATTGCTTTCTTTAAAATAGAAGGAAAATATTGATTTTTTTTTTCAGTTATTATTATTATTATTATTATGGGAGAGAGAGATTAAATTCAAAGAAAATTACTTACATCTTATATTTCAGAACAAGGGTGAAATTAAAACTCTAGACCTAATAGGATCAAGAAAAGTGTTTAACCACTCATACTGAGAGATGGTATGTAAAACAACATGTTTTGATGAGTGATGAGATAAGGGATTGAACCGTGGTGGATAGAATGAAAGAAAGCAACCCCAACCATCTGCATTTCTATGTTTGTATTCAGTTATGAATTTGTAATAGATATTATATAATCCTATTAGTATTTCTCTTTTATATTTTTTTAATTGTAGAACATTATCATTCCAAGGGCAAAATAGTCTTTTCAAGATCAATCTAATGGCATTCTAATGATGTTAATATTCAAGGGAGGTTTTTAGGAAAAACACATCTTTTGTAATCATCCAACAATAATTGAAAGTTTAGGGGAGGTTTTTACATCTAATCCAAATCTGTATGCTCATATAAAACATCCTTTATCACAACTTTACCTTTACATTATTATTATTTTAAAATATGAAAAGATACAAAATGATTTAAAAAAATTAAAATTTTGAAAAAAAAACAAATAAAAAATTATTTTAGAAACCCAAAATCTATATACAATGATAAATATGAATAAAAGAAGCTAATTATAAATAAAAACTAAATCTTGCTTCATAAAAAAATGAAAGAAAATGGTGAAGGTTGTATCTCTATTATTTGTGGAGGTCCATAAAAATGCCTCAACCTGTCTACCCCGTAATGGAGGAAACAAGTGGTCTTTTCCACTGCTTAGAGAGGAGATCGCTTAATATCAAACTAGGTGATGGAGGAAACTAAAGATAGAAATGCCCTCCATTGATCTCCTTTTGTAGTGGAGGAAAATGAGTGGTCTATTTCACTAAGAGATCAATTAATCTCCTCCCTAGGCAATGGAGGAAACAAGTAATGGCCTAGGGACAGAGTTGACCTCGACTTGTATAGCCTCCATGGTATAGGTACCGAGTGATATACTCCACTACGTAGGAATGAGTTTAACTTAATCTCCGTGTCTATAGGGGAGACTACATAATGGACACCATCTCCACCGATTATGGAGGTGGCCTTCATTGTTGTCTCTCCTATTTATTTATTATTATTATTTTTTTAAATTTTTAAATATTCTATTATGTATCTAGTCCAACTACAATTCGACCTATGCATCAAACAAAATTGATTTGATTCACATTTTGTTAAAAATTATATTTGAAGCGAGGCACATGTCAAGAGCTTTATTTTAAGATGAAAATACCTCGAATGTTGTTATTTTTTTGTCACTACAAGAAATTCATAATACGGCAACATGCAGAATGCGTTGCTAAAACCTTTAGCAACGCACACCCTTATGTACCGGAAGACCATGTAGCCAAAAAGTGTACCCCTTTAGCAACGTTAACCTGATGTTGTTTTATACTATCAACAACATTAACTTGTGCGTTGCCATAGATGTTATAGCAACATGCACTGGACGTTGCAATATGGACTACAGCAACGCATAGTAGCTTGTAGTCGTATATCTATAACAACTTTAGTTGTATGTTGCTGTAGAGGTATAACGCAACATACAAAATATGTTGCAGAATTAATAATTTTTTTTTCCTGGGTTGAAATTAAATGCTTGAGCTGTTGTATATATTTTTTCAAATGGCTTAATATGGTGCTGCTTATATATCAAAATGGTGCTGCATATATATATATATATATATAAATCATATTGATTACAACAATATTAATTTCAATTTGTAAAGAAATTAATGTATTCATTAATTTTATAATTTGTCATGATTAACAATACATATAATTCCATAAAATTAGTTACATAACAAAGACTACACAAAATTCCATCATTGTATGTGATATACATACTTATATGCATATAATTGTAAGTACACATATACGTACATATATCACATAATCACAAAAAATGTGGTCATGAACCAAAAATCCCAACAATTTCTAAGCCACCAAAAAATTAAGTTTTTTCTTTTTTCCCTACAACCATATACATTGCTAGAAACCACATCACAATCTTGTAAACCCAAAAAACATCCAATGCAACAATTTGATTTATCTTTCAAAATACTACCATTTACCTTCTTTTACAACAACTTGATGTAATCCTTTAGCCATGCAACAGTTGTTCCCATAGCTTCATTGAGAATTTCATACTCATCTGTCGGCCTACACACTTTTATATCTTCTTCTACAACATCAATCCAAACTTTCCAGTAACTCCTTCCAAGTGGTATGTGGTGCACTAGGGCCTTAGGATCCGTTGATGAAATTCTTCCTTCCGCAACAACTTGATCTTCTACATTATTTTCTGGATAGCAATGTAGTAATTAACATCGGGCATTTTCAAGTTGTGCATTGCCTTGTGTTACATGAGCACTCCCTTGTGTTACATGAGCACTCTCATCTATAAGTTCTTCCTCACAAATGTTGTCATTCATCTCCTCTGGGTTGTGCCCATCATAATACTTATGATTTCTATACATCATATATGTATCATTCATATGTATATCCTCACATCCTACAGATGCATTAGAGGCACATTCTGTATGACTAGGGGGACACTCTCCATGGAAGACCTAAGTAGTATATGAAGGATCCATCCTGTTTATAACTAAGTGTTCATAAACAATCTCACAAGAATAGCGTTGTAAATTTTTGCAAATTATGCACGGACATACTATCAAACCCGAGTTTCCAACACTAGCATAAGCAATGTCAACAAAGTTTCGTACCCCTTCTTGATACTCTCACTCAAGTGAGAGTCTACAAAGATGAAGTTTAAAATTTATCATCTAATACCAAAAAAAAAAAAATGCACTACAAAAATGTTTTGTTAACAAAATAAAGTATCTAAATAAAAGAAACCTTGAAAGATGAACCCATCTCTTGTCCATAGTGTCGCTTTTGTCAATACTTAATTTTCAATCAAGAAAAAATAAATAAAGTTAAAACTTTAAAATAATAAGAGATGGAAACTCGGGTGTAAACTTTAGGTCCAATATCAAGGTAACAACTAATAAGAATATAACAACGCACAATCACTCTTCACAAAAACTAAGTTAAATGTTCTAGATGCTTTTGTGCATATGAAAACATACTACCATTGACAATTCTAACCAACCAAACAACACGAATTGATGGGTTTGAAATTCGTTTCTACCTTTGTGAAAACAATAGTGTTGAGAGATCCTAAAATCTATGGTGGATGGGATTTGGGCACTCCTCAATAAATAATAAACCGGCCTTGCTTGAAATTCTAACACTTCCATATAAAATAGAACTTGTTTAAAAATTTTTTCTGTTATATATAGTAAGAGAGATCAAATAGGGTATACTTCTCAATAGTCATTCACAAGAAATGATTGTTTGGCAATAATGTCACAGTAAGGTCAACAACATCGAAAAAAAATTTTATAAGCACACAACACATGCTTAAAGATGTGATAAAAACAAACAATATATATATAATACAAGCTGCATTTAACGCAAGCAAAAGATGAGTTGTCATTGGATTCTAAGTAATATTCTCCACCAGTCATGAAAAGTCCAGCAGCAGTGTTAAAGTGCTAGCTTCTGTGAGTAAACTATAGACAGATGTGTAACAACAGTAAACGCAACTTTTAAAAGGTCTAATACGCAATCAATCATGACATTTGTATCTAAAAGTGATTTTACAATATGGGAGCAATCATGATAAAAAAATTGGGGTCTGCAGCTGCTCAAAGACAAAGACATTTTATATCATCCAAACCAAAACACAAGGCAAAAACAAATTTAAAACATCCAAACCAAAACCCAACCAGTAGGAATGTCAAAAATGTAAACTCAACAAGGCAAACACATTTAAAACCTAAAGAAGCTTATGATATGTGGAGTCCAAAATGTCAAGTTTCTGCAAGAGAAAGAAGCTCCTCAAAATCACTCAACCAGTAGGCATTTCAATTTAGCAATTCGTCCAAGATGTCAACTCGCTGCAAGAGAAACAAGAAGATATGGAAGAGGTAGAAAGGATCTCAACAAACTCTAAATGTGAAGTGAAAAATGGTTGAAGGTTGAAGGAAATGAATCTTACCGGTGAAAGAGTGACAGCGACAGTAGGCTGGTCGGCAATGATGCTCAAGTTCGTCGGCGGTGAGGGCTGTTCGGCAGTAATGGTAGAGCTGAAACGATAAACAGAGTGAGGACAGGGTGAGGTCTGGTCGGCGGTGAGGGCTGTTAGACAGTAATGGCAGAGCTGAAACGATAAACAAAGTGAGGATAGGGTGAGGTCTGGTCGGCGATGAGGATTGTTCGGCAGTGATGGTAGAGCTAAAACAATAAACAGAGTGAGGACAGGGTGAGGTCTGGGCGATGAGGGCTGGTCGGCGATGAGGGCTGTTCGGTAGTGATGGTAGAGCTGAAACGATAAACAGAGTGAGGCAGGGTGAGGTCGGCGGTGATGGGAGGAAATGAAGCAAGAAGGTTTTGGTTAATTTGGGCTTTTATATTTCTATTTTTTTTTATTTAAAAAAAATTAAAATATTTTATTTAGCAACTTGCATGATCATGATGTTGCTATACATATACATATATAGTGTAACATATTGAAATGCTTAAAGTATGTTGTTGTATAGCATATTTTAGCAACATTGTTGATCCAAAAGTTGTTGTACATGTCATATTCTTCGCAACATAAATTGTAAGTTGCCATAGGTAGCTTCAACAACCTATATTTTTTGCGTGTTGCGATACATGTCTACGGCAACTTCAAGCAGCAATACGTTGCGCTATAAATGTTGCCGTATTATGAATTTCTTGTAGTGTGTTTTTTTGAAATGCCTCGAATGTTGTTAGTTAAACTAATTTATTTTCAAAAAGTTGCGAATAAAAAAGCTAATGTATGGAAGAAAGTAAAGACAAATATTATTTCATGACAACTTGGGTATGAAATTGGAAATTTCTCCGATGAAAACCAACGTGGGCTGCATTGTTTAGTGGTTCACACCAACAATGAATTTCGTAAACATTATTAACCGTTTTTTTTTTTTTTTAATTATACTTAGTTTGAAATACCATATATATAGAGTAATCATATGAATCTGAAATATTTCAAATAAAAATGCATTTTTATTATTGAAGATGCTCTCCAAAGAAACTTGACCACACTCATGAGAAATGAAAATCGAGATTTAGTAGTTTTTTTAAAATAATAATAATAATAATAAAGATTTAGTAGAGGGAGGCGCTTAATTATAATGATGAGAGACAGAGGGAGAATAATAAAATAGAAAAAGGATAA
Organism: Litchi chinensis; assembly: GCA_019925255.1. Classification (NCBI taxonomy): domain Eukaryota; kingdom Viridiplantae; phylum Streptophyta; class Magnoliopsida; order Sapindales; family Sapindaceae; genus Litchi; species Litchi chinensis. The sequence continues at coordinate 18,083,886 of CM034469.1, read as the reverse complement.
CAGAAGATAATTAGATGATCAATTGGAATTGTCGGGTATTTGTCTCGAGATTTAAACAAAGACTGAAGTTTAAAAAAAAAATAATCTATATCAAATTATGGTATCATTGAACATAGAAACTCGTTAACATTGTATATTCAAACACTTGGACCTGGTGGAACAAAAATCTACAAATTAGCAAAATTATTCTTTTTTTTTTTTATTGAAATTTATATAGTTTGATTCAAAATGAAATTGTCAATCTATTTACTAGTTAATACAACTATTTTGATGTTAAGTATTTTTTTTTAAAATTTTTAATTGGCTCTTTTATATGAAGATATTGTAGTTTATGGGTTTTTGAAATTTATAAATCAACTTCTTTTCTTGTCTTTTTTTTTTTTTTTTTTTAATCTTTTTTACCTATTGATTGGACTTTTTTTTTCTTGAAATCTAACATCAATTGGACTAGAATATAATAAGATAAACCGCTACAAATATAGCTGAAAAAATACAACTTCCACTACAAAGGAGGGGTATCCTTACCTTTTCGAGTTAATTGATAATGATGCAACTTAAACTCTATTCACAAAGGTCAAAGGAAACTACCCCATCACTTCACTAAGAGTGACTATGCATTAATTGAACATGCCTCTTAAATTGTTCGACCTTAAAATTAAAACTGGAAAAAGTCTATTATATTTTGAGTATGTATGATGCAAAGCTTAAATCAATTTATGATAGGTCATATTTCTTATCTAATGCTTATAAGTACCATGAAAAACATTTAAAAAAAAAAAATCAATTTGATCTCATTCAATATTTTAGATTTGAATCATTTCACTAGATGTGGTATTTAAAATAATATAGAAAGTAAAAGTAATTTGTCCACCTAAATTTGGAAATACCCGACCCCGCCCTGGCTCCATGAAAATGTTAGTTAGAGTTACAATATGCAAAATTTGTCTGGTTTCTTACGTTGTATGTGCACACCATTTTATTTTAAGGAATCTCAATTAAGTAAAACTTAAGGTTAGAGTTCACACGGTGATACATATCTTCATAAATGTGGTTTTGAGAAAATTTAGCGTCCAAATTTTATACCGGCAAATATTTCCTCTTTCTTTCTAGATTTAATTTAGATTTACTTCATTATAGGAAAATAGACCAACATATTAAATGCACAATATTGACAGAGACGAAGATCCAGAAGGGAAAAAATTTTCAATTTCTATTTCGTTCGAAGAATATATCTATATATCTATATATCTATATATATATATATGTATGTTTATTCTCCTCTCAATTAATCAAAGAAAACCCTAGTTTTGAAAACCCTACTTGTAGGTAGATACCATCCATACGTAACCATGAAGAACATGAAGGAGAAGAAACAGACAAACGTTAGAAGAAAGATTGAAATCCAGCAAATAAGCAAGAGAAGTTCCTTGTATGTCACATTCTCAAAGCGCCGGCAAGGTCTCTTCAATAAGGCTGGTGAGTGTTGTGTCCTCTCCGGTGCCGAGATAGCAATCATCACCTTATCTCCTGTTGGCAAGCCATTCACGTTTGGCTGCCCATCAGTCGACGCCATCTTAAACCGCTATTTAAGAGGCAACACTTCAGGGGAGTCGAGTGCAGCAACAAATCTGGTTGGACAAGGGTGCAGTAGTCATGATGAGTGGTTGTATAACAAGTCTGCTGCCAAGTTGGAGGCTGAAACTTTGAAGAGAGAGGAGACTGGAAAAGCAAAAGCCGATGACGAGCTTGGAGAAGGGTTTTGGTGGGATAAGCTATCTATTGAGGGGTTGGACTTTCAGGAGCTCAATCAATATGTAGAATCCATGAAAGAGTTGAGGAAACTAGTGGCTATCAAAGTTGATGAGATGGAAAAGGAAAGTGCGTCTCCGTCAAATTTCTTGGCCTTGGATTCAAATTCACTGCTTGATGCTTCTGCAAGTAGTTAAGCAGCATATCTACACTAGTTCATATATATATATATATATATATATATATATGTCGCTTTTAGTTGATTTAAGTTTATATATATATATATATATATTTATCATTAGAAGTTATCCCATTAATCATATAATCTCTTTTATTACATAGCACTTTTTTTTTTTTTTGTTATTTGGGACTATATGTATTTCCGGTTCCAAAACTCAAGTTGTGTAAATCAATTTTAATTATTATTTTTTTTATAATGAATCAAACAATTTGGAATATGTTTATAATATTTAACTGTTAAATCTTAAAACATAAATCATTAGATAAAAATTGTTTTTAAGCACTAACAAATCGCATCATGTGCCAAACTATATTTCTAAGTTTGTCAGACGGGTATTGGGAGTTTTGGATGTTGATGATTCAAATACGTATACAAGATCTTTTATTGAAACATTCGCAATGATATAACTGATATCAATTGTGTCAAGCTATTCGGATTTGCATATACAAGTAATGAACAATTTACATTATTCATACAAAAAATCTTTCAATATTTGTTGACAGAATATGAGGAATGCAACTAATTAATTACTGTGAAATAGCTTGTTGTCATCTAATTTTTTTTTTTTTTAAATAATATGGAATAATTGAAAACAGTATTGTTTTCTATTATTATTTTCTGTTTTATAAATTTTCATTTGAAAATAATGAAATTGATTTTGATATTTTAGATTTTGAAAATAGTTCTAATAGTAAGAACTGAAATCAGAAATCTAAAGAAATAACTAAATAATCTACATTTGATAATATTATTTATTCATTTGAAAAATATTTATGTAATGGTATAATAATAATGATGATGATAATGACGACGACGATGATGATGATAATGACAAAATCAACTTCTAATTTAACATTTAAGTGACATATTTTTGCAATCAAATAATTATATTTTTTTATAAATTGAATACTAAAAATTTTAAATTTAAAAATAATTAGAAAACTAAGAGATTTTAATTTAAGTTATAAAGTTTCATCATAAAAATAATTTAGAAGATAAACTTTAA